>VSDK01010117.1:304935-330073 GCA_009767595.1 Symbiodinium kawagutii | reverse complement strand
GTAGGGAAAACAATGGTTAATGATGGGGAACCAGGGGTACGGGGTTTTGACTCACAGCCATATACCCTCTGGCAGACTAGCCTGGAAGCTGAAAATGACTATTTTTAATAGCTAAAACCATTATAAACCATGGATTTTCTACTTCCAGGTTAGTTTACCGGAGTTTAATGGTAACCCAGGATTTATAAACCCCTGGTTGATTACTTAGGGGGGTCACCATTTGAAAGGGAAACCAAGGCTTTTGGGGGATGCCCCCTATTAATCAACCAGGGGATTAACACTGGGTATGCATTACCCTTTGGCAAACTCACATGGAAGTAGAAAATCTACTATTTACAATGGTTTTACCAAAGAAAATTGTGATTTTCATTTTCCAGGTCAGTTTGCCAGAGGGTACTGGTGGTGAATGAGTAGTATTAGGGAACTCCAATTAGTGGTTATCAATATTCATAGTCGATTCAATGATGGTATATGGATCATTCCAGACTGTCACGGCATAATGCAAGGTCTATATCATTGTTCGAGTACATCTTTCATGGGCCTCTTTTGTTTGGTGGGTCATTGGTTCCGGGTCTCTACCAATAGTTGGATTGTGTAAGAATATCATGAGTCCCTCCTCCTCGCTGGATGACAATTTTTTCTCCTCCCTAAAAATTCCCGTTGCAGCGGGAGGAGTTATCTCTTAGTGAGACTTGTAATTCAGTTTGAAAACCTCCAGTTCAATGAGAATCCTATAGAACCCTTTGCAAATGGAAGATGGATGATATATCATGTAAAATCATTTAAAGATCATATAAGATGACATTTGATCATGTAACATCCACCAGACTGCATGATATGTCGTAGGTACCTGCCACCATTTGGAGTGCACCATGGGGAAACAGCTGCTGCTATTTCAGCCTGAGATGCCATCAACTTGACGAGGTTTGAAATGTTTGGGTTGCTGTCACCAAACAACAAATTGGCTGAAATGAACTTCGGCCATGTGGGTTGTGACCACAGAAATACGGTTTGTTTTTGAATGTTGTTGATGGATGTTAGGTGCAGAAAAGCAGAACGGATCTGGCAAGTGTATTTTTTAATCATCACAGCATAGAGACTGTCAATGTCGCAGCTGCGAGCAGGAAAATCTAATTACATGCATAGTCTGGTCCGTAGCTCTCCGTAAATTGAATCACATGAAGACTAGTCACCACATCCATCACATCATCAGGGATGGGGTTTGGGGGAGAGGGATATGATTCTTGTTCTTCTTTGCGGGTCTATATAGTGGAATATGTTCGCGTGAGAGTTCAAATCTTTGGTCACGCCCCATGTTCAAGCCTGTTCAAGCAGATTTGCTGCCCAACTACATGTGACTACGCGACCCAAAATGGCTGTGTGTGTTTCCCCTTTATCTTCAACAAGAATTCTTGCATATAGGGAACCATCACTGCACGATTCTCCACTCTGCAGAGACCTGATGCTGCCAAGTTTTTTGATAGCCAGCCAGTTCCAAACTGCCCTGGCTAAAGGCATGATGAACTTGAACGTGTCCGAGCAACACTTGTAGACGCATTTAAATTTGCAACTTGGCTTTTCCAGGGTGGGATCAATCATATCTAGAAATTGACTTATCATTTTGATGGAATGTTTTCTGATTGACGGAAAGTACGGCACAGTAGTTTTTGTATGGTTTGGGTATGTAGTTGTGCATCTTTGCTTCCAAGGACCCACCCAAATCATGGACTTATGTACTTCTATTGCTCGTTGGTAGTGTTTATCATTCTTATTTTCCAAAATGTAATGGTTGGCTAACTATTTTTACTATGATAATTGGCAAATGGTTAGCTAACTATGATGGTCAACAAATGGTTGGTTGACTTGCGGGTTTTTCATGACAGGGGGGTGAAAAACTACCAACCAGATTGTCGGCTCGTGTCCAGATCCATGTGGAGATGTCTCGCTTTGGCCCATCGGAAAGCTGCGGCTCGGTGGTATGGCATTGATTCGACATACGCAGATGGCGAGCTGGGTCAATATTAAACACCCAACGTTCACGGGGGATTTCCACCACCAACAACAGGGAAAACAATGGTTAATGATAGGGGAAGAAGGGGTACGGGGTTTTGACCCACTGCCAGATCTTTCTATGGATTTCTTTGCTCATAGATGTTTGCAAGTCCACCGATGTAGTTTGTATCCACTTTGCAGAGACAACAAAGCACTGATTGGGGCTACCCGATTACCCACCGTTCGGACTCTGTCATGGCGGTGCGTCTTTTTTCCTGGACATCAGGTGACCTTGTACCCTGAATTGACCGCTTTGATCTACTGTCGTGTATACAAATAATGATGCACAGTAGTCTCGAGGAATTTCAGAATTTCTGTCACTGTGAGTAGGTGCGGTAAACCCTTGGAACTTTCTGTATGGTGAATTTAAACAAGTTAATAAATGAAGTGGATTCAAACCCAGAGATTTGATTTCAACCTGGGTCAGAACAACTTGATTGGAATTTTCTTGATTCTATGGTCAATAAACCGGTGGATTCGAACCCTACTTAAACCGAAAACAACTCAAGTTTATTGATGATGGTTGACTCAGCTGGCATGAGCACTAGTACATATCTAGTAGTGGTGACCGACAGTGACGCTGCGCCCATGAATGACTGCATGAACCTTTGATTGTTGATGATTTTGGGGGAAGTTTTGCTATGTGCTCGATGATGATTAAGTTCATCCATGAACCTATGACCATAGAAACCTTAAACCATCAACCAACAACACCATTGGTCAACCAAGAAAACCCTAAAACCCTAAATCATCACCCAACCTTCCCAAACAGAGCCATAGAACCTATGACCATAGAAGCCCTAAAACCATTATCAAGCAGGAACACGACGGTTCAGCGAGCTGTTTGGCTACGTGGGCCTGAGGCAGATGTGGTCATCACGTCCGGTGGAGTGAGCCGAGGGAACAAGGAGAGCCCTGATCCACAACAGTGGCGTGGGCACTCAGCATGCTGTCTATATGGTGGTTTGTTGGTGGGTGCACCCCAAAAAGGTTGGTTTATTATCATTATGAAGTAGGGATGATTAGGTAGTTTATTATAATTATAAATTATAGTGGGTTATTATCATCCCTTCTATTGGATGATTGGTTTCTTACAGTAAGGGTACCCCAAAAAATGGTTGGCTGGTTGATGGTTTCATTGACATTGTTTTAAAGTCCCCTCGTAGTACCAAATTGTTGTTTGACTAATCTTTTGCATAGGGGTTGAAACCACCAACCACTTGATCTTTCTGCTAAATGATGTAAATGATTACTAGCAGATGATTTCGGGAGTACCCCCGTTTTGTGAAACAGCCATTTGCATTTGTTTTGGCCCATAAGAGCATAGTAATGGCTAAGACATTATCAACGCTCACAGCTGTTTGAGAAGTGTTACAGAGCATCATTAGCCATCTTTAACAGTTCTGAAGTGTGATTGATAAGAATATCATTGGCTATTCCGATCACAACTTGCTTGTTGGAAAGGAATTATTCTTGATAGTGAAACCGTAAAGAGTATCCATGAATCAGATTGGAAGCGGTTAGATCCTTGTCGTTTCTCCCCTCGCAAGCCTTTGGGCCCGTGAGTTTGCCGGCGTGTTTTTATTTGCAGATCAATTTCCCGAAAAAACGATAGCATCCACGAAACCAGCAGAAACCAATTTTGACCAGGCCGATTTTGAGCCTCCTGCAGTGCGAAGCTGCATTCCAACAGTAAACACGGAGGCTGAAGAGTTGTAGTATGTTGTAGTGGCTGCAGATTGAAGCGCTGCAACAAAAATCTTCAAAACAAGTCCATGTCGATGAAAGAGAGATGTAATGATGATTTGTGATGCACACCGTGTCAGTTCAATGAACTGGTTTTGGTTTGCCCTCAGCGCGACCAAGTTACCGAATAGACCAACTTCGAAACGTTTGGCGCAGGACTACATCAAAGAGGTGCTCGAGGAACTTGGTGCTGTCCTCAGCTGACACGACGACTGAAACCTTATTTTTTGGGAGCTTCGATTCGTAGCAGTGATGAGTTTCTCAGCAAATAATGCTGAGACATAGACCTCGGTGATACGCAAGGTGCCTTCCTATAAAATCATGCCCCCCAGGTGAACTCTCCTGTTCACCAGGGGCATCAATTAGGTTTGTAAGGTATGGCGAGTGTAACAAGCACAATGCCTGATGATTTCCAATGGAAATCCTGCTATAGCCTTTGTTAGCGAGCAGCATTGACCTACGGAGACTCGCATTTGGAGAAATGCAAAGGCGCATGTTGCTTGGAGGGCATAAGGGGCCCTCAGGAGCCAACTGGACAAGAACTTCAAGGGCGATCAATACGCATAATGCTTATCGCAATCGTCAACTATGGTTCATGATTTGCAGGACGGTCATCCAACTGGGGGAACAATAAGGTTGTTGCCCCTGATATATGTTATAAGGGTATTTCATGGTTATTATTGCATCATGGATGTGACTATGAAAACAAATGACAATGATACATGCTGGTAAATGATCAGGCTGTGAGGCTTCCATAATGGACATGTATGTAGGTGGACATATCGGGCTTCCATGAGTCCACCTAGGTGGACAGGTGGAAGGAGCTGAACGATCGCCGTAGCGAGAATCCCCTGGTTGACCGGCTCGGTGGGATCATCTAAAGCAGTGAGCCCTCATTGTTGAAGCTCGTTGGCCATGAATCATCACATTGGGAGGTTCGCAAACTCGGGAACCTGAAACAGGGATCTTTTTCGAGTAATAAATGGTCAAAGTCGGTGTTTCCCACCAATACTTTGGTGTTTCTCAAAATAACGAAGCCCCAAAAAAGGTTGGAAGATTTGGGGCTACCCCAAAGCAACTACAAATGCTATAAATGCCCCATATTGAAAGATTTGGGAGCACCCTAAGCTGCCTGAAAGGAAGGCTCCACAGCTGCTTGAAGACGACAAGCCCGGCATCCAGGTGAGCTTCACTTCGGAGAGATGTGCATGAAGCCCGGCAAGCCCAGCACCTTTGCCACGCTGCGTGGCTCCACATCGCAACGGAAGCTGTTCTTTGGCCCCTCGGCTCCTGGGGCCGCCAGGCCAAGGTTGTGCACTGTGATTCTTTGGAGTAGACTCAACAGATACATACCGGTATGAACAGCAACACAGCCGACTAACAAGCCTGGTTGACCACAAATGGAATGATCTTGAGAACTGGTCAGCCATTTTCGATACCTTGGCTAGCATGGATGCAACTGCCACTGTTTAGGCAAGAGGCCAGGTTTGCCTGACCCACATGGAGCCCCTTAAAATCCAATAGGATTGGGAGCTCAGTGTTTCAGGTAACGGATGTACTTCAAAAGAACCGTTGGAGGTCAACAAAGATGACAGTAGGTCCCTGTTGACTGGCAATGTTTTTTTCTTGACACAGCATCTTTTTCATATTGCACAAGGGAAGAATTGCACAAGGGAAGAAAGGCATCTGAACAATTTGAGGGCGTTCCAACTAGTCCAACTAGAAGTCGGATCAATCAAGGAGGACATGGATGAACTTGCCCATGTTTGTAGCTTGCATGATCAGTTTTGTTGTGTTCTATGATTTTCCTTGTGTGGCCCAGCTTAAAAAAACACAATCTTATTTGCCGAAGCTACACATTGGGGTATATATACTATTGATGGACCAACCATCATTGACCGGCATTGGTGGCCATCCCATCATCCGACAAGGGAACATTTCAGAGGTTTCACCCGAGAAGCCATCAGAAGCCATGCAGACATGGAATGTCCAGTGTGATGCCCCTGTCATTTGTATATCTATTTCTTCTGTAAACTACCGTTGACCACAGTATTGAAGCACCATTTGCGAGCGCGACATCATCATCATCATCATCATCATCATCATCATCATCATCATCATCATCATCATCACCTCAGAACCCGAGCCCAGAACCCGAGGCCTTCCCGGAAATCCCGTGAGTTGCTTCGTGACCTTCAAGCTGCTGGCAGCCCCTGCGATTCTGAGACTCAGTGGACTTGGAGCCTTGGATCACGACGACCCGTCACCCCCCGATTGTTCCACCCCCGAACGACCAGCCGGGGCCCGGTGTTTCGACCTAGCCAGGACTTGGGAACCCACAAGTTAGGGTTGGTTTATTACATTTTATATCATTTTATTACCATGAATGACTAGTGATGGATGATTTTTGGGAGACCCCTTGAGAAACACCCAAATCGGTGGTGATGGATCAGGCTTCCCATCCGAAAAGGATGGCAACAGGGACTCAAACCCCAAACTGGAATCCAACCCAAGAGATAGTATCAACATGTATCAACTCAAAGTCTCAAAACTCTCTGGTGGCAACCATGAGTTGAAAAAAAGAAAATATCAATTTGTAGCAGTGGCATACCGCATGATGTCTGAGCTCCAGTGAGGAGATTTCAACATTGCTTGACCCTTTCTGGTTGATGGGTTTTGTGTTTCTTGAAGTGTTCCTGTTTCTATTGAAGAACAACCAACATCGGATGGAAACAAATGGTGGATGGAAAAACTTCGATATAGCAGGTTCCAGAATCGAACCTGAGTATGTCGCATCAGATCCTTTCGAGTCCCACACTTTAGGCACGGCAAACTGTTGCTCATGTCATTGTGCTTCAAACAAATCACACGGAGACATTATGTTCCTGCGCAAGTACAGTATCCATTCTTGGTCTCTTGTTTATGCCGTAGCAGCGTAGCAATGCAACGACTCCTTGCGGGAACTGCGGTATCCAACCAGAGTCTTCATTCAAGGATGATTTTGGGTGGTCCAAGCGAATCCACTAGAAACGGAAAACATGTTGCATCACCAGTGTTACCAGCAACCTCATCGGCGGCTTGTGCTTGGCCTTACCGAGGCAGTTCGTCTGTCTACCCTCGCGTAGATGTTCTCTTGGAAGGGCCGGTGCCGATGGATCCAGTGAGACCTGAAGCTTGAACGATGTCGAAAGCCGGCGGCGAAGTTTGTTGGGAAGGATTGATGAGGTGCCACTCACCCTCAATCGATTCACCCCAGCTTTCCTGGCCAGTGGTGATCTTGCGGAATCACACACCTAGGGCTCGAAGACGTAGCAGTTTTAGAAAGTTTTTGATATATTTAGGCCGTACAATTGTCTACCGATTGTCCAACTAGCCAACTATGCAGCCACATGCTCCAACCACAGGATACCAAGACATTTGACAGTCGTTTTCTTTTCACGTGCTGCACGACCATACACAATCATTGTTGCAATTTGGGTCATCAAATTTGATCAGGTACAGGAAAGGAGACCTTGACCAATCCATGGGATGTTCAAGACCCACATCCTGTTGTTTCTGCTTATTGCAAAGTCTTCAAAACCCACAACGGAGTTCAAAAGGATAGCCACGAAGACAAAAAGTCAAGAATCAAACGGTCTATGTGTTTTATTTTTTGTGCATCTATAATCTAATGATGTGGTCTCAGGAAAAGCAAATCTGATGACAATCTCTAAAGGCTTATACCTTGGAGTCCTTAGCGCAGCCGCCTTCAGGAATACCATCGCGCTCGGGCCCGCTGGGAGTCTGGCCGCATCGTAGCAGAGAGCACAGGCCGCTGCGGAGGGCGGCGCCCCATAGGTTTCCCGATGGATGGGTAGGCGAGCTGGTTTAATGTTGTGGAAAAGCTATGAACAGTGGTAAATAAATGTTAACAACAGGGGATACTCACCAACAAAAAGTGGGGATATCCGAACAGTACCGACTATACGAGGGGTTCGTAAGCCATAGGGAACACCAATGCTATGGTCGGCTATTGACTACAAATGATTTATAAGCTGGATGATAACTCGGGGGTACCCCTTGACTCTATGACTTGAGAAACCACCCCATTCACCAACAAATGATCATCCATGCTGAATTAGCTGGTTCATGGTTGATAAGGGGTTGAAAATCATCAAGTATGGCCAGCGGGGTCAATATGAACCAACAAGCGGTGGTTTCTGAAGTCCAAGTGGTACCGCCAGATCATCCTTTAAACTTTAAACCATTTTTAGTAATTTAATAAATCATCCACAACTTTGGGGTCCTCAGTCACTGGCTTGAGAAAGCCTCCAATGGGTCAGTGAACCAAACAGCTCGACTAGTGATAGGTCTGGGATGTAAACAGCCAGTGGTAGGGCACTATGGGAAGTCCCAGATTTGATCTGCTGTGATATATCATTCGGTCAGCTTGGAAAGCCCCGTGAACCCGGGGTGAACAAGTTGATGAACCAATAGCATCAATATATACATATACATATATATTTAATATGATATGTAAAAAAAATATATATGTATATATATTTATATATATATATATATTTATCTATTTTTTTTATTCATATATATATATATATATGGTTCATTGATAGGATATGTTATGTCCCTGCTTGCGGTACAGTATCAATGACTAGCATAGCAGTAGCAGATTTCTAGCAAATACAGTTGGTATGTCCCTCCTAGTGCTAGTCATTGTCCCCTGTCAACAGGAACAGTTAGCCTACTAATTACTAATTGTCAAACACGATCATTACGGCTGATGATCAAAAAATTTATGGTTTTTATCGTGCTGGTTACATCAGCAACCATAGCAGTACTTGCGCTTACATGTACGTGCATTCTTGAGAAAGAAAACATACATACAGTACATCGCATTGCATGGCATTACATTGCTTTACATTCCATTACATTCCATGGCGATACATTACATGCATACTTACGAACTTTCACAATCATATGCAGGCTGTATATATATTATTTATATATATATATATTAAAATTTCAAATATCATATATATATATATATATCAATCTCATGTAAAGATACGCCGTTCATGAATCATCCCTGCATTCTGCCAGGTTTCCAACGCAGCAGCCGCATAGCATCCATTGCTGAGGCACGCGGACATTTTTTTCGCATCCAATGCTGAGAGATCCATGGTAGGACTGGAGATAGTTGAAATCATTTTGCCAAAATTTTGGGCATAGATCTTGCTGGCAGATGCTGGCAGTATTGCGACTTTGTTTTCGTGGATCTCACTATTTGTGCGATCTTTCCAATGTCTTCACTTGTCCTATGAACATACAAGTAAAAGCGGCTGAAATGTCAGACCAGACAATCAAAATGTGGCCGTGATTACAATGGTCAATCAACCTGGAGGCTTGTGGTTGGGCAAAGTCATGGCAGCACAAATCTACATGAGCACTTACTTCAAGAACCAACCAGTATCTAATATAGTGCAGTAATGAAGTGTTGATCTCCCAATGATACGGGTGTCATCCAGTTGGGCGACAAAGCGACCTCATTCCCCTTCTTCGAGGGGATGTTAATTACAGTTGGGGGATCATTCATTTCCTATGATTAATTACTAATTGATTCATATTGATTCATGATAGTTTCCATGAGGATAATTCATGAATCACAAAAATCATTAATAGTTTAATGTTCATTACTAATTAATTCATGATAAATTCAACCCCCCTGAGTAGATGAAGGTGGGGATGTGCCATGGACAGCGCCTGCAGACCAACTGTTTGCTGGAGATCCCGAAGGCTTCGGGCAGCCTGCCCAAGGGCACTGTGCGGAGCCTCGGGTAGCAGTGACGATCCCATGTGTTCCAGGTCTATTTGGATACTAAGGTATACTAATCAATGTCAATCTTATTCATTAATTTGATTACTTTGTTTAAATTCAAACCGGGTCCAACCCAGCAAAGTGGTGCAATTGGGTTCTCGAGCAGCCGCTCACCTGACTCCAGATATCTTGGAGTGATGGCAACAAGAATCCATGCTCAACATGGTGGTTCCTCAGACTAGGTATAGCCATTCATAATGATTAATGATAGGGGATAATGCCCAACACCAGTAGAGGATATACCAACTATATGATGGTTTCTCAAGCCTTAGGGTACCCCAAAGTTATGGTTGGCTTATTACCAGAAATTATTAATGGTGGACTATTTTGGGGGACCCCTATTTTGAGAAATCATCAACGGTTCAAACCCTTGAGGAATGAAATAAACCACGGGTGAGCTTGTACAGGATGTTTTCCATCAACAGTGCGTTTCCAACCATCAACGTGGCAGAGTATGTGGTGCCCATTTGGCGTTGCAGGTTCGCAAATTATGTAACCCCTTTATATCTCCCGCATCGCCCATGTATCTCAGATAGATACTCATATTCTATTCTAATACATGCACAGATATATTTTAGTCTCTCTCTATACCTCTATATATATATATTTATATATATATATATTTATATATATATATATCTACTGTGTGTTTTCTGTTTCTGTATTTATTTCTTTCTACGCGCAAGTACATGTATGCACATACCATTTCTCCATGTCAGCCGCATCAGTTTCTCCGTGGGTAGCACCTTGGAGCCTCGCATGGCGCATCGAGGTTGTGAAAGGCCTCCTTCTTGGAGGCTACGATCTGATTGGGGCACCTTGATGCCGGTTCCTGGCGCTTCCAACTGGTGGTTCCTTCAAAAAATGGTCGAAAAATGGTGAGATCTGCTGAATTTGCTATAGAAATGCTCAAACTGCTGGTGGTTCCTTCGTTTGGATTCACCATCACTGCTTGGCAATGGATGAACTCAGATGGTCTCGATAGGAATGGCCTTTGTTGGCAATGCTGATCCAGCTGATGGATGCTATGAATCCGGGATTCGTGATTGCGGATGCTAACCATTTGAAATCAACAGCTATTTTGGATACCGGTTTGTAAGCCACAGCCCTTAGTAACCTTCCCCAAAGTAGATAAGAAACAACACCATTTGTTGGGGTGGATGAAAGTTACCCTTGGGCCAAGTCATTGCAGGTCACGTTGGCTTCATAGACTTGCGATTGGTGAGCCAAGTGGCAGTATTTTTCATTGACCATGTCAATGACGATTAGTGATTTAGTGATTGGCTATAGTTACTGTAGGTTAAAACATATTGATTGTTTGTCGAGAAAAGCAACTTGGAGTACCTCGATTTCTAGCGCAGAATCATTTCGGTTGGTTTTGGGGGATGGTTTGTCGGTATTGGGAGATTTGTAGGACTTCTGTTGCCACTGCAGGAACTAAGGGTAACTTTTTGATCACTGAGGCAGGAACATGAGAATGGTTCTGAAACCTGGTGTCATTGGGCAAGAGGATGCACCTGAATCATTGGGCAACCTGTTGATGTAGCTGATTCATTGTAAGCAGTATGTATGCAGTACGTACATGTGCTTCCAGGCGCGTATATACTTTCACATATATAGAATCAGACCCATGTGAAAAAAAACACAAACAAACGTTGATATATTGAATATATATGCATATATATATATTATGTATCCATTTACACGTACAACATGTATATATATATATATATTATATTAAGTTATAAGTATCTAACGTATACATTTATGTTCCTGCTTTTCATTTACACATGCAAATATCTATATGTCAACGTGAGCATCTCACCCAATGGTTGGCTCGCCAGGACTACGACCTGAACCTGAAGGATTTCCCCAGCCTCCGAAGCTTGCGAAGGGGTATCCCGAGGCCCTTCCAATGGGGGAGCGATTTGGAGCTACCAGGAGTGGCGTAAGCGATTTGCATAGCGGGGAAACGACTTTTGATTCAAGAAAATCCGTCAAACACCAGGAGATTGGTATTTCAATGGACCACAGCAACTGGTCAAAACCCATGAGAAAGACATACAATTGGACCAGCAAGCTGGATGATGACACGGTTTTTCAGCTTTTGGTATGGTGAATTGATTCGTGGTATGATCATGCTCCAAACGGGACCCTCGCTCACCTACGGGCTAGTTCAGGCCTTATCAACCATCAACCCTTAAGATTCGGTGGGCTGATACTACCATGATATTTTCACGTCAAAAGTGGCTGTCGGTCATTTTACCTGGTACCTCTGGCTTCTTGCAAACATTAAACGAATCCTTTCAGTGACAACCTATTGGTTTCGAGCCGGGTTTAGTATTGACCCATGCGGAGAATCGAATTATTGACCATTATAAACCATTATTTTACCACTTTTGAACTATTATACACTATTTGAAACCATTGTAAATTATAGACTCTTGTTTGCAAATATTTACACTCTACCGCACCTTCATTTAATCAACCGACCAGTGGTGCAAGGCTGACATCGTGACTCCCAAGTCCAAGCGTCGCAAAGTGGGCTTGCTGCTCCTGGACACGGCAGACGCATCTGAGGAGCGCTGATCAACCGGTTCTTGCAGGTTGGAAATGGTGCCCAAGGGGCGAGGAATAGAGGTGATTTAGGCTAGAAATCGTGGGAAGCACCCGCATCCGTAAATCACCAGCCATGTATGCTGTTCACATCCATTACCAGCTATGAAAGTGCTGTTTGATGGAAGATTCATGTTTTTTTTAGTGCATTTGTTTGACTATCATGCAGAATTTCAGCATAGGTAGCACAAAACAGTTGGATGCTCAACGCTGGCTGCCGTGGCTGAAGCAGCGGTGGCGATGCATGAGCTGTACCAGTGGGATGTCCAAGAGAAGTATGACCATCCTACACCCTGGAGGCTAATACCAATGTGGTTGGTTCTGGGCTTTCAGACGCTTCAATAGGTACAGAACTTCGTTCATTCGAATGTGCACAGAATCGGTGACCCACAACTTTCCACAAGCTCCTGATACGAATGAAATGAAATGAAATGAAATGAAATGCAATGAAGCGTCAGGGGAATGGCAATCCACTGTGACACAGATTCAACTTGGACTGGTGCCAGATGGGGTCCACCAGAACTGGCGTACGGATGCGTACGGTCATTGCCAGGTTGTCCTGGCTGAAGTAGCAAGATCATCCACCATCATTGAACCATTGGTTCACCCTTGGTTATGCTGCTTGGAACTGAGATTTTTGATCCATCGTCCATCGTTGCTTGGTGAAACCCACCAGATATGGGTTTTCTGCTCATATGCTAGCGCTAGGTTGACTAAGAGCCCCAAGAAGCCAGTTGATTCAGATTCGAATGCCAGGAAGGATCCGGAAGGATCCGGAAGGTTTTTGGTGCCTACGGGATTTTGATGTTTCTCAAAGTAGCGGGCCCCCTGAATCTTCTTTTTTTGACCATTAATATAGTAATAAACCATCCATTTTTGGGGGTTCCCCATCTTGAGAAACCCACATTTGTATGAACATCATGGACCATCCCACTCTGCATTTACCAGCGAACTGGGACCCCATGGTGGGATGAAATTTTGAATGACAAGAAAACATGTTCGC
The DNA here is from genome assembly GCA_009767595.1 of Symbiodinium kawagutii. Classification (NCBI taxonomy): domain Eukaryota; class Dinophyceae; order Suessiales; family Symbiodiniaceae; genus Symbiodinium; species Symbiodinium kawagutii. The sequence goes on along the minus strand of VSDK01010117.1, from coordinate 316,784 downwards.
TCAAGAATTCCTCGAATCGTGCATCATCTAAATGCATAAAAAAGCAATCGATTTCAATTGATGAAAAGCAGACTTATTGTTTATACATTTCGACTTTGTAATCCATATCAAGAATCAAAACGGGCCATATGTGCTGATTTCCTCGCTGGAGATCTTCCCAAACTTTAGCGGATGACAATGTCATGGATATGGATGTAGTGCCATCCCTGTCCCTGGCTGCAGGTATCAACGGCGCTGCTTCAGAGTGGCCCCTTGGAACTTCAAGAAGAGCGGAGACCCAAAGAGGTGCACCCGATCGGGTGATCTTTGGTTATGTCATTGGGGAGCCAACACGGACATGCTTAACTATGGTGAACCAAGCTAACTAAGGTTAGGTTAACTAAGGTTGATTGTAAGGTTAGAACTATGGTAATGACTACGGTAATTATGGTGAACTAAGGTTGAGTATAAGGTCAGAACTAGATAAGAACTATGATGTCATTGGTTATGAACCATTTTTAGCTAAGGTAACTAGGGCTATAACTATGGTCATGTCATGGCTGACTAAGGTAAGTGAGCTTGTTAGCCAACATATGGTTAAGAAATGGCATGAATCAACAGTGATTTTCAAGATGTCACAATTTCTTAATTGTTATTATTTACTGTTGTAATAATGAACTATGACGTATTTGATTAATTACTGGTGATTCAACCTGATTGTGAGGTGTAGTAATAGTCAATGTTTATATGATGATCATTAGTGCTTAGCGCTTACTAATCATCGTCAATAGTGGTTCCCAATCATGAACTATTACCATTACTAATTGACGGTCAATTACATTTAACCAAAACAAATTAACGATCAAATGGTGCATTTGAACAATCAATCAGTCAGTCAGTCAGTCAGTCAATCAATCAATCAATCAATCAATCAATCAATCAATACCATTGTAATCATTTAACAAACTAGCAAACCAGCTTAGAAGTCTAATCAGCTTGTTGCAGCCAAGGCCTCAACACACACACAAACCAACAAAACTCGGGGACTCGAAATGCGGGGTTCATGGCTTGGGGTGCAATAGCAACCTACCGGCTGCCAATGAAACGTGTGTTTTTAATAGATAACTGGTCAATAGCTTCCGGTTTCAAACATTTTGTAGAACTTTTTAATAGATAGACTCACTTGTAACATTGATCTCCCATGAATAGCTGGTTGTCAAAGTTATATCATGCTCATAAACTCGTTCATAATTGGGATGGTTAGTTGATTGACTGTTTTTTCGGAGGGGGTGAAACCACGAATCAGCCATCGTTTTCCATTGTTAACAGCCATTTACTTACTGACCATCTAAATCCGCGAATGTTGACAATCATTACCAACTAGTCATTCATGGCAGAGTAACTGCGATTGACAAATGCTAGCAATTACGCACCCTCACTAATCATCATCTTGCTGTGCAATTATTGTTCAGGGTTGTTCCTCATTAAACGATCATAAAGCATCATTTAGCCTTTGCTCAGCAAATGTTTAGGCATGCATTGACACACAATTATCCATGACCCATTTACGATTCATTTGCCCATTAACTACGCATCAATCAAGTCAAAAATGCATCTAAATGGCTAATAGATGCAATGCAATCAATTCATTAAATGAATTCACACCTTCACCAAGGTGAACTCCATCAATTTATTAAAGCTAAAACTTGACCATTAGAATACAATCACCATTTACTAGATTACCTTAGCATACCTTAGCCATGATTACAATCAATCTTTATTTGTTTTCTTTAAAAAGCTCCATGATCAAACATGGTTGGCTTGTTAAAGTTGATGACCAAGCTAGCACTAAGTAAGTCATTGCCCTGAATTTAAGTGTTGGTGTATTAAGGGTTGCTTGGTTTATCAATGTAAAATGGTGCTTCGTGACACTGAGTGTTAAGATGAGAAGTATGATTCATTGGTTTTGAATCAGGAACAATTGAAAATGGCTAAGCAACACTGAGTGTCGATTACCTTAGCCATGGCCCATGAGTCGCAGTGGCGGACCCGCTTTGGAAGTACTGCTTCACAGGTCCAGGCTGTGAAGTCTGTGGTCGACTCTTGGTGCCAGGACTGCACCGTGCTGGGACGGTTAAACGGTGATGTTGGTTAAGAAGTGGCTCAAGAATGACTAAGGTTGATGAGCGGGAAAAAATCACTAGTGATTGATGACTACAGATTAATCCTTGTTACTAAATGGTGGTTTCTTAAAACAGAGGACCCCCGAGTTGTGCTTGGTTAATCACCATAAATCGGCTGATATTGGATCATTAGGGGGTAACCCAATTTTGGGAAACCAAGTGGATAAATGAGGATTGACCATGTGGATAATGATTAATAACCAATATAATATAATGTTTTCCAACGTTTGTCTACGGATGTGAATGGTAGATCCATCTAAGAAACACCATCAGTTTCATTTAAGTTCAAATATATGAATAACTTGTGATTCACCAACAAATATAGCTTGTCTACTAATCTGGATCTCCCATAAACAAGGGTCAATGATGGGTCTATTGCAGTTGTGGCTTCAGAAATGTGTACATGTATATAATATAGAAGTATATTTGCTTTTCCATATATACATGGGAAATGCAAAGTACTATACACGTTCCTAGTTTTCGAGTTTATGTGTGTATGCACCGGCATGCAGGGTATGCCAATTCATGACCATTCAAAAGGGTTATGTAAGTGAATGTTGGGGGAGAGCAAACTACATAATTTTTAAACAGGTGTGTGCGTGAACATAGAGATCCACAAAAAAGAAGCCAAATCATGTGCTTTGTTTTGCAAAACATGGCGCTTCTTCGGTGGCATACCTGTTTTGTTCCATTTCGGTGGCTCTCTGTCGCAGAGAAATGCGTTTTCGCAACGGTGTAAAGGTCAACGGCTGAGAATTTTGCGGGTTTGACCTCACTGGCTTCAGGCGCTCATGAACTTCCTGTCAATTCCTTAGATGGTAAGTGGCATCCCATGTCCATTTTTTGAGGTGCCAGGCAGTGCCAGGTGAAAAGTATCCACTGGGACCCGCTGGAATGTTCAGAGCTTGCGTCAACATCATCCCAAAGTGATTTTCGATTCCGGCATTTCTGAGAAGTGGGACCCCACCATGTTGGGCGACTGCACTATCTCAATACCAAACTGGTTGTCTTTGTGGCTGTTGTTGGTCAGTGCCCAGCTTTCATGATTTTGACCATGATCAATCATGGTGAAGCATCTCCAGCAGCGATACGTTTGGCCAGGAAAAAGATGGGCTGGACTTGGTGTTGGTGTACCTTGGAGTGCCGTTTGGTGGTGGGCTACCCTTAAGGGGTAGCTAGTTGTCTCACAAGGGATACCTGGATGGCGGTCAGTGTGGCCCTGGACCGTCCCGAACCCCACGTTGGACAGATGCCTTCATGGCTGGATCATGTTGGGCACTTCCGCTCTTCAAGCAAAGGGTTTGTGGTTTCATTCATTAGGGCTTTCACCATAGATGCTGACCAAACATGAGGTTCTATAGTCTTGTGGTCAAGCGACCGTCAGCAAGAGCAAAAGACCTGAGCTCGGAGACACAAGCGATGATTCCTTGTTTTCCTCATGGCAACCTGGTTGATCTTCAGTGCGCTCAAGAGCTAGGTCACACCTGGGCCGAATTTGGTGGTCTTCTGATGCGACCGATCTGGCAATACCCGCAGTGAACCCCAGCCAAATCCAAGATTGGTCCCAAAGCTTAATGATCATTAAGTAATAAAGGTTCCAAAGGTTAATGGTTAATGATGGTTCCTGATGGTTTGAAGAAATGATGATGCAAATTCGACACACGAATCTTAATAGCTCGCAGTTCTGGCTCTTGATTCTGAGCAAATCCGATTGGGACAACTCTTAAAACTGGTTCTTTCAGGATTAACCATACGAGAACTGCCATCCAATGTGGGTCCGGAGGAAGCTAAACCAGCACCAAAACCAGCCTTGGTGGATTGTTTAATTACCTTGTAATTTTTATAAACAAGATTTGAACCATCATGAACCAATTAGGGACCATTTTCATTACTGCGCAAAAGAGTGGCAGCAGCCATGTTTTCGACGACACCAGCCGGGCCACCACGGTGTTTCATTATCGCTAATCACATCACCTGACAAAGCAATTGTTCCTCATTCCACATGATTGACAAACCATCATGATTGACCAACCATCATTTAATCATCACTTTATCAATCTTAATCAGCTCATCAGTTTTAAATTATCAGCAACAGCTTACAATCACTTAATCATCAACTCATCAGTTCATCATCAATCTGCACCCATTGGAAGCACCGTCGTCAGCCCGTGTCAGGCTGGGCGAGCTGAACGCCTTTTGCGAGGAGGACGCGCAGGTGACGGATGCATTGTGCCTTGGTGGCGACGCTAGTGGTGGCCATGGTTGAGATACCTGGCGTGGCGACTCAGCCGTTCAGAACAGGTGGTTTCTGACTTCCTGGGACCCCAAAACTGCTTGGCTGGTGGTTTGATTGACATTATTGATTTCACTACAGGATAATTGGCAAATGGTTGGCTAACTATGATAGTCAACAAATGGTTGGTTGACTTGCGCAGATGTTTCATGACGGGCTGGTTCAACCACCATTCAGTAACGGGTACCCAGTTATATGGTTGCTTGGGAGGTCAACCATGGTGGTAATGGAGAATTGATCATGGCCATGCACCCGGCTGGCCTGGTGGAATGCCAATTTGATTCATGATGAACGATGGTATACTCAATGATACTCAAAATATGATAATGTGCATAATTTTATACACGAAACAATTTTCATATCATATGATATGATCATGGTATGATCAATGAGTGTGGTAATTGCGGTTGATGCAACAATGTTCTAGACATGAATATGATTTGATTTCAGTCGTTGATGATTATGTTTTCGCAGGCTCCCGCTTGGTCGATTATCCGGGTAGTTTATGGGTCGATCCAATCACTGCTAAGATCCCCATTTGCACGGAGTGGTCCGCAGCGCCTTTGTTTGGTGTCGTTCACTCAATGGGGCTGTAACTTAACTTGTGTCAGCCTCAGTTCACCAATCAACCCCACCAAGCACTATCAACCACCACGACTGCGCCATTCACAGCTACCATCACCATGTCCTACCATCTCCGGCCCAGGCCGAAACTATTAACTACTGCTACCATTCACTCCATGACTACCATCACCATGGCCACCACCACCAGCCAGGAAGAGTTCGCTTCGTCCAGCAGACAACGTCGCAGATCTGATCTTGCACGAAGGGCTACGACAAACACCTTTGGCCATGCTGAGATCCACTGTGGCAGGATACAGGCCAGGCGACACCCTCAGCCGGCCAACGTGGATATATAAGGGGGAAGGATATTTTTGTGGGTCGGTGCTCGCTGACTGTCAGTTTTGTTTCAACGTCTTCATGCGCTAAGCAACCGGTTGGGGACCCGCACGGGTCAGCCCCCAAACAACCATATTTTTTTGCGGTAGGGAAATAGCATGAAATAGCTCAAGTGAGCAGAAACATTTATCTTCATGTGGAAGTTTCTCAAAATAGAGGACCTCCCAAATCATCTAAAATTAACCATTCAGAGTAATAAACTACTCATTTTTGGGGTCCCCTGTTTGAGAAACACCCATGTCTTTTGTTGTGGTTTGTGGTGGATGTCACGAGTGTGCAGGTGCACCATTATCGATCTCCGAAAGTATCCAGTTACTTTCAAGCCAAGTCTGTTTTTTGGACATAAACCAATTCTGTTTTTTGGACTGACAACTCCTATGGACAGGCATGAAAACTCCGTTATCATTTGTTTGATTATAGTACACACTGTACATAGCTGGCACGATCACCACTGACTACTGGAAATTTTAAGTTTTTGTCGACTGCTGCAGCTGGCAAATTGTCCTTGGCAATCGTTGGTTTGCCACTGACGAGACTGGACATTGTTGACCATAGAAGTACATGAATAGAATATGCGTATTTTGTTTGAGCAGTTCTGAATCCACCATAGTCATTTACGGCTGCAACTCTTGATACTCTTGATTTTCATTTATTATACCGTGTAGTTTATGTCCCATCAATAGTATTTGTTTATCCACTATGTCACGGTATAACAATCCTCAACAGTTCATGATTGTAACCATTGCTCTTGAGTATCCCTAGATTGTCATGTGTGCAAGTGCTCAACTTGATGTTAACGCAAACTATGCATTTGCATCGTCTATGCCTATTTCATTCTGTTTCATGTTCTAGAATTTATTTACAGATTATTCAGCCCTGTACCCCTGTTGTACCATCATTAACCAGCTGGTATTCCAACTATTATTGTTGGTGATTCTCATTTCCCAGAAAATTGATGGTCAGAATCTTGACCCTTTCGGTTATCATATCCCTCAACTATTGTTGTTGGTTGCTATTTCCCCCATTGGTGTTGGTTATTGTTTCCCCCATGTCCTCAATGTTCCTAGATTTTTCCACGACAAAATAGTGACTTATATCCCCCACAGCTGATGATTATCCCCTAACCATTCAGCTAGAAGTCCCCATTGGTGAATCGCCACCAGTCCCTCGATTTTTCAAGGGACAACACTTGATTTATTGAGCTCTCCAGGCACTCCACCTTACTGGTCACCTTGGACACGCCGCCACCACCTGCAGCGGTTGGCAGCATTTGCAAATTGATGTCTCGAGCCCAGACTTGGCACAGCTGGTGCACCGAAACGATGAATCAACGGGGAAATCCGCAGACTTCTAGGGGGAAAGGCATGTTTTTTTCATGTTCTTTGATGACCTTCATCGTGTTTTTTATGCTAAGCTCACGGGGTTTCGGGGACTGAGCTTTTCTCAACCATTGTGAGTTGTTACTCATCATGGTTTTCAGCACTGTTAACTAATATTTTGCATTTCAGTGAAAATGCTCATTAAATCTTATCGATATTCGGCATTACTACTCAGTGTTCAGCATCGTTACCAATCGAGGCTGTCCTTATGGTTGTTTGAGATCGTTACCATGGTCAATGGTCGTTTGTATCCCAAGTACGAATCAATCGGGTACCGTTAGGGGTGGGGATGGTCGTTCATGGCTAGTATTGACTAGTTGTGATTAAACAAAAGTTGTGTATGCGTATATGATATGATTAATGCTTATGTTTTTCTTAGTTACTGGTTAAGATTCATTTTTGTTTAGTGAGTAGTACGTATAATCCTTGGTCATGACTGGCAACGTTGCCGAAGACAATGGTTGCTGGCATCCAACGCCAATGCAGCAGGTGTAATGGCCATGTTGCTTGACTCGCTAGCCTTTGAGAAGTCATGAGCCTTCCTACTACCTTGGTATCGCGTGAGATGTTCTCACAATGGTATCCATTCTCTGGGTCCCCTATTTTGAGAAACCACCATGTTGATGACGACTATCATCATCCTCAGAAAGGGAACTGCATTGAGAACCACAGGGTGTGAGCGCAACTTGGGATCCACTGATGGTGGTGTTACGCAGCATGTGCTAGTGATACGTGCAGCTGACACAATTCTGGAAGATCACTAGCTCGTTACACACACACACACACAGAGCAAGTCGAAGAGCTTCTGCAGTTGCTGATTTTTGTTGGTTATTTGGTTGGTGGTTTTGAAGATTTGACATGTTCTCGGGTTGATTGATACTGGCTGGTTGACAAGCATTTTTTTTCATAGGGCTTGAAACCACCATATGGTTGATATTTCCTCATTATTGGTGTTTATTAATTCATTATCCCCGATGATCATCAACTAGAATAATGGGTATTACCATTTGTTTCATGACGGGGCGGTGAACCAACCCCCAACCAGGATGTGTTTCCACAGGGGGTGATTCAACCACCGACATTTGAATCCCCTAGGATTCATATTCACCCACGGATTCAACATATTAATCTATCAGTATTTTATTCACAACATCACTTGTTAATCAATCAGCCAAGTTGGTTGGTGAACCAAAATCAATCAACCAAACTTATCAAGATCAATTAACAAACACATCAATCAAGCAAACTTATCAAGATCAATTTACAAACACATCAATCAAGCAAACTTATCAAGATCAATTTACAAACACATCAATCAAGCAAACTTATCAAGATCAATTTACAAACACATCAATCAAGCAAACTTATCAAGATCAATTTACAAACACATCAATCAAGCAAACTTATCAAGATCAATTTACAAACACATCAATCAAGCAAACTTATCAAGATCAATTTACAAACACATCAATCAAGCAAACTTATCAAGATCAATTTACAAACACATCAATCAAGCAAACTTATCAAGATCAATTTACAAACACATCAATCAAGCAAACTTATCAAGATCAATTTACAAACACATCAATCAAGCAAACTTATCAAGATCAATTTACAAACACATCAATCAAGCAAACTTATCAAGATCAATTTACAAACACATCAATCAAGCAAACTTATCAAGATCAATTTACAAACACATCAATCAAGCAAACTTATCAAGATCAATTTACAAACACATCAATCAAGCAAACTTATCAAGATCAATTTACAAACACATCAATCAAGCAAACTTATCAAGATCAATTTACAAACACATCAATCAAGCAAACTTATCAAGATCAATTTACAAACACATCAATCAAGCAAACTTATCAAGATCAATTTACAAACACATCAATCAAGCAAACTTATCAAGATCAATTTACAAACACATCAATCAAGCAAACTTATCAAGATCAATTTACAAACACATCAATCAAGCAAACTTATCAAGATCAATTTACAAACACATCAATCAAGCAAACTTATCAAGATCAATTTACAAACACATCAATCAAGCAAACTTATCAAGATCAATTTACAAACACATCAATCAAGCAAACTTATCAAGATCAATTTACAAACACATCAATCAAGCAAACTTATCAAGATCAATTTACAAACACATCAATCAAGCAAACTTATCAAGATCAATTTACAAACACATCAATCAAGCAAACTTATCAAGATCAATTTACAAACACATCAATCAAGCAAACTTATCAAGATCAATTTACAAACACATCAATCAAGCAAACTTATCAAGATCAATTTACAAACACATCAATCAAGCAAACTTATCAAGATCAATTTACAAACACATCAATCAAGCAAACTTATCAAGATCAATTTACAAACACATCAATCAAGCAAACTTATCAAGATCAATTTACAAACACATCAATCAAGCAAACTTATCAAGATCAATTTACAAACACATCAATCAAGCAAACTTATCAAGATCAATTTACAAACACATCAATCAAGCAAACTTATCAAGATCAATTTACAAACACATCAATCAAGCAAACTTATCAAGATCAATTTACAAACACATCAATCAAGCAAACTTATCAAGATCAATTTACAAACACATCAATCAAGCAAACTTATCAAGATCAATTTACAAACACATCAATCAAGCAAACTTATCAAGATCAATTTACAAACACATCAATCAAGCAAACTTATCAAGATCAATTTACAAACACATCAATCAAGCAAACTTATCAAGATCAATTTACAAACACATCAATCAAGCAAACTTATCAAGATCAATTTACAAACACATCAATCAAGCAAACTTATCAAGATCAATTTACAAACACATCAATCAAGCAAACTTATCAAGATCAATTTACAAACACATCAATCAAGCAAACTTATCAAGATCAATTTACAAACACATCAATCAAGCAAACTTATCAAGATCAATTTACAAACACATCAATCAAGCAAACTTATCAAGATCAATTTACAAACACATCAATCAAGCAAACTTATCAAGATCAATTTACAAACACATCAATCAAGCAAACTTATCAAGATCAATTTACAAACACATCAATCAAGCAAACTTATCAAGATCAATTTACAAACACATCAATCAAGCAAACTTATCAAGATCAATTTACAAACACATCAATCAAGCAAACTTATCAAGATCAATTTACAAACACATCAATCAAGCAAACTTATCAAGATCAATTTACAAACACATCAATCAAGCAAACTTATCAAGATCAATTTACAAACACATCAATCAAGCAAACTTATCAAGATCAATTTACAAACACATCAATCAAGCAAACTTATCAAGATCAATTTACAAACACATCAATCAAGCAAACTTATCAAGATCAATTTACAAACACATCAATCAAGCAAACTTATCAAGATCAATTTACAAACACATCAATCAAGCAAACTTATCAAGATCAATTAACAAACACATCAATCAACCAAACTTATCCTGGGCTAAGGTCGATCTCCTGATGTCATGAGTTGTGGAGCGTCGCGCGAAAGCGCGCCGGGTGCGGTGCGAGTTCCAGGAGCTGGTTCAGTGGGGTACCAGCGGCAGGTGCTAAGGGGGGTACCCAAAGGACATCCAAAGGGATTCATCAGGATGCATAGATCAAAAAAAAACTCCACTATGCATCCTGATAAATGAATTTAGTGGAGTATTTTGAAGAGTTTTGAATGAATTCAGTGGAGTATTTTGACGAGTTTTGATGGAATTCAGATTCAATAAATGCTTAACTCTAAGTTTTTAGAACCCAGACGAAGTGTGGAATTCGGACGATTGAACAAGAGCCATGTGTTGGGTGCATCACCTACGGTGGTTTCACTATCAACAGTGTCCGATTCTTGGATGCTTGGAGGTATACCCATTGATAAACCAGAGACCTCATGGGTACCCCAAGTTACGGATGCTCCCAGGACCAGGATGAGATGCGCAGATGAGATGCTGATTTCAGTGCTGAAGATCGCGCGTGTGGCCAGTGGCTTTCCCTCGATATGCAGAGAACCTCTGTCAATGCATGGGGATCACCAGCGAACCTCCCAGATTTGGTCTATTTCCAACGAGAAAACCATTATTGCCCAAGAACCACCGGTGACAAATCATGACCGAGACCAGTTCTTTCTTCCATTTTTGTATGGACACTTTTTGATACAGATTTGATTGGTTACATTGGCTTAGATTTACACAATACTGTATATACACGAATAGGATTCACCAAAATATGAACACACAATTGCTGCAGGGAGGCACACGCGCACACACGCATCCAAGCAGTCAAGAAGACATGTGTACGCCCAATCCGGAAGAAAATGCACGAGGCTTTGCTGTGTGGTCCAGCTGCGGATTGGTTTCCGCGGCTTTGAAACAATTGAAACGATGCATGTCTATGGAGATTGACTTGTTCAATGATATAGTATGATGCATAGACACTAAAGTTTATTCATAAAATATAGTCAGGTTCTTGTGTATTGATGATATGATATGATGTGATGTGATGTGATCTGATCTGATCTGATCTGATCTGATATGATATGATGTGATGTGATATGATTCTGTATGATAAGATTATCATATTATACCATGAATATAGTAATTTGCAATCTAAACCCTATATATGTATATATGTATATATATATATGTGTCTCTTTTCATATAAGTGTATGCATGCATTTATGTTCTTATCTAGCTATGTAATCTTTTGTGATGTGATCTGTTGTTACTGTTGTTTGGTGTCGATTCTTTCTCATCGCTGGCGATCTGTCCACCACAGTTTGGTAGCCAGCTGACGGTGAACATACATCAGATCTGTTCACCTGGCGAAAACACGCGCGAAAATAATGATGGATGCGTCCGCAAACTTTAGCCAAAGTGATATGGTGGTTTCACAAAATAGGGAACCCCAAAATGGTTGATTGAGTAATGTTGAGTAGTATAAAATACACATATAAAGGATGATGTGGAGTTCCCCCATCTTGAAAAACAAACATATT
>VSDK01010117.1:254935-299935 GCA_009767595.1 Symbiodinium kawagutii | reverse complement strand
GTGTTAGATCCGGCACTTAATAACCCACCATCAGTTTGACCATAGATGGCTGATTTACCATCAAATTCAGGGAGTTTGTGGACATGGAACCCCCCATTCATGAGGGCAATGATTGGCACTGAAACGTCTCTTTGACATCACAGAAGTGATGCAAATCCGCGATAGGAGTTGATTTTGCGCAGAAATGCAGGTACCCATCATGAAGCTTCATGCGGAGCACTTCATGTGAACCGAATGTATGCAACATAGCGCGGGTATGCAGAGACTGTTTGCAGTGGCCACAACTGCTCCTGTGGGATCTCTCCAGACCTGAGAGGTGCCTCTGCCGCAGGTCATTCCCCACGAGAGCGCGATTTTAGCCTAGCCAGGGCCCCGAGGGAGCGCGTGGCTCCGGGTGCAATGGCGGTACCCCGAAACCCATCTTTTCTGTGTTGTGTGTGGGTGCGTGCGCTGTGGAGGTATTTCCATGTTCTGGAAACATCTGGAAACAGTTTTCGTTTTTTTTTGTCAGCAGAAACGTTAAAGGAACATCTTCAGTGCTTCACCAAGTCCCTCTTATGACTGCTGGTTGCTATGGTCGAGGCTTGTCATTATTTGTTTTGATGAAGCCTTCTCTCTCAACGAGACTCTGGTGAAACTCAATTGGTACCCTGAAAAACCAGGCCTTCAGCCTTCAGCAGCCATTTCTTCAGCATTTGTGGCTAGGGAGGTGAAGCTCAATCGGTAAACCCTCGTCATTCGAAACGAAACGTTGAGTGAAACCCTTGTTTTGTGCCAAAGCCAGCGGCGGGGCGTTCAAGATCTTCCCACGGCATGAACTGATGGTACTATTGCAATAGTGATTGGCGAGCTGGGTCAAGGCTTTAAGCAACCAATTTGATTGGGTATTATAAGCAAGAATAATAGGGAACACAATGATTCATGATAGGAGAACCAGGGGGACTAGCCGGGTGAACTCACCCACTGCCATTAGGATGCCTGTTTATACAAAGAATAGGAAACCCTGAAAAATGGCTGGTTCAATACAATAAACATGATTAATCTTGGATGATTTGGGGGTACTCCTATTTTGAGAACCGCCAATTTGTCGTTCTCAACCATCATCAACCATGATCATTATCAACCATCATCAACATGCGTCCTTGGTGGACTTTTTGAGAGGTTTGTGGGGATGGTCAACATTATCAATGGAAAATTCCTCAGGGACCGCAACCACTGCCAGGTGACCCCACAATCCCCTGGCGGAGGGAGCTTCAGGTTTTGCTGGGGTATATGTCATGCACAAAAATCCGTGCGTCAATTGCGTCATATGAGTACAGATGTGTGCAAATTATACATGCGTTTGTGTCCAATTACATTTGTGCACATAGGTATTCGCAAATACAGCGTACTGTTGGCTGCATATTTGCGCATGCACACTGATGTGCTTGTTACATCTATAGTACGTGTTTATGTTATGCATGTGATTCATGTTTCGCGAGGTTGCCCAAATGGCATTTGGTCCAGTCCTACTTTTGGATATGTGACTGCTTTGATGTCTCACTCTTTGAAGCAGTTCACCAACTTTGGCTCGGTGTCGAGCAGCGAAAGCCCAGGTAGAGGATGCCTATGTTGATGTTGGGAGCAAGGCATATTCATGGTCAGTAACAATGACTGGTTGGTGGTTTGAGTGACATGTTTATTTCCCCTAGCAATTGTTAGCAAATGGTTGGTTGACAAGTTTTCATAGGGTGGTTCAACCACCAACCAGATGAGTATTCATGCTTGCCTTCACAATATCATGCAGTGTCCATCTGACTTTGAAAATTCATTGGCTTCACTTTGAGACTTTGATTTGGCAAGTTTTGAAAGGAAGACTGACCATGGTTTGTCTAGGCACCAACGTTGCAAGCAATTCAAGACCAAGCCATTGGCCGTTTCACAGCGCCACAGCCGCGCGTCGTCTCACCGCACTGTGCAGACGCGAGCCTAGTTGCAGGCACACTGAAGAAAGAGGTGTTCGAGGCCTTGCTCTCCTGAAAGGAAGCAATGGGCTTTTCCTGAGGTCCAGACTTCCAAGTTGAGATGCCAGCGAAATCGCTGAAATGCCGCAGTTTCTGGGTCCAAACATGTTCATAGACTTGCGCAACATCAAGAGATCCTTCACAAAGGATCCCACCAAGTTGCAACTTGTCGCACGTTTTGACAGGCTGGACTGGACTCAATGGAAGCCTGAAAGATTTGCGATCAAACCAGTTGTTTTCTGTTCAAGAAAGATGGCAGCCGGAATGAAAAAGCTGCTGGAATCGCTTGGTCTTCTTGAAATGGTGTGTTGGCTGCCTTCCGGTGCTCCAACATGTCTGGAAAATGCCAATGTTTCACAGGTTGGCCGGTGATTTCAAGATGTTCCATTTAGTGATGGATTGAACATATATTTATTTGGTACGATTAATTCAGGTTGCTAGTATCTTTGGGATTGAGTCAAACAACTTTCACCACTCATGCATGCTAAACCGGTCCAGAAGGATGCGAAATTGTATGTTGCAGGTAGAGTCCTGAATCATGGTGGGCAATGGTGGGATCGCTGTGAGTTTTGGTAGACAGCAGAGGATGTAGCTACATGGTTGAAGGTTTGGCTATCAGCAAATCGACTAGGGGAGCATCGGTCTGTTGTGCAATGCAACCCCTTGGGCAAGTTTCACTGTTTTATGGTACCGCAGTGGCTCCAGGAAGAACAACATGAAGGGTCGTGTGCTGATATCAATCTCACATGAGTGGTAGTGACGGTAGTGCCGAGGGATTGGGTGTGATATACCTGCATTGCTCTGTTCAGAGGGGGTCAACACCCCAACCAATCATCCGACGCTGATCTTTCGAAACCAATTTCGGGCTACTACCATTGGGATATCTTGCCGTGTTAAAGGATGAAAACATGGTCAATTTGACAGAAGGAAGTCATTTTTCGGGCAACAGATGGCAAACTTTTCCCTGCCACTTCTTGATGTCGCACGTGGGGATCCCATCCAACATCCAACATCCCAAGCATCTGTGGATCGATCTGTTGGTCGCGGGCATCGGTTCAAGGATTTGTACAGGGAATCGCCGCCTGCGCTTTGGTTTCGTGAGGTCAGCCTCCCGTTTCGTGAGTCCCGCCTTGGTTGATGACTCGCTGGTATCGGGGAAGCCAAGCCAGGAGACCCCAGGGCCCATTCACCGGTGAGGATAAGGGTGTCATTGGTGATGGATAGTGATGGGTCAGAATGGATTTAGCATTGGTAATCGAGAATGATGATGAATGATGGTTCACGTTGGCTAAGAATCCTTACTTTAAGCTGTTTTCTATACTGGTCAATCATAGCAGAAAATGACCAACTTAGTGGCTGAGAAGTGATGTTCACTTGCCGCAGAAGCATTCCTCGTTCCTCACTGATGTTCCTGATTCAACATTTGCGTTCTTGTTTGTTGGCGTGCCGGGGATCACCATCATATGCCGCCGAATGGCAAGAGCAATCTCTGTGATTCTCAGATTTTCAGGTGGGGTAGTATAAAAACCAGAGCAATCATTTTGATTCTTGGGAGAGGGTTTTTGATACAACCCCAAATCATTTGATTTGTTTCGGCTCGCGGATGAGTCAGATGCGCATTTGTGATGCTCGTAAACACTTTGGTCGATTGACAGCAAGCAAGAAGTGACCACAGTTTAAAGGTGAGCGGTGCCCCGGTGACCGGTGACCGGTTGTGGCAAGATAGAAGCCATCTTTGCAAGCTACTTTGACTCCTATTGAGGTGTTTCTGAACGCAGGGGTACTCCCAAATCATCTAGTTTATTAACCTTCCCACTTCCGGACCAGCCGCTCCCCAGCTGCGGTCTAGTTTATTAACTATTTCTAGTATGAAACAAACCGTACCATTGGGGGTCCCTATGGCTTGAGAAACCACCAGTTGAATATCTCCACATTTGTAGCTGATCCCCATGTGGTTTCGGATGTCTGCGGTGGTCGCTTGGCTTTGAGGTCATGTCGATCGTGAAGCGCTTTATTCCTTTGATGGCATCCCGGATGGAAAAAGCTGTGGCCCTGATGGTTGGTTCATAGCAACGAGTTAAGGTTCTCAACACGTTATTTCTTGGCTGATGTGTTGCTCATTGCTTATTGATTGGCTATTGATTGATTCGTATGAATTTGTCAATGATATGCTAATATTTTTGGGCATAGCCGGCATAGCCCTAATAATGATTTGTCCTTTGGATAGCTCTCCAAAAGGCTTGGAAGGCAATGATTATATGCACATACTTACGTCACACGTGTCGCATCTTTGTAGAGATGGTCTTAAAACTAAGTGAGTTACAGTAGATCGCAGTACAAACTATGTAATGCATCAGGTGTTGCCTATGATGTTTGCTGCCATGCCCTGCTAAGTGTTCCACGAAATACCGCCGATAGTCGCTACCGCTGCTTGTTGGGTTCACCCCAAAACTGCTTTCACAAAAAATGGAGAGTTGACAGCATGTTTTGTTTTCCCAAGGTAGGAAATTTACCTGTTGGAGTATGCTTGCGTCCATAATGGACATAGTCTTATTGTATTATTGTTCTTATGGATACACTTCCTTCTCAAACTGTTGTTCGATAGATAAGTCAGTTGAATTCTCCCACATATATCATTGGACATAGCGTTTCTACATCTGTCGCTCCATGGTGGTATTTGACTTCCCGGACCGTCGAGCGCTAAAGTGGCATGATGGAAGAACTGGTGATTGATTAGCTGGTCAATGGTTGATCATGGTTGATCATGGTTGATCATACCTACTAAGCAGCCTAGTAATAGTTGGTTAATGATGGATGATAGTTGGAGGTCGTCTTTGGTTAGTGGCTTAGTTTGATAAACTACTATCGCTCATAGTGGTGAATGGTTGATCATCGGGGAGAGTAACCAGCGACAACAGGTGGGATGTGCTAAGCAGATGGTGGTTTCTCAAAATTGTGGTGCCCCCAACTCATCCCTTTCTGATCATCTATAGTAATAACCAATCATATTTGGGGCTGCCAGTTTCAAGAGACCCCCAGATCATGGATCAAGCCACCAAGTTCGCTGGCTGGCTAGGAGTGAACCGATCCCAACAGCTTGACAGGTATGGGATGACTGGGTAGGGCACTTGATCCACAGCCAGGTGTGAATTTTCCACCGTTGTACCATGTTGCAACCTATATGGGAAACGGCAGTTGTGTAGACTTAGGGCCTTGGGCTGAAGGTGTTACAACATTGGTGCAATCTCAACTCGCAAGAGTTGCGTGTTGCAGTATTCCGACATTTTTTTCACATATATCTGCATTTGGAAACTATACATATATGACATGTTTGTTTGTGTGTGTGTGTTGGCATACTGCCCATGTGGAGGCGTTTGTTCCGAGATGTATTTGTGACATAGGTTGGTATTCATGATGATCAAGACTTGAGAATATTTTACTGCTTAATTATTACCACCCATGATGTTTATAGTCACTGTCAACATGAATGTGATGACGAATGATACCTCGATTTGCCTTTTAGCATCAAACATGACTGACCGTGATTGGCCACTATCGATCATTGTAGTTGACTCTCATTAGTCATGTTATGGCCGTCAATAACTCACGAAACATGGTTTTCCATCAAACTCATCTAGCTTTGAGATAATCACCTTTCTTTGATTCAATTTGATGGCTGTACAAAGGATTGGCAAGGTTAAGCTTGATGAATCCAATATTGACCATGAATGCAGCATTCATGAACCACTCTTGACCGTTCCCAGATACTCCATTTAATGCATACATACCTACACCTACATTTACCGATGAAATGACGTGGAGCCAGGACCATATGGGAGTTTCTCAGGCCATTGGGAATCCCCCAAAATGGATGATTTATTGCTAATAACGATTAATGAGAAACACCCGAACGATTTGGGGGGTTCCCTCTTTTGCTAATGATTATTTGGTGACTTATTAGTCAGAAATGGTTTATTATTATTGCTAATACGATTATTTATTTATTGCTAATGATTTGTAGGGTTCCCTCTTTTGAGAAAGACCCGTATCCTGTCGGTTCATCGAACGAAGGTTGATCCCAATGTCCTCTTGGTTTCATTTCTATAGCCATGATCATCAGAGCCCCTTGATCCTGTTGGTGAACGGTGGTAGTCCAATAGCAAATGATGGCTACTAATTTGGAGAACCAACCAGATATTGGGATGTGTAATGATGACCAACCAGAATGACTATCATTGGGTGAGTCAGTTCCAAGGTTGACCCTGGTAGATGGATCCAGTTGGTTGACCCTGGCGGTACCAAGCAGATCCACAGGTGTTTGGCTGGTGGAACTTTGGAACATTTTAGATTTCCCAAATGTGTAGCTAAATGATTGTCTTTATAAAAGATATTAGCTTTTCCTTTCCCCAGTATTTTCAACCAATACTTATTCGGTGGACTAACATTTACTAATCCACTACGTAGTTCTATTTGCAAATGAATGGCTGGTCGACAAGCATATTTATCATCACGGTTACAACCACGAACCAGTTGCGGTCACTACCTGAGGGTGTACCTGGGATGATATTGCTCACGCCATAGGCCTGGTTGAACACATGAACATGAGGAACTAAATATAAGCCATCCCGGATACTCCATTTGGGTCATTTTATAGGCAAATGTAGGTAAAAGATGTAGGCAAATATGCCATACATGGAGTGTTTGGGATTGTGGATATGAATCAATACGAATTTCACGGCAACCAAAACTAGGTGACTGGATAAGCAGTTCATAACCATGAAATCATCATTGTTCATATCCACAAGTGATTTTTCATAGCCATGTTTTATCCCACAATCTATGGCCACTAACTCCTGGCTGCCACTAGGAACTTCTAGGAATCACTAGTGGCCATAGCCAGGAGTATCTTGCATCCCAGTTGACTGAGGACCGAGTCCTGGTCCAGAAGGTCAAGAGTGAGGCGGCAGCGCCAGTGGTGCAGCCATGCCAGGTGGAAGGTTGTTGTGAAAGTGTCATGATGGCATCATGGTTGAGTATGCTTGGAGGTTCTGGGTTGATAAGCCATCCTATCGGTTTACATACTTTGATAGTGCTCGCTTGGTATCGTTGATGGCAAAATACAAATGCTGATCGTTGAGTCTGAGCAACTCAACGCCGTGATCAACGACCATCAGCACGGATTGATATGAATTCACTTGAATGAACAAGTGCTTCGCTTGCTACAATTGGTCAATGGTGTTTAATTCCGACCCACCTTTGTTCAACTTGTGAGTCGCAAGTTGACCCCACAGGGGATGATCTTCCACAGGTGATGTTTGACCGCAGTGAACGATAGCAAAATTGATTCTCATGGTTGATATACTCATGGCTAATATGGGTGAGTGATACTTGATGATCTTCTAAGGCTTGCTACTGGGCAGATGATAGATATCATAGATATTGATTGCAAAAAGATATCATAGGGCTGATATCATAGATATCATACCCCATAGATATCACAGATATTGATTGCAAAAAGACATTACTGTATTACAACTGATTGCAGCAGGCGATGGATGTAGACATGGCATCAAAGTTATGACATGCGATAGCACCGGGAAATGGACGAGTCCGAAGCTGCTTACTAGGTCGAAGAAACCATTGAGTAGAGCTGACTGGTACTTGCCACAATCCACTGTGCCTTCTACGAGGATTGTTGCGACATTGAACAGGAGGAATCAAGTGATTCTATTTGTCCAGGTAACTATCCTTGAGTAAATGCCGATGATTCCCGATGTTTTAAAATCTTCAAACCATTGAACACCTATCTGAGATGATCCAGTTTGATATTCTATTAGATTCTATCATCTACTCCGCGATATTTGTTGACTCGACTTGTGATTGTTGCCGGTTTTTGTCGTCACCGTCAATGTTCTTTTTATACACTGTATGATCTTGGTGTTTTCGAAAATGTGTTTTCCTTTTCTTTCTCACTTCCTTTCCTTGACGGCTTGCTCTTGTCACTTTGTAGGCATTGATAGGTAATTACTGAGTCCTGTTGGTACAAGCCTGTTGTAGTAAATTGGCAGGGATTCTCATACCAGGACACCGAATCATGGATGGGACATATTTTATAGTTGTTCAGATTTGCATCAACTCATAAGTGGTACTGTATCTTCTCAAATCTGAATAGTGTCCACAGAAAAGTGCACCCCTTCCCAACTCTTGTGGCATCCCCAATTGGTATTTAGTGTGCATAGAAATAGTGCACTCCAAATAGAGATCCCCCTCGACTTGAAACAGTTTAGCCATGTCCCCCATGGCTAGCTCCTGCAAGGCCAAGACAGCCAGTGGCATCTTCCTGTCTCATGGCGGCATTATCGGTGAGTCATGGATGCCCCGAGTCCTTGGGCAAATGGAAAGTCAGAATGCCAGCATTTTGCAGCAAAGGAAGGTGAAATTTGCAAATGGCTAAGACCTACCTGATCCATCTCTCATGGATCGGTGCGTTCTGCGTATGGGTCGCTTGGATGGTTGACTAGCTGCTGAACTGTTAATGATAAGGAATCAAGTAGCTGCTTCTTCTACCATCATGCAGCAACCTGTTTACCATCCAAAAAAACAGCCCCTTCTCGTAGATTCCAAGAGGTTGATCAAGGGTCGTACTCCTAACCCAGATTTGGTCGCTTCTGCGAATCTGCAACGTTTGCGACCAGATCTGGGCGTTGCGATTCACTGGAAGTTGCAAGCGAGCTGAACCGGGCATAGAATCCATCCACAGTCAGTATCATCCACTCGCATATCAACATATATCAACCATTATCCATTCTACATCAGCCGATCTTATCCATTCTACATCAGCCAATCTTCGCCATTCTACATCAACCAGCCATATTTGTTTGCCAAATCAATCACTTTTTTCCGTCATTCCCAGCCATTCCTTTGCCAAAACCAGCCGCGACAGCCTTCGAGGCCCGACAGCGCGAAGCAGGATCCCAACAGTGCGAAGGTTCGCGGGGGTTTGCTGGGTACCAACTAATGGTGCTGGTTCAGTGGTGATGGGTCAGGATGGTCAATGATTTTTGATGATGATAAATGGTGATGAAGACTATGTATGTGGTGTCAGCCTTTCCAAACAACAAAGGTATCGCTTTGCTCATACTTGCCAAGTGGCTGAAGTGGCTGAATTTCATGGTTGGTAATCTTATCATTGTGTCTTGAGGCAAGCGGTTTCTCAACATGTTGCTGGCACCCATACTGAATCAAGAGGTTCATTTTTTATTTCTGGCAGTTATTTGTTTTCTGTTCATGCACTCGTTTGAAATGCGTTGAAAAGCACTGGTTGCATTTAGGTTTTGATGATTTGTTCCTGGCTGGAGCTGTTTCACGAAAGTATTTGCTCCATGATCCAATTCAACACACAGTTCCCACGGCGTGCCACGAAAATCATCCCACGGTTCCCGGCCATATCAAGCATCAACCACTGCAACGCATCAACCCTCGGCCTTGCGGGAGCCTCGCGGCTGGGCATCCACGGGTTGTTCCCTTGGCGCAGGTACTGGCCATTGGACCAGGCAGAATGTCCAAGGACAGGGCAACAAACGGGACGAGAGCAACGTCACTACTCGGTAGAAGCAACAAAAATCATCGCTGGCTATAACCTTGATGAAAAATTGGGGTTATAGCCATTCATAATGATTCGTAATGGGGGAGAATCAGCAACAACAATGATTCAATAGCTATTGGTTAGTGGTTTGATGGTTTCATTTTTTATTTTCCGTATTGTTACCGAATGGTTGGTTGGTTGACCAGCAGATTTTTTAATAGGGGTGGTTCAACCCCCAAACAGATCAGGAGGGGGTGAAGCAAACAACAAACATGTTGGCCCTTGGGGCAGAAACTAAGAACCGGTTGGGGTGTAACCAAGAAGAATCGGGAAAGAACCAATAGTACTTGTGGTAGAACAAGATATACCACCAGGTTGATCAGAATTAAGTGGTCGTTGGTCCGCTAAAGGTGGTTCCTGAACAGCTAGATTTGCCAGTAATATTGTCATTGAGAGCAACAAGAAAACCCAACTGGCGGACCCTGGCGTGGTTCTAGAGCGTGACAGGAGGGTGAGCTGATACCGATGAACGTCAAGGCTGGCTCGGTGAGCAGGAACACTTCATTATTGTGAACTGGCGATGGTCAAATTAAGCATCAATGGTAGATCGAAGATATCAATAAACCGTCTATCATTTGTCGTGGTAAATGACCACCTAATGTTGGTGGTTTATCAAATGCTGGATCTTATTCACCAAGACTCTGGTTGTTTACATGAAGATCATCAATGGGTGTTGCTCTGAGGCACGGTAAGGCGTTCGAAACTATGTGGCAGCCTCACTTTTTGACAGATCGTGGGTCCTCCCTTTCGTATCCTTTTGTAGCCAAGGTTGTCATTGTTGGGACTTGTGGCCTTCCGTGCCAAGTTACTTGGGACATCTTGGGACCAAACTTTGTCGAATCCAATAGCTTGTTCGGTGAACCGTGCTTGGATCCATTTGTAACAGCTGAGCTCAGCTGTTCGCTACTTTGGTGGTAGGCGTCAACAGAGGTTTCAATGCCCCCGAGAAGATTCATTAGTCGTTGGCTTTACTGAGGCATGATTGTGGCTTATCGCAATTTTTACAAAGATCTGTGGCTGTCAGACTGGCTTGAAATCAAAGATGGTCAGTTTCTCATGGATGCCAGGGATCCTGTAGTCAAAGAGTCAATGATGTGAGATGATCCACACGATATATGGTTAACGGCGAAAAAAATACAAGGATATAGTTATGACTACGACAACTCACATATGATAACATACTTCCTTTCTATGTCTGTCTGATATTGTTTGATCATTGTGGTCTATGAAAGACCAAGCCTCCTCCTAGCTACTGACTTGCCATTGGCTGAGTTCAATAGTAACAGTTTTCCTGGAGAAGTTATTACTCAAAGACCTATTCCGGAAATAGGTAGACCTACAGAACACCAAGAGTTCATATATGGCGGTTTCTCAAACTAGGGTGACCCTAAAAAGTGGTTGGTATATTATTTTAAGCAACTATAGAATATAAAGAATAATGAGTGGGGGACCCCTGTTTTGAGAAACCGCCCTGTATAGGCATTTGGGACATATGGGTATGGTTGTTCACGGTTGCCATACAGTAATGATACGTGATTGTCTAATGTCCAAATCTCGCCATCGTGAAGTACCTCAATTTTGTCCAGTTTCGTAGCGAACTGATCTCGGGCGTTAATCACTAGCCGGGAACCAACCACTCTTCACCATCACCACTACCAATGGTCATTCACGATCATAACTTATCAGTCGCAACCACTAAGCTTGCCATCTTCAACCAGCTGATCAACTAATCATCGCCTCAATCATCACGCCTGCAGGTGGGCGACACGGTGCTTATTCCAGAGTATGGCGGAGTAACCTTGAACTTTGACAAGGAGGAGCTGCAGCCGGTTCCAATTGAAAATATGGCCATTGGGGTCAATCATGGCAGGACGGAGACTTTGTTGGATTTAACTTTCTTGTTTGCAAGGACGGAGACTTTGTCCAGATTCAGAACACTTATGAAAAAAATGCAGTCTTCGCAGGCTTTCACCCTACTGATTCTAGAGATGGGATGATAGATCGGTTCGCAGTTTTTTAGGTCCATCAGGGAACACGTTGTTGTTGCTGATCGTTCCTACTACCACCGGGCATTGACCATGGTGGACCAGCTTCGATCTTTTGCAAACTTTGCGCTTGTCAATCTGCACTGGAGTTGCTCACACCTTTGTTGAGGTTGCCCTTCAGGAAAGATCCCGAAAGGGACCACCTGTGGCCATGGCTATCCCTAAGAATTGGCTCACCACTATGTTTGCTGAACTTCGACTTCCCAGAACTTCCTGCAGGTGACTTGTGAGTGCAACTTGATGATGTCTTCGGCTTACTCCAAACAGATGGAGGAGAACGCATACAGAGAAACAAGTTTTTGATAGCTTTTCACTAGGATTACATACCAAACCCCCAAGTCTCGGTTTTTCAACCCGCTAACTGTTACAATCTTGTGATGAGGCATGTTTATTGAGAACCTTGCATTGCTCTCGAGCCGCAGAAGGCAGCGGAAGCTCCGTGGAAGGGATCTCCATGATTTGAGAGAACCAACGCAGGACATAAATGGTTCTATTGCAAAAGCTGCACGCGGAAGCTCCGCGAAAGCGCCAAACCAAGGGTGTTCCTCCATCTATTTCAGAACTGGCTGGACAAGGTCAGCAAGACAGAGTGTCCCGAGCTTTCAGTAACGTGTCTACATAGTTGAAGAACATGCATTTGAAACGGTCTTGGCTACCAAGTGCTGCCCCCAGCAGTCGTTCAATAGCCCAAATATCTATAGTTTTTTCTAACAGGTTGCAAGCTGTATAGTTCGAGTATAGTGATGTCGACGGTTCAATAATCTACCAATTTATCTATAGCCCGATAGTTACATGGACCGTGAGCATCCACAAACAGTAGCTTTTTTAGTGCATAAATTTGCCGAACTCTGCATCATTCTGAAAGCTACCACCACAACACTGCGCTCCTGCCCCACAGGAGTACCATGTGTTCAGAGATGAAGACATCATGGGCGTCATCAAGGACAGGATAACCTCCCAAAGTATAATCCCTAGAAGGGTCAGTGTTTGGCAGGGCCGGGCCTTATATATCCCCACCATATGGGTGGTTGGAAATCTGGGAATGGAGTCATGATGATTTTGCAAGTTCTTCGACAGGTAGATTAGTTGGTCCCAAAACAATATGGCGATGCTTGCTATCCTAGATAGACATATAATATCTATCAATGTTTTTTGATGTAAATATGTACATATTATCTCAATTACATTATTGTTATCTATGCATTTAGATGTACATTTGTTTTTGTGCCTCAATGCTACTGCAACTGTATATGTCTATTTAGATGTGCACATATAACAGATACTGAGATGTATACTATGTACATATCAACTTCCCAATACCAGAGGTCTGCTTTTGCAGTTCACCCAGGGTGGTTCGAAGCCAGTTGAAGGTACCCTCAGGACCCTCAAAAAGATCTCAGTCTTTGCTAGTCGGAAACGGCCCGCTGATAAGCTCTTAGACGAACTGATGTTTGCACATTGCTTCATGTAGATGCAGTTTTTTGTACATCTATATACTGAATGTGTGTGTATTTAATATAGTATTTATTTACACTATAAACATATATACATATTTATTTATATTTATACGTGTGTGTTCAACTATACACGTAGAATTGCAGTTTTTGATACAGGCAATGTATGTAATTTTGTTTCTGCATAGAACTGAACTACCTGAGCAGGAGCGAAAATCCTTTGGTATATCGAGAACCCAAAGGCTACACAGCTGCGCACACACCAAACAGCTGGGCACCGTATCCAGGTTTTCTTGATGAATGCAGGTGGACATTTAGCTTGCGGGAAGTCCCCCCGAGAATTATGCACAGGTAAAATCAGGGAAACCGCCTGACTATGCCTGACTATGCCTGACTATGCCTGACTAGCTGTTATGAATTGGGACAAGACAAGGATAGAAAAGCGATGAAAAAGGATGGAGAGGACCCTCGACAGCGGGAAGCCCAACAAAACGTCCAGGTTGAAAGGGACAAACCAGGCCAGTGGAGTTCCTGGATATCATGGATGTGTGGCGACACGTTGTCAAATGAAAGTTGCTTTTCTCCCTTTCCTATCCTTTCCTATCCTTTCCCATCCTTTCCCATCCTTTCCCATCATTTCCCTATTTCTTCATTTGTGGTAGGGATATTTCAAGTACGATCCAGCAACAGTTTCCAAGTTTCTGGTTGTTTTGGGGAATATAGAGCCCTTGTGTACAGAAATAAGATTTGGCTATAGGTACTTTACTTGCATGTCGCTCACTCCATGGGCATTGGTTACCACTGGTGCCTTGTTGCTGCAGGACGAATGAGCACGTGTTGCTGCAAAAGACTCAAGCGTTGCAAAAAAGCATGTTTCAGAATCGCAGCGGTCACAACCACATATTGGCTTGTCAAAACGCAAGCATCAAAACCAGGAATATGTGGCTATTGCAGGTGAAGTTCCTGGACGGAAGCATGACTTTTTGCTTGGTTTTGCTTTAATGAACTGGATTGATGTACCCTACTCAGCATGTGCAGTCCAATCCCGGGCTTCGCACACGTAGACTGTCTACTATTCCAGCTGCGAGCAGAGGCATTCTGGAAGAGGATCAATTGATTCTCATGAAAGTTTCATGGGTCACTCGGAAGGGGCAGAGTCAACTCTTGGGGCACCGTCCAACGGGATAATGGTTGGATGATTCAAATTTAATTGTTAAGTTGTTGAATGATGGTTAATAATGGTATACTAATGATTAATGAGGGTGAATGATGCTTATAGATTTGCTGAAATGATCAATGACGATTTGATGGCGTAATCATTAGGGAATCATTGGGGCACCAGTGGCGCAGGTTAACAATCAAGATTCAGATTCCCTCTCCTTTGTTGTCATGTTTCGCTTGTACATTTACCATTTACTTTGTTTTTCTTTGAGGTTGCTGTGGTTACGGAAATCCGTTGGGTCATCATCTTGCATCAGTCAACAGACATCAACAGACTGTCGCGTACTGTCGCTGAACCTTTTGGATCAGCTCCGGCTCATTTCGCTCAGTTTGCCAAATCGTTCCTTATGCAGCCGTTGACTGGAGGTGCAGTTCGGAACTGGGTCCCAGTTTACCGGGTCACTGTCACTTCGTGGTTGTTGATCTGAACCAATACTTTTTTGGGTTCATCTTGGGGTAGCTTCAAATGCTTCAGGATGGAAATGGTTGAATTTGACCTAGTTACTATCCACTGACCATCAGTTGACGCCAATCTTAAATTGAAATCTTACCAAAGCATCCTAGTGTCAACTATCATTGCTGCTACAATGATTTGGAACTGCTGCAGCCTTGGGTCCACCCTCCAATGGAGAAAATGACACGTGCAACGCTAGATCCAGTGGATAGTCACAAACTTTTGTTTTCTTGGCGAAGTTGCATTCTTTGGAAATAGGGACTTGCGCTTATCATCACTATCATCATGCTCACCTATATCCACTGTGGCAATATAAATCTTCAATGATATATACATATATTTATATATATATATTTATATTTTTACATATACACAAGTGAATGGTTCATACATATAAAGATACATACATGTGCATTATACTGATCGTTTAGAGTAAACATGATCTTTGTTCGAATTTCTAACAAACCAACGGGCGACAAATAGGAGGACCCCTTTGAGTTGTGATGCCCGATGCCTCTCAACAATCCTATGTGATAGGTGTTTCAAAGGGGAAAAGCATAAATGATTGGCCGGATACACTACACAACTATTTCATAGTAGTTGGACATGCAAGCTACAAATGTATTTCTGGCAGCTATAGATGAATATCCATCCATCAATTATCAAGACTGTTTTTGTTGCCTGCTGCAATCAGCAGACCAACAAGGAAGAGGGTTTAACCGACGGAGAGCATCACTGGTGAAAGTATCGATCCTACAGTTTGGACGAAACAAATTCGCGACACCATGTTATCGACCACTATGAAACAGTAATCATTCAGAACACAGATATCAAGCACCAAGACACTGTATTCTGAGTAGGAACAACATCCACCAGCCACTTTTCTGCTAATCTGTCAAATCGTGAACAAGGCATAACAAGGCTTGCTCTTGTATAGAGCTCACTCCAAACCATGGCCTCCTAAATGGTTCTTTCTTAGTATTTGTCCAACTACTGGTTGGTTGGTTGGTGTCCAAGTTGATCAGTACTGGAGAGAAACAAGCATACTAGACAAACGCAACTTGGTTGGATGTCTATTTCTACTGGTACCTGACTGGTACCTTCAAAAGCTATGAAATGTGGGAGCCCGTTATGTGGGAACCCGTTGTGGGAAGCTCTCGCCAGGCTGCTATGCGTTTCATATGTGCATGGCTCTCTTTGGCCACTTGGAGCATGGCCAAGCTGGTAATGGGCATAGCTGGGGGCAAGCATGGCCGACAAAGCCACATGGTGGTTGCTGCGGATTTGCATTTTTTCTTGAGATATCTGTCCATTCAGAGAAGACAACCAGTTCTTGGAGTACAACTAATCGACATCGCCAGGTTTTTTTTGCTGTTCCTTCCAAGAATTGGGATAACAAGTAAAGTAATGATGCTTTTTTGGATTGAAGATCAATTTGTGAGCCTTTAATTTATGTTTGACACAGCTGCTGTTCGTGAAATTCAAATGAAACCATTACTCAAGTTTGAAATCAGCTCGCCAGTGGTTGGCCCGTCATTGATAGATGGCCGCAAGTCAAAAGCACTCCTAGTCTTTATGTAGACATCTCACGCATGCTGAGTGTGTGGACGTGTGGACTGGGGTGGGTGGGTGCGTCAGCTTGCAGATGTTCGGTGCAAGTGCCGTGCTGCTTGCGATGCTCTGAACTTTCTTTCTTTATCCTTTTGGGTGAAAACAGAACTGGCTATGGGTCAATATTAACCATCAAGTTTATGGCTTATAATGACCAACCAAATCAAAGGGAAAACAATGGTTAATAGTAGGGGAACCAGGGGTACAGGGTTTTGACCCACAGCCAACTGAACTCTGGTTGGAGAATGGTTGGCCTTGAGAAGAAGTATCGAGAATAGTTCACATGACTTCAGCCACAAGCTAGACGGCAAGCCGTAGATACCCGTAGATAGAATCTCGTCATTTTACATGATGAAACGGTGTGTACACATGACTGGTCATGAATGACGTTTGGGGTCGCTGGAATTCAAAACGGAATATTGGTCACCACAATTATTTACAGCAGTTTCAACATTTGACAACTTGAAGTCATCATGCAATGCATTCGCCATGAAATAGCACATCCTGGTACCAAGGGCGCAGTACAGTAGTTTTATATATAAATTTTGCTGTTTCTTATCATTGAGATGATGGCCTGGTTGCATTTCTTCGGGATTGCGTGCTTTTGGTATCAGTCCTATGTGGTGCTATACTTCACCAAGACAATGCATGTGTTGACAAGGTTTTGATGGTTACTTGACCGTTGTTTGGTGGTGAGAAACGGTCATGAAGGGTAGGCTAGTAGGGGATGGTTGATAGTTGTTCATGTTGGTCATAGTTGAAGACCCTGGTAAGCGGGTAAAGCAGTAGTAACTATTTTTGATCATGATTAAGCGATTTGGGCTAGCATCCACCGTTTTGTGTTGTTTTTCACAGTGATTCTTTAGTCTCAAGCATCATGAAACAGCATGACCGTGTTTTGATAATCATCAACCAATCTTGCCCATTATCAAACAGTACAAGGTGCTACTATAATAGTTACCATTAATAAATATCTCCGGTTGCACACCAATATCGAAAACAGATTGATTGGCCAAGCTGTTCTCAACCGTGACTAGCGACCATTCATCCATGTACAACTGTATGCTGGAATATTCTGACCACTACAATAATATGAGCCATTATGAACGATGAACAAGCAGTATGAACAATTCATTCACGATTTGAAAACAGTATTTTGTAACCATAACCCTCATCTATCGACCATTATGAAGCAGTCATCATCGATGGCCTTCCATCATGAATTTGTTTTTACCACTGGGAACCAATGATGAATTATTGTCAATGTTTGTCAACCTCTATATGATTATATGGATACATGATGAATTATTCAACCATGAGTAACCATTACTAAGCAATACTACCCATGATTAGCCATGATTAGCCATGATTGCCAACTATTCAGCATGAGCAGCACTCATCCAGGAAGCATCACCGGGGTTACACTGACCTCCACTGACTACCACCATGCCGCCATCAGTCTCAGCTTTTGGGAGCATCAACTTTGTGTGGTTGTTTTTGTTGGTGATAAAGTGGCAATTAGCACAAATGGTGGGACCCGCAAAATGGCTGGCTTATTACTATAAATGATTAATCAAATGGATGATGTAGGGGTACCCCTATTTTAAAAAACCACCAAATAAGATAAAAAAAATAGGCTAATTGCAAGCTTTTGGTGAGACAGCAACCTCAGCCATCATGTCATTGTTCTACAACAGGCACCTCATGTTTGAAAGAAACGTTCGGTCGGAACATGTCGGAAACGATGGAAGGAATCCCAAGTATTGTAGGTGCTATGCCGCTGGTGGCAACCTCGCATGTGAGCACTAATCATACTCCGTTCCCATCGGATCAATGAGAACCACAGTTTCATCATTTCTCATCCAAGCGCACTTGGCATCAGATTTTGCATCCAAGTGTTTCTCAAAATGGGGGGACTCCCCAAATCATCCTTTATATTAATGGTAGTTGCAATGAACTATCATAAGCTATCCATGTTTGGGTTCCCTTATGGCTTGAGAAAGCTCCAAGTCTCATCAGAACCACACAAGACGGCGACCGTGCTGGGCTGGAGGTGTTCCTGAATGTCACGATAGCTCTGCGAGAGAAGACCCGAGAGCCCTGGTCCCGCACAAGGAGGATGAAGTCCTTGCAGAATTTCAGCAGTCCATACTGCGAAATATGATTTTTAACATTTCATAGATCAATAATAAGTAAAGATGATAAAATCATGCATCATAAAACCAATTTCGTATCTATTTTTATCATTTAATACATCAATAATCCTGTATTTTGCATCAAGTAGGCAAGTTGATTAACTATATGATATCGGTATTCATATCACAGTATGCAAGGGGTGCTGATACCACTTGGATGTGAAGTACAGCATATGTGCAGGAAATATTTCGCGATGTTTGACATTGCAGTTGCAAAATTTAAGGCTTCACGTCGGTTGTTGAAACGTGTCAACTGACAAAGATTTCTGATATTCCCCAGACATTGCTCAACAACTCGACTAACAACTGGACTTCCTGCCTGTACGCGACATCGACCAACCATTTTCCCTGTGGTGATCAAACATGGCATCCGACGTATCCTAAGTTTGTGGGGGGTTGCCCCAAAATTCCCGGTGATTATAATGCAACGTGCGCATTTAGAATCCAGAGGGTTGTTGACAACCGTACTGTGTGAAGTGGGTGGAGTTTTCTTTTCACCGACGACATTGACAACATAATACAAAATCATCGATATTCGATAAGTAACAATGACAGCTAATAATAGGCCGACATGATGATTCATATTTACAATCAACCAACTTTGACGCTTAATAACCAATAGTTATATGACATTGTTGGTTGAGAAGGGATACCGGTCCCCAACTGATAAGGCATACTCTGGGGACACTATCAGGGTGGGAGGGCCAGCTTCACAGAGGGCTGCTGTTGGCTCATTCACAGTAATGGTTGATGCTGCTTCATTGTGGTGATGGTGAGTCAGCTTGTGCATGGTTGATTCATGGTTAGAGTCCGAGTCATGACTGGCAATTCATAACCAAATCACTGCACAGTGGCTTGTGCATAAGCAATTGTGTTTATTCAATGGTAGATTAATAGTCAACTGTGTTTTGATTGCGATTCGGAAACAATCAATAGTGGCTAAATGAGGTAAACCAATAGGTTGATGAAGTTTCAGCATGGTACCAGCAAGTAAAGGTGTTTGATTGATGGATAGTGATTGTGAATGAAGCTTAAGCCTTGTAAATACTGGTGAACTACGGATAGTAATAGCCAAGAAACCTTAAGCATGATAGATAAAGGTGAACAGTGGATAGTGATGTTGATAAAGCTCACCAACCATAGATTAAGGGATGGGGTTGTTGTGAGCGCCAAATTTGATAAGGTTGAGCTTGCTCGAATGCCTGTTTCATACCATGTCCCTCTATTTTGCAACCCTTCCATTGCAAGGTTTTATGCAAAATAGTTTTGTAGCAGTTGCCTATGCTAGTGAAAATGGACGAGTGCTGTCGAGCGCTCACAACACCCCTTTCTGTAAATAAGATACAAACGAATAACGGATAGTGACTGCTGATGAATTCTAAATAGTGAATCAAGGATAGTTATTGTTAGTAAATGGTGTACATGGTCATAAAATGAAGAGTTATCAATTGTCAATGAAGCTGAAACATGGTGAATGAAGACAAATAATGGATAGTGACCGCTAATAAAGCTTAAACATGGTAAACACAGGTGAACAGTGGATAGTTGTTGTCAACAGAGTTCAAGCATAGAGGTGAACACTTGATGTGGATTGTTGAAACATTTTAAGCATGAGGAATGTAGGTGAATAGTGGAGATTGATTGTTAACCAAACTTAAGCATCATAGATCCGAAAAAGGAAATGTGGCTGTGGGTCAATATCACGTACCCCTGGTTCCCCTATCATTAACCATTGTTTTCCCTTTAGTTGGCTGGGTAATAGCCACCATTATTGGTTGGTTAATATTGACCCATAGCCATGTGGAGGCAATACTCCACTCACGGGTTCCAGGGAACCCTGTCTCGAAATAAACGGGTTCCGTGGAAACTTCGACGAAGCTCTGAGGTACAATGATAGTGATTGTGGATAAAGACTCACCATGAACGACGTGAAATCGTTTTTAATAAAGGTTGCTATGGTTGGCTACTAGTGGCTACTGTTGATTATCAAAATTTCTGTATCTACTGCAATGATTTTTGATATCAATACATGGCAAACCGTTTTCGATAAAGATTCATCATGGATTGTCAAAGGTCAAGGATGGTACAGAATTATTAACGGAAGTTGACCATTGTTGTCCTATTGCCGCGGAGTCCGGCTGTGACGACAACAGTGGGAACAGCCGGACTACGCTTGCCTATGTGTGGCGTGGCTCCGAGGACATCCAACTTCACCGGACTTTGGGGCCAGAGCTTGACGAAGCAGCACAGGCCTGGCTTTCAGGTTGAGAAGCTCATCAAGTCGACAAGAGGAAGGTTCTTTTGGGGACAAAAAAGATGTTTGTTGATATTGCAAATTCGTGTTTTTCCGGTATGTCGAAAGTTGAGGAGCACGGGAACAGCCATGCCAAGCGAGGTTAACATTGGCAGGTTTCCACCTGGCATAGTACCTCAGCGCAGCTGAAACCCATCCTTGCTTGTGATAAGAAGATCATGCGTATGCCTGGGTATCGTGGTTAAATCGTTGACAGTCACCAGTTGAACGAAACTGTACGGTGGGTTTTCCGTGCTTCTAAGCGAACCATTGTTCCATGCAGCTGGATGTGTGATCATGTTCGTATTTTTTGGATATTGTATGATCATGTGCATCATGTTTGTCATTTCATGCAAGCCATACGAATCGTGATGTTTTGTTCTGTGAATGATTCTTAGAATCATTGAAAATTGACAAACCGACAAGAAATGAAGTGCCACATAGTCTCAGATTTGACGTAGTTGTTTTGGTTACTGCAACCACCGTGTAGCTGGTGGGACATGCATTGACATATCGATCGACACAAGGGCCTGAAATTCGTACGTTGGGCTGTCAAAATGGTAGTATGTGCCAAGTCAAAGGGTAGAAACATGATCACTTTACTCGGAAAGCATTGGTTTTGGGGGTTCCACTATGACTTGGCACATACCCAAATGATGATCAAAGTTGATCAAATATAAGCTGCCTTGTGATCCCACGTCATCAAACAAGGAAACGATCATGGCTTTGCCCGATGTGTTTCGGAATGGTCCAACACAAGTTGGTATATTTGAAATAAAGAGTTGTCACATGGGTCTTGGCATATTCCCAGTTCATAAGTTCCCTTTCTCATGTTTGTTCATTCCCCCTCTTTCCAGAACTATTGTTGGGGTTGTCTCGACCCAGGTTACGTGTGGTCACGACATTTTGGAAAAGCTGGAAGTACTTTGGTAACCAACCTTGTGCAAAAGTCCGTCTCATAACCAGAAACTCCACCATCAAATACATATATACATATTTATATATATGGACACAACACTCCTTGGGACTATAAATCTATTGTAATCATTGTTACACTCGATGATTCCCATTGATTACATATGATTTTAGGCCCTGATATGCCATGAGAAGTTGGCTTCAATGCAATGTTCCACCGGATCTGCCAGCCATGCCAGGCGCGCTATTTGGAGACGTTGGCCGCAGTGGCGGAATTGCGCCTTCTGGACAGGGAGGGGAATTGCGCAGTTGCGGGAATCGCTATCCCGAAAACATATCAGGGACCAAGGACGGACCATTCATGTGATGGTCTCTCAAAATTGGGAACCCCAAAGTTATGGCTGGTTTATTGCTATGAATTGCTATAGGATGACAACTGAGGGGTCCCCTATGACTTGAGCACCATGTGTGCCCGGCTGCCTTGCTGCCATGGCGCACATCGGAGATCCATGGCACCGACAGCCTTGAGGGGAGACACCGTTGACCCGGACGGTGAGCTCGTTTCCGGCGATGACCTGACTGGGGCTACTAGAACTTCTGACGCCCCAAATGAGGGTTTCGACCTAGCCAGTGACTGAGGACCCCCAAGTTATGGTTGGTTTATGTTTTTGAACCAAGTGCATGATTTGAGGGTACCCCTATTTTGAGAAGCCAACAAATGTCGCCAGACCTCAAAATGCCTGCACAATGCATGGTTTTGCAGGAGAAGAGAGAAGCAGCATTGCAACGATGCTGCATTGGTAACAGGTTGGTCGCCAACAGTTTCAACAAACCATCAATTTTACCATTATGATTTGCCATGGTGCTGTGTTAACAGCCAGCTCTCCCATTGGGATATGGTAGACTAGCATTGAAAAATATTTGAAATCAATTCTGAAAGTGAAAAGAAATGCGAAATCTGTCCTGAGGAAGTCTTTGGATCCAGATCTCATAGCTCATCTGCAGGTAGACTCATAGAGGTACTGGAACAAGTTTGGTTTCCTGAAAGCCGTGATTTGTTCAGCTTGTGACTGGCGGTGTCATCTCACCACTGAAACTCACGGCGGCCTGGAGTGAAACAGGACATAAAGATACACGGAGGGTATCGATGGTATCATCTGAGGTTCGCGGTATTAGTGCCAAATGATGACGCTTAAGCCTGAAGCATTATAGTCAACAATGGTTTGCGATGGTTAGTGGTGGTCAAAACTGGTGGTTAAACTAACTATCAAACCACTAAACATGTTTGCCATTTTGGAGGTGCAACTTGCCCTGTGGCGATTTGGAAGAGCCAGGTTTGACACAGTCTGTCGAGCCAGCATCGATGGTGAAGCTGAAACCGAACTCCACGGTGTTGAGATTGGGTGCACCATGGAGCCCAGATTGCGACGATGGCTTGCACTGTTTGGCGGACATGGCGAAGAAGCATCACCCATCTAGTTGGTAATACCTCTTATGGATGTTGATGTAATACTAATGATGGATATAGGAGTTGGCAAAACATCATACTAGTTGGGAATACATACTAATAGACTAGCTGGTTATTCCTTTTTTAGTGATGGATAAAATGTCTAATGATGCAACCTAAGAACGAGTAGCAGGGGGCAATCACCACTTATATGTAGCTGGCCGTGGTTACCCCTTGGAGTAAACAGCAACAATCGAGTACCCATGAACACAGAAGTGCTCAACTTTTTAGTGATGATGGATGTGTATAGAAATCCAAATGAAGGTTTCTGAAAATAGGGAAGCCCCAAAATGGTTGTTGATTATTATGAATGATTAATGTAAAGGATGATTAGGGAACCCCCAAATATTTCCAACAGAAAGTCCCAGAAATGGTGGGGAAACCAACCGGAAGCCGCATGAAATCTTGTGACCCAGCTGAGGCATCAGCAGCTGCAGGACGCGGGGGTGACGCAACAACTGGTTGCGCTGAGTCTCTTGCGAGTTGACAACCGGTTCATTTCCAGCGTAAATGGGTGTTTCTCAAAATAGGGGTACCCCGAAATCATCCAATAGTAATAGTTCATCAGTAATAAACCAACCATTTTTGGGGCTCCCTATTTTGAGAAACCACCAAATGAACTAGGTCATTGACCGCATAGAAATCTCAATAAGTATTTGTCAAGACTTGTTAGATAAAAATGATTACACATGTACAGAAAGATATATTTATGTACTGTATAGACGCATGTTTCAGGGCTTCTTTTTAGAACATATAAGAATCTATTCCAGAACTACTTTTCTACACGTGAAGGCTGCTTGCACATGGCAAATCATTAAGCAAATCCAACGTCAGCAAGACTACTCACTCCTGCTCGTTTACCCGTGTCCAGGACAGGGCAGAAACTTCAGAAGTACTAGCAAAGGCCTTGAGTGATCAGGAGGTGGTTCCGGCACAATGGCTGGAGAGCATGATGCCAAAACCTAGAAACTTGTCAGGGGAAAAGACTGAGGCTCCAGATGAAGAGAATCATCAAAACACGCATGAAGAGTATCAACTGTTTTTCCGGCCGTGGAAGCACAAGACTGCGGTCCATCAAACCTGGTCAAAGGAAAAGACTGAGGCTCCACAAGCAAAGGAGGCTGGGAATGATCAGGAGGAGGATGCAACAACAACATATCAGAACCCGACGGAGGCTCCACGCGTAGACGAGGCTGGGAATTATCAGGAGGAGGATGCAACAACAACATATCAGAACCCGACGGAGGCTCCACGCGTAGACGAGGCTGGGAATTATCAGGAGGAGGATGCAACAACAACATATCAGAACCCGACGGAGGCTCCACGCGTAGACGAGGCTGGGAATTATCAGGAGGAGGATGCAACAACAACATATCAGAACCCGACGGAGGCTCCACATGAAGATGAGGCTGGGGATAATCAGGAGAAGGATTCGAACAAGTCAGTGAAGAACGAGACAAAGGCCTTGACAGATGGAAATGATGCAGAGGCGGTTCCAGCACAATGGCTGGAGAGCATGATGCCAACACTTGGAAATTCATCCGGGGAAAAGACTGAGGCTCCACATGAAGAGAATCATCAAAACAAGCATGAAGAGTATCAACTGTTTTTCCAGCCGTGGAAGCACAAGACCGGGGTCCATCAAACCTCGTCAAAGGAAAAGACTGAGGCTCCACAAGCAAAGGAGGCTCGGAATGATCAGGAGGAGGATGCAACCAAGTCAGATGAGAACCCGACGGAGGCTCCACGCGTAGACGAGGCTGGGAATTATCAGGAGGAGGATGCAACAACAACAACATATCAGAACCCGACAGAGGCTCCACATGAAGATGAGGCTGGGGATAATCAGGAGAAGGATTCGAACAAGTCAGTGAAGAACAAGACAAAGGCCATGACAGATGGAAATGATGCAGAGGCGGTTCCAGCACAATGGCTGGAAAGCATGATGCCAACACTTGGAAATTCATCCGGGGAAAAGACTGAGGCTCCATATGAAGAGGCTTGGAATGATCAGGAGAAGGATTGGAACAACTCAGTCAAGAACAAGACGAAAGCCCTGACAAACGGAAGTGATGAAGAGGTGGTTCCAGCTGGGGTGGGGGCGCTCGTACTCATCAGGATCCCTCATGGAATGGTTCTTTTTCCATTTTCCCTATGATTAACCAATGGTTGGTTGGTTGACCCATATTTTTCAATTGGGTGGTTCAACCACCAAACAGACTGTGATTTTTGGCTTGAAAGAGGGCCCCTCCTGAACCAACACCTGGTCCCAAGCTAGTGATCCCAGTTCACTCTGAAGCCATCAGCGTCGCGCAGATCTTCGAAAGCACGCCCTTCACAGGCCAGCATCGCTTCCTGCAGATGGGGAGGCAACATGCTGTGGTTGTACTATGTGTACAGTAGAACTATGCAAGACACCGATATTTATGGCAATTTCTGTATATTATGTATCAATGCAAAGGATATGCAGGTATATGTAATCACAATTGATACTTCTATACGTACAGGTGTTCAAATGGTGTATTTATATGTCTAGGGATATAAAATATGTATTATATATATGCATGTATATACACGTCTAAATGTATATATTATGTATATGTGAAAGTCCGGATTGTGCATGCTGCTATACTTATGTGTATAACTTGATTGTGTACTGAAGACTTCGTCCAGCTTGTCCATCCCATCGATTGGTTGCATTTTATGGGGTCCCCAGCCACTGGCTTAAGAAACCACCACAGTCATCGGACCTTAGTTATCATCCTTTATCAATCATTTTGAGTAATAAACCAACCGTAACAACTTGGGGGTCCCCAGTCACTGACTTGAGAAACCACCATATGGTGGTTTCTCAAAATAGGGGACCCCCCGAATCATCCATCAATAATCAGTTTTAGTAATAAACCAACCATTTGTGGTACCCCCTATTTTGAGAAACCACCATATATTCCCTACTACTGTTGGTGAACTTATCCCTTATTGTTAGCCCAAAGAGTTGGTGGACTTTGAGTGTTGGTGGACGTAGTTTTTTGCGGGAAAGATGTTGGAGAGGAAAGTTCGGGGAGGAAACACTCCTGGGTGTGGCAAAGAAACCACCCAGAATCATCCACTAGTAGCCATTTATAGTACTAAACCCACCCTATCTTTGGAGACCCCTATGACTTGAGCAACCACCACATGCTCGGTCACAGCTGTGGCGGGACACTGCTGGCTCCACCATGGCGACCTTAGGCGATCTGTGGCAGGCCATGCGATCTGCGCCTGTGACTCGTGGGCTTTTGAGGTGTTATAAAGTTATACCCATTAATTTTAGGGGTATTATACCCATGGGTGTTATAATACCTATTAATCGTCACTTTTAGGGGTATTTAAGTTATACCCATTAATTTTATACCCATTCATAGTCCGTAATAATAGTGGATATTGATCAACACTAGTAGAGGATATGGCAACTATTTGGGTGTTTCTTAAGCCATTGGGAAGCCAAGAGATGGATGGCTTACTACTCTGATTGATATAAAAGGTGATTTAGGGGTACCTCTATGACTTGAGAAACCACCAGTTGGCAAAAACATTCGCTTGGCCCAGCATAGGAAAAACTTCTGGGTTGCGGATTGATCATGGGGTTGGTAGTTGAAGGATGTCGAAGGGATCATTGTGGGATATGATGATGTAACCAAGGGATCATTCACAATGGTTTTTGGCCGTTGCTCTCAATGAGTTGAACGCGGGTGGCACTGCCGATGTTTGCCAAATGACTTCCTCAAAGTGAGGCTGGGTTTGGTTCAGACTGATTTAGTGGCCAATCCGGTACTTTTTTTGAAGCCATGGTTGATTAATCGTCGGTTGTCCATGGGCTCAGCGCGGAGAATGCAAGATTTGTTACATCAATGGATAGTGTTTCTCAAGGATGTTCCAAGGCCGTTTCCTCATTCCAAGGATTAATTATTATCATTTTCTTGGTGGCTCACAGCCACTATGTAACTTGGATTTTGAGTGTTTTTGGGATTAGACGGATTTTCCATGTATCCACTAAAGTTTAAGTTTTAAAAATGGGATCTATAAGCCACCAAGTTTGTTACACTGCTTAGCATTCCATGGATGTTCCGCTACCTCTTTCGCTCATGCTGGGTAGACAGCATCCGTCGGTTTTGGGTAGCGTCACTGGTTACAAGATGATCTGAGAATAATCCGGAGAACTAAAGTTGGTAGGTTGGTAGTTACAGTTGACCATTCGAAGGGTTACGATTAGATTTGACCACGACCAGGGCCACTATGGCTCTGGTCGGTGGTTTTTTTCGTGATTTTTTTCACCAATAAACACCAAGAAGAGCTGCTTGCGGGCATCTGCGAGCTTCCCAAAAAGCAGACAGCCGATGACCCAGTCCCATGGGGCACCGCTGGATGGCATCAGACCAGCACTTTTACTGCCGGCGATCTCTCTCCAACTTGGGGTTTTATAAGTAGATACAGGTAGTGATATCATGCGATTCCAAGTGTCCCTTGCTGGATATTCACTATCCATGAACGGCTATTGATGAGAATTGAAACCATAAACCAATAGTGTCAGAAGCACAGTTCGGTTTTTCCCTTGTTTGAACATTTCGCAGTGGTTCGGTTTTGCATAAAGGGAGTGTTGAAATATCCTGGACTGCCAAGCCCTTCCATCGGTATGAATCATCATTTCAGCTTTGTCAATCCGGAGTAACTAGCACGAAGCATCTTAATTTCATACAAGCCTCAGAAGATTAGCCACTGGGGAGTCTGGGGTATCAATTATTTATTTGAGGTAGAAAATCACCATGATAATTTTGATCCAGGAAGCTGTTCGGCATCCCTGGTTCATTACCGTAGTAAGGGGTAACATGGTCGATCAACCAGTGATCATCTACAGTTTCAGGTTTGTTATGTCAACTCTTCACAAGATTTTATAATGGCCACGATTAAACACACTAATAAATGGTTTGTTACCACCATTAACAGGGCTAATCAGATTATCAATGACTTTGAAACATTGTTTTTGAACGATTCAACTTTTTTTTGTAAGGCGAGCTGGGTCAATACCAAGCATCCCTGCGTTCGCCATGGGTAGGTGACGTGAACCCGGGCCTCTATTTTGGATCCGCTATTGATGAATCACCAACAATCAATAACATGTATCACACTCGCATTCACAGTAATTATATATCTAATTACATTTGATTACAAAAACATACTCGTAATCAATAACACATCACCTTATGGTGGTTTTTTAAATAGGGGTACCTCCAAATCAACCAGTTGATCAATCATTTGTTCAAATAAACTCCTGGGTTTCTTTGGTTCCCAAATTTGTGAAATCCTCACAATTTGCCATTGTACACTATGGTTCGGCACTGTTGACCATCATTCACCGACCAAGGCCGCACCGTTGGGTCCCAGTCCCAATGATTCACGAGCTGTTTGAACAGTTGATAGCATGGTTCATACCTCAGTTGATTCATTAATTAACTATTCTGCTGGTTTCTACAATTCATAGGGGTCCCCCAAAAATGGCGGGTTTATTACCAAACATGCTTAGTGACTTGGACGACTTGGGAGGTCCCCTGTCACTTCAGAAACCACCATTTCTGAATAGTGTTTTGATTTCCCAAACGTAATTTCTGACAAATGGTTGGTTGACTTGCGCATATTTTTCATAGCGGTGGTTCAACCACCAACGAGCATTACCCCCAAAAATGGTTCGTTCACTAATGGTGAAGGATGATAACTGGGGGTCCCCTAGCTATCGAGAAACCACCACAGAGTCGGTATGTCCCCTATTATTGTTGGTGAACTGATTTCGTATCATAGACCAACAATGATTAATGATGGCTAATGATAAAGCTAGTTATGAATGATATCCTGCTAGTTAAATTGATAGCCAATGCTACTATTGTTGGTTAGCTGTAGTTACTATCATTAATGCTACTATTGACTAATCCTACTATTAACTACTATACTATCTATTTAATCAGTTATTGATTATCTGTAGATATATCAATTATTAATGCTACTGTTATTGCTATTATCAAATTGATAGTATAGCTGCCTATATTATATTGATAGTGTAGCTGTAGTATAATGCTACTATCCTAGTATTAATCAGCATAGATAGTATATTGATTGATGCTAGCAATGCTAGCAGCTGCAAGAATAGTTGATTAATAGTTGATTGATATAGTTGGTTAATAGTTGATCAACTATATAATCAGCTATTAATCAAGTATATCATTCAACTATTAAATTAATCCTCCTCTTGTTGATTAGTTCCAGTTCCACATCTCAGACCAGCTGCGCTGCCAGAGGCTGGGCTGTCGGAGGATCTTGGAGCCATCCCAGGAGCGCGGGACAACGGATGTTGTTCG
This sequence comes from Symbiodinium kawagutii, assembly GCA_009767595.1. Classification (NCBI taxonomy): domain Eukaryota; class Dinophyceae; order Suessiales; family Symbiodiniaceae; genus Symbiodinium; species Symbiodinium kawagutii. The sequence goes on along the minus strand of VSDK01010117.1, from coordinate 270,206 downwards.
TGCACCGGCGCGTCATGATCCTGCTGGGTATTTAGAGATTCAAATATGGATAATAACAATTTTTAGTGGTAAATTATAGGGATTAAAACCATTTATAGTGGTTAGTAATAGGGGATAGTGATAAACAATAATGGTTGAACAACTACTGGTTGGTGGTTTGATCAACATTTGGATTCTTTTCCCTAGTAATTATGAACAAATGGTTGGTTGACAAGCATATTTTTCATAGGGGTGATTCAACCACCAACCAGATATGTTTAGACTAAAGGGATATATGGGATAAGCACTAGGGTGGATGTTTGCAAGCTGGGGATCGTTAGCGCGATTTGTTGGTGAACATAACGAGGCTTAAGTAGGCTAACTAGGCAAATGGAAGATACAACCCCAGGTAAATCGCTATGAACCCACTTATGACTAGGGGGCCCCACCTTGGAAGAATCTCTAGAATTGTTTGATCAAAGCTGTGTTGCCATGATGTTTATTTTATTAGAAGTTGTTCTAGAGACTATCGTGGCAAAACTCAACAGAATCCACTAAATCATTATGAACACCATATGTTTCATCATGAAGCAAAAGTATGAATTGTCATTAAGAGTCAGTATGCATGACTATGATTGACCATAGTCATCATCAGTTTGCTTCAAAAAGGTTGGCACTCAGAATCATTCAAAGCACGAGGACCATGCATAAGCTCGTTGATGACCTGGCGGTGGATGGTGGTGACCTGCCTAAGGGGTTCCTAATGACAGTGCTGACGATAGTTCGCAAAAAAGTCATTAGGGAATCTGCCAGCAACACTCTCCAGGAGAGTGGATAGGGGTTCCACCACACCCAATTTGACATGGCCACATGATTGATGTTTTCCCTTTGAATGGGGTTTAGAATCAACGCCCATGCACAACCCATGCTCGCAATGATTGTACCATCATACGCAAAATTCTCGACCTTATGCCAAAACCGCTGGTCTATCCCTGTCGACGCCAATATGGTCAATATTGACCATTAACTGCTGATTAGTAATCTCTAATGACTTATCCTTAACAATCAATAATCATTGGGGTATGTTCATGAATGGTGGTAGTGGTACCTCTAATCATCCAATAATCCCCATTATAAGCAGGGAGAACACTAGTTTTGGGGGTGCACCATTTTTGGACAATCCCATTTATCATTACTAGTATCAGCAATTATGAAATCATCATCAAGACACAGTGGAAGCAATCCAAGCCAGGCAACGCACATTTTAGCGATCACGATGAGTAATGTGGTGGTTCCAGAGTGGTAATGTGAAACAATAGCAACAAGAAAAACCGACTACTCGATGATTGGTAGTATATCAGTGGTTGCTGATAGTGGATCATATTGAATGGCTTGATATTGGAAACAAAGCAACTTGATAACTGGACATTGTTTTTGATATTTCACTATACATAGCATTGGTCATCAAGTTATCAACTTATTGATGGGTTGATATTGCCTAGGACTAGGACATATAGCAGCAACCGCATGCAACAAGAATGGTGGTATCAACCACATGACGATGGGCGGAATCCGATTTCTCTTCATTGGTACGGGTTTGCTGGACGCCAATCCGATTCTGTATCAATTTGGTGCTACTGAATAAGTTTTAGAAACAGTATATTATTCAACCATTCGTTAACCATTCTGTCACCGACCATAAATGACCATGAAACTAATGGTCGCAGCCAGTTTGCTTTCCGACCGATCGATTTGAAATTCCGTGGCAAATCTCTAGTAGTGTTCCTTTGGCAAGTTCTATAGGCTAGCTGATGGTCCCTTTACGGTCTCAACCCTATGGGTGATATCGGGGTTGAGAATATTTCATATCAGCTTAGCAAATGAATCTCATCCCTCAAAATACCAACAGCAGTTTGCAGGTTGGTGCTGTTCAACAAGGTTTTGGTTTTACCTATTATTTGCGCTCGTTGGTTGACAAATATTTGAGAGGGGTGATTCAACCACCAAGCAGCTACAGTAGCTTGCAAATGATCATCCTAGATACTTGATGTATGGCATCTACCTTTAATTAAAAGATATTAAAAGGACCCAGTTTTGTTGGTAAATATCATGGTCTAGGATGATCAAATGGTTTATTTACCTACATGATGGTTTTTCAAGATAGGGTACCCCAAAATGGTTGGTTTATCATCAAAAATGGTTCATGCAAAGGATGGTTCAGGGGTTCCATTTGGGAAACCACCACATTTGCCTGTACATATATGGGTGTGGGTCAAAACCCTGTACAGTACCCCTCGTTCCCCTATTATTAATGAGTGTTTTCCCTCTGAAATTGTTGCTGATTATCCCCCATTATTGGTTGGTTAATATTGACCCATAGCCATATACCAACACCATGCAGCATTGGGGCCTGGCGATTTCACCCGTGGCAGGCGATGCCATCTGCAACAGCAAGCAGCCACTGACGGCCTGGGGACATGGCCGGAGGGTCTAGGGATGGATGAGGCCTCAATCAAGTGCTTGATATGAGTGGACCCACATTCATAGACCCCCAATGTTGGATGGTTTACACCCATTTCTTTTGTGAATCCAAGTTGGGTTTTCAACAAATCCCTTAGCGCCATCCAAAGTCTACTACAGTACCTGTAAAATTTAAACCATGTCGCTGGCTGCTGAGCATTTGACTACCCACTCCCCAGTTAGCTGAGCTCGTGCTGGGTTCCTGGTCTGCTTGAAGTCTGAGGGGTCTCCAGTCTGATTTGGTGGAAGTTGCCCGTAGGAACAAAGTTACATCCATCAACCGTTGGAACATAGAGTGGTACTCTGCTTCCAAATGCCGCTCAAGATATCGTTATATGTTTGGCGTCATTTGGTACCCCTCAATTGGCCCAAATGCAGCGCATAACATCAGTATCAAAGTATAGATATATTATCGAACGACCATTGTGTATGGGTTTTTACTTTGCAGTAAGCCTCATGTAGTGTACATATAGACAACCTTCCTGGAGTAGGATATCCCCCTCGTTCAAATCAAAGCCATTTATATACTGATAGTATCGAGTTGGATGTGCTATCTACTCCGGGATGGTGTATACTGTATACATATATGTGTGTGTGTGTTAACCCTGGTAACCATCTTATTGACAAAAATCTATTCTTAACCATCTCTGCTTTTCAAAACCATAAATTAAAAGCATGAAAGATCACGGATGTATTCACTATTCTTATTAATGACAACGGATTGATTAACCATATTAACCACAATTAATTGTGTAACTTTTATTAATTAACCACTATCAGAGGATAATGCACATTATGAACTCAATCATCTTAAACCATCTACTAACCATATTATTGATTAACCATTCGATAACCATCTATAAATACAACCATCATTAACCACTATTAATAACCATATCATTTGCATTCATCAACCAATAATGAAGTATTTGTTAGCATATTCTTAGTATTTGCTTACCACGTTATTAGCTGGCTATCAACCATTCATTAACCATTGTAACCTGTTGGTGTTGAACCATTCGTTCAACTTCCACGTTGCAGGGCACCATTTCACCAAGGAACCCAATTGGCAGCCGCGCGGCTGGGAAGTGTCCATGGACGATCGGTTGGGGGCTCCAGATTGAAAAACGGCATGCTGTGGCTGTGATTGGCTGCGACCAGCTTGCAGATAGGTGATTCATATGCTTGCTGATATGGTTACAAATGATGCTTAATCATTATTGGTTAATAATGATTAATGATGGTCAATACTGCTTAATTCTTAATTCTGGTGAATGATGGTTTGTAATATCCTTAATTTTGGTGAATGATTGTTAATAGATAGTTGCTTCATGGTTGTTCATGGTTATTTTATTGTGCCTATGGGTCAATTATGATGGCTTGGCGATGATTGATGGTGATAACTATAAACCATATCATTAACGATTATCAGCCCATTACGACCAGGAATATGATTCTCCCATATCAACCATTGTTTACCCTGCTTCATTTTGGTCAATAATACACTTATTGATGATGGTTAATAATGATGGTTGAGAATCATGGTTAAGAATGAGTTGGATAATGATAGTACTAACGATGGTGAATGCTGCTCAATAATGGTCAATAATGGGTGAAATTGGTTAATTCACGCTGCCTATGGGTCAATAGTGACAGGTTAGCAATTAGTGGTAGTAATGACCATCCAATATTCACCACACTGTTGAACACTATTCATCATATATGGTCATCAATAGTAATTAGTAATTATCCATTATTCTGGCGAATGATGGTCAATAATATGGTAAAATCTTGTGAATGGGATGTGATAGTCGGGGCAGTTAATGATTTTTGGGAATGATGGTTAACGATATGATTAGTAACGATTGATATGGGATTTTCACGTCTATTAATGGATGATAGTGGCAAATATTTCTTGATTGTGGTTGATATATGGTTCATGCTGGATAATTTTGATGATGAAAACTGGTACAGATTAATTCAATCGTTGATATTGGTTATTTTATCAACCATCAGTATACTAACCATATTATCAACCATCATCAATCAGCATCAAACTCTCTACACGACTCTCCTGTTGTGGTGCTCCAATGATTTCGGTGCTTAAGAGACTGCGGCGCCGGTGTCCCAGGATACAATGCGAGTCTCGGTGGCACCAGTGGCTCGGCTGCATGGGTGGCGATCATCGATGGCTGGTAGCAGATGTGGATTTCGTATACGGGGGGGGGGGTTACGTCTACACTTATTTCTCCCTTGACAGGCACTATCATGTCCATCATCATCATCATCATCATCATCATCATCATCATCATCATCATCATCATCATCGTCATCGTCATCGTCATCGTCATCGTCATCATCATCGTCATCATCATCATCACTATCATGATCAGTCCTTCTTAAACAATAGAGAAGCATCCCTCAAGCTCTTCGACCATCAATGCAAACGCGGCAGTTTTTAGCTACAGTTCACACATTTCTGTGGTGACCAATACACCTTTGTTGCTTTGACGATAACCTGGATAACTTTATAACTATAGCAATGGTGCTTAATCATACTACATATATACCATATACTTGGTTGATTGCTACCAGGCACGGAGTGGGATGACCAATCGTCAAAAAATGTCAGCAACAGATCGCCAAAGCTTGGTGATTAAACTGCTAGAAAACAGTTGAAAACTTGCCGAAGTGCATGCGGTGCTTTTAGAGTCTGGGGGTCTTGCAGCCGCACGCAGCCTCCGACGCATACAGGGGAACACCCCAGTCCTGCTTGCTGAGAAACTATTCATACAAGGGAATGACCTTGAGCTAGAAATACAGCTCACAATAGCAAGAGGTCAATCCTACCGTGGATTTTTATCCGTGAACCGTTGTCAACCAATCACTATGACTTAGTCACTATCAATCACTATTGGACTTGGATATGGGTAGGGGTCATAATCAACCATCCAGAAAGGGCTAGCTGAACATCCCGGCACATACTAGTTTGATCATTTGCGGGATGTTCACAACGTGTACAGCGTATTGAGCCATAGCCGTGTGGTCAATATTTTGGGTGTGAAGTATGAACCATTCATTCATGCAGGGGTAGTGGATAAAATGTTAATTTGTGGTTGATTATGATGAAATCATGATTCAACTAACGATTGAATTTAGTATAGAAACATAATTGTTCACCTGTGTCAAACCAATTTCATCATCATGGTGGTTTCTTGAAATTGGGGACCCCCCAAATCATCCACTAGGAAGCATTTATACCAATAAACCAACCATTTGTGGGTGCCAAACATGGCTTGAGCAACCACCACAGCAGATTGATGTAAACCTGGCGGCACCTTGACCTCCAGCCGCCGGCGCAGCTGTAGCTGGTGGATGGCAATAAATTTCTCGGCTCAACAAGCATCACTGGCTCACCATGATTTACCACCAGTAAAAACCACGAATATCCACGGTGATCATTATTTACCACCTATGTAGCCTATGAACCATAAGTAACGATTATCAATGACCGTTATCAATAACCATGATCGACCATTCATAAGCATTCACCATTGTCCACTAACCATCAACAATTACCATTAAACACCATGATTCACCACCATTAACCATTTTCACGCCTCATTCGCTATCAGTAACCATTATCAACCATCAATGGTCAAATAGTCAAATGATGTCCAATGATGTTTTCTGTTCCAGTGAAGGCGAATGATTTACCACCATTCCCATGAGGGTCATCAACTCTCATTCATTCTCAACAGTCATTCACCATCAATGACCTGGTAACTTGGTTGGTGATTGACCATCATAATCCATCATAAACCCATCATGAACCCATATTACATATGGCAGTGGGTCAAAACCCTGTACCCCTGGTTCACTATCATTAACCATTATTTTCCCTATTGTTATGTTGGTTATTATCCACCATTATTGATGGTTAATATTGACCCATAGCCATATCAGTACCCATTCACCATCACTCGAAGCCTGAGCACCACTCAGCATCACGAAGATCCCGCAGGAATACGACGTCGCCCGGCGGGAACGCTCAGCCTGACGGCGGTGGAACCGTCGACGAAGCGGCCAGGTCTTGGTACTCTCTTGGTGCTTTCACGCATCATTTGAGCCATCACCAACCACTCCTTTCACCATGACCACGATTTTCATCACTGGACATTCTTATTCATCATCACCATTCGATTTGTAGTCGTCATCAACAACTTGGCTGGCTGGTGGCTTGAAATATGTGTTAATCTTCCCACGTGTAACTATCAACAAATGGTTGGTTGACAAGCAGATTTTTCATAGGGGTTGAAACCACCAACAACTTGGTATCTTCACTTTTTGGGGGTATCCCATTGTTTGATGGTCGCCAACCCTTGGTCAACGTGGTTTCCCTGGTTCCAAGTGCCTATGACTACCCACCGTTGTGACCATTGGGACCGCTGGTGAACCCAACCGGGCAACCAAGCCACTCCGGTCGTGAAGCATCATTGACTCTCAGATTTGTTCAAAACATGGATGGACGACCCAAGAGTAACGGTGATCGGGTCGTGGGTCAACAATTCTTTGCCAAATTGACACCAGCTGGTAGTGGAGAGCGGTTGCGAAGAACATGATCCACAGTTGCAAAATTGGATCTGGAATGACTTATGGTGCTGGTTGGGTCTGGGATAGGGCCCTGAGGATGTTTGGCAATGTTGCGTCGTCATTCTCTCCAACTAGGGCAGCCAGCAACCATGAGTACATGAGTCAAGGCATCAGCAACAATTTGGGTCGGTGATGCCAGGATTGGTACGCCAAGGAGTTTGCAACATGGCTGTTCAACCTTTGAGCGAGCAGTGTCAACACCCAACAGTTGCGTATGGGCATGATGGAGGTCATAGTCACCCCTGGTGAACATCCCATGACCAAACTAGTTTTGGGATGTGCACATACCCGCGGCTGGTCGGTTTTGACCCATGGCCTAGCAAAATGTCACTGCTTTTTGGCAATCATAGTCAACTATGTATACTTACATTCAACCCCATCCGCAAGCTGGCGGAGATTCAAACCCACTCTGCTTGGATGAACCGTCGCCAACTGCTGCGTGTGACAGCACGCGACTATGAGCCAACCATCAAGGGAAGCCAGTTGAGGCACAACTGAATATCGTTGATGGTAAACTCGCCACATCTTTGTGCGGACATTATCACGTAAATAATGTCCAATCAAATGAAAAAGGACTAAAAATCATCATTCAGCTGGACTTTTCACAATACCACGTGCCCCGAAGTTGTTGACACAGCTGGATAGCGTCAGGTGGTACCAGGTCACCCGTTTTTTCGGGCGCCCCCCAGTCGTCCCGCCGGCTGCCGAGACTTGGAGCGAAATTGGTGCTGGCTGGGAGTCAAGGCGCCGAACCAACAGGGACCTGGCCGCGTCAGTGGTCAATGGAAAGCCCGGATGAAGCTAAGCAGCTAAGCAGCTAAACCCCATAGGATCCCTATAGGTTTATCAGTTGGGGAGTAAGCATTTTAAAACCCTATAGTCCTATAGTTTATTGATTGGGGGTGTAGCCATTTTAATGAGAAACCAAGAGAACTTGGGACCCCCTATGAATCAACCAGGAGTTGATCCGGGTTTGGCATTACCAGGTTTTTCGATGGTCAGTGATATCCCCCTGGTCCTGGTGATCACATGGGATAACGCTCACTGGTCAAGGGTGTCACCAGAGTACACCAGAGTCACATGGTGAACTTTGAGGAACTGTGAAGAGCGCATCGCACTTCAGCACAGTTTCCGGTTGGTTTCTTGGTTGCACCTTTCGTGAACTTTCTGCTTAGTTTCACGGTAGATCACGATGTTTCGTGGTGAATCAAGTTGGAGACCATCAAATGGGCTGTTTTTTGTGGCCTCCAAAACTTGGTGTTTGTCAAGAATACTGTTTAGCTGCTTGCTTACTTCATCATGTCAAGCTGTGTAGCTGCTTTAGCCCTGATTAACATGGTGTTTCGCCAGCCAGCCATCATTTGTAGCCATTTAGCTATTGGTGTTTATCAAACATAGGGAACTTCCTAAATCATCCAATATTTATGACTTTTAGACTTATAGCAATAAATCAATCCTTTTTGGGGTACCCCCAGCTATTAAGAAACCACTCAGTAGCTTGTTCAGCTACTGGTTGGTTCAACCATGGCCACCACCAGCTGCCGCCGCCAGGAGATGTGTCACCAAAATCTGAAGACGCCCAAGCGGTGGTCGGAATACCGGGACCTGGCATTCCGCAGAGGCGACGCAGCGACCTGGTTGATGGTGATTTGTCGTGAGTGAGAACGGATACTGGTTGGCTGATGGCAATAAATGGTATCTGGTGGTTGGTGGCTTTAAACATGGTTTTCTCCAGTAATTAGTTATTCGCACATAGTTGGTTGACAAGCATATTTTTCATGGGGTTTGAAATGACCAACCAGGTATAGATCGGTACTTCAAAAAATATAGAAAGGGTTGATAATGATATAGTGAATGACCATGTGAGCTAGTAATGGCGGGTAACGTTTGAGCTTGTAATGATGAGGCCTGATGGTTGCTCACCAGCTGCTCATCTCCATTGAGATCCACTGGGAACCTGCAACGGCCACCGCCAGCAGACCAAGATAGACCAAGCTGGATGCAAAAATCTGGGCGCACGCTGGAAGCCGTTGATTCCTAGCGCTGGAAGCCATTTATTCCTAGCGGGTTTCCCTAGTGGGTTTCCCTAGTTAGTGGGTTTATCTAGCATGTTTCCGTTCTTTGGATATGGTGAGAATATGTGAGAATCCAGTTATGCAGGTCAGCATTTTCCAGGTCGCATTTTTGACTAATCATCATAGTAAGACCGAGATGTAGTGGTTGGGGATACGCTGGATCTGTCGCGCTGTGGTTCGAAGCTCAACCATATCGGCTGGTTGGGACTGTACTCTATGGTGATCGATTAACTGGGCCGTATATCACAGCTGGCAGTCAAGTGTTGACCAACTGGAACAAGAGGCAAGGTTGAGTAGACTTCTGTTAGTTTGATAGTTCTCGATTGTTGGAGGTGCAAAACAATGCCGGGGTGCTGTTTGTATCGTCATAACACATGGCAGAGCCACGGAAATGATAGGAACAATAATTGTAGTGATAATGGAAACGGTGAGAAAGTTTTCTAGGTCTGATAGTTTTCTTCAAGCAATCAATGGCGAACTTGGGTGGTATTATGTACCAGGAACAATATTCAAAGCGAAACGATTCAAACAACTACATATTTGCTGGCATTATCACACCAGAGTGCACAACAGCCAACGCCCAGGAATCCCCGGACATTCATTCAGAGCAGGGTGCCAAATGGCGTGTTCAATCCATGATTTTCACCCAAAATGTCATGGCATTTTGCATGAACTATAATGGTCATGGCACCACTCACCGTCATAGTTGGTGATGTGTTCTCTCTAATTTGTTTTTCCACCCAACCCGCTTCATTTGCCAGGAGAAGCCACTACCAGCCACTACAAATCACGACTACCCATTATTAATCTAACCACCCCTAACTAACCACCATACCAACCACCATACTAACCACCATACTAACCACCATACTAACCAGCATACTAACCACCATACCAACCACCATACCAACCACCATACTAACCACCATACTAACCACCCCTAAGCCCACCCCTAAGCACCTGCCTTCGCACCTGCCTTCAGCACCTGCCTTCAGCACCATGACCGCTGCAGGTCTGGCGCCTTCGCCCTTGATGTCGCCCTTCGACGGTCTCCTGGATCCACAGGCGCAACCGCCGTGGGTTCAACCAGCCGTGGCCTGTGATGAGTCGAGGATGTCAAGCAGTTAACCAACCAACAACCATGGTTCAACTAGCTGGTTTAGCTGGTCAATGATAGGGGAAAACAACTAGAAGGGGATATACCAGCAAAAAAAAAGGCGAGTTGGGTCAAGCAGTTAGCCAACCAACGTTCATGATGGATAAGTTCACCAACAAACTATAGGGAAAACAGCCTGGTTAATGATAGGGAACCAGGGGGACTAAGGGTTTTGACCCACTGCCATGTATTTGTGAAGGATGATTTGAGGATAAGTACGACCTGTGAATCATTAAAGTGGTTGAAACAGCTCGTACTGATGATATTTGAATGATGGAAGATTGTGGATGACACCATGGATGACACCATATCTGGATGGAATGTTACGAACAAGTGGTTGAAACAAGTCGTTTGAAACAACCTACTGTATATAGTAAAATTGGAAATGATTTGGTAGTATTAGCAAGTGGTTGGTTGGTTGGCTCATGCCTTTCAGGTTGAAACCATCAACCGGTGATGATCGGTTCATGGTTTGTTTATTCAGGATTGATGATTATGGTTCACAATGGTTAATCAATGAAAAGGGAATAGTAAGCAATGATATGGGGATATACCTATTGTCAATTGTACTATAGTGCTTGAAATTGTGGTTTCATCTGAAGCCCCCAAAGTTATGGTTAGTTTCCTGCTACTGATGGCTAGTACAAAGGGTGAGAACTGGGGGTACCCCTATTTTAAGAAACCATCATGTGGGATAGACCATGGTGAAACAGATTGAGTGGTAGCGTGAGGGAAGCAGCATGAAGTGTTAATGAGTCAAGATTGACCATCCCACAATTAGTGGTTTCTTACAATGGGAGTGCTCCCAGTTTTCATCCAGCTGATTTATATAATTATCATCGTTAGTAACCAACCATTCTTTGTTGCAGATCATATTTTCTTCACAAGCTACGTCACGTTTGTTGCTTGGTGATTGCAGGTCCCCAGAAACGACCAAGCTAGTGGGAGTACTCCCTGATTGATTCATATTGACCAATAGCCGTATGTGGTTAGTTTCTTTCTTCTTGGCTGTTAGGTTTCATAGAATCACTGAAGTTAATTGCTGGTAATTTGTTGGTTAGTATTGACCGATTTCCAAATGAATAACCCCATTACATTTCAACTATTTGACCGTTAGCAAGCCTATTCACCAGCCTATTGCCCTTTGGAAAACTAACCTGCTTGCGCCAAAAATCTACCTATTTATTGTTAAAACCAGCATTTAATGGTAGATTTTCCACGCAACCAGATCAGCTTGTATAACCAGCCTATTAATCACTATATTGTAGTTTCTCAAGATGCGAGACCGCCAAATCATCCCATTTCAATCATTGTTTCTGAATAAGCAAACCAGAGTTTTGGGGTCCACCATCTTTCCGTTCTCAACCATTCACCAGCTAGTTGGCCACTAGTTATGGCTGATGAATCATTTATTAATCATTCAACCATTGACCAGTTGATGACCATTAACCATGAACTAGTGGCATAACTAGCCATTAATCATTCATTGATCCCTACACATCAACCATTGACCAGTTGATGACCTCCATTGGTTGCTGGCAACTTGGCCTGGTGTCAGGTCTGCGACGGTCGTGGCATTCCCAAGGCCCACTTTCCAGAGGAGGCGCCCGGGAGAGCAACGACCAGCGTTTCGTGCGGGTTTCGCAAGCCAGGACTTGGGAACCCCCAAGTTGTTATGGTTGGTTTACTACTAGAAATAGAGGATAATAGGGGATAAGCTCACCAACAATAATATGGGATATACCGACTATAGTTGGTTCATGAGTCGTTTATTAAGGATCAATGGTTCACCATGATGAGCAATGCTATATAATGGTGTTGGTTTGTTACTGTAAATGATGAAAATAAAGGATTACAACTGGGGTGCCTCTATTTCCTGTGTCACGTCATGGTTTCTCGAATGACTCGAATGATGTGGTGTTATAATGGCTAATAGTGGTCACAAATGATGGCTAGAAACAAGAGTATATCACTCATGGCTAAAATGGTTATATAATCATGAGAACCATCATGCAAACAACCTGGTTAATATTTATGGTTGATCATTCGTCGTGATTTGCCTCATGATATTTGGTTGGTAGTTTTATAATGGCTAGTGATGGATGGTCAACCATTGTTAATCATGGAGGATAATTAATCACTATCAACAAGCGTTTGTGAAAGTTGGATTGACACGTATTCTTCGGGTGGGTATGTTTAGTTTCTATGATGGTTCTACGTCAGTTTTCCTGGGGAATGGTGAATGATTGATAGGCGAACGTGGTCTAGAATTATCATTGTACTACAGTGATGAATTCTTAGTTGTGGTCGATAGGGAATGGAAAGGTTATGTGCATGATTCGTATGATTCTTCTGAAGCAACAACAGGCATTATGATGGTCAACAAGTCAGGTGTGGTTGATGTCAACGTCAACAAGTCAACATCGGGTAGCTACCATGAGGTGCTTCTGCCTTGGCCAGTGATGCCACTGTGATGCCGCCTGCTCGAGCTCTCCCGCTTTGGCCTGGTTGGGGGAGTTGTGGTTGCTGAAGCACTGTACGCACTTCCCACGCCAGTGGAGGTGGACGCCAGGGTACCAGGTTGATCCAAGCATCAAAATATTTCGCCATTGACCACGCCCCATACAAGACCACGTATTTGTTGACCCTTAGCTTTGGTACACTGATTAGCGCAGATTCACACTAATCAACTAATCAACTGGAGTTGTTCATGAAAAGTCTTAGTTGAGCAACTCCAGTTTATTAGTTGATTAACTAAGCAACTTCCGTTACACTAATTCATCTACTGGGGAGGTAATCTTTGAGTAACGGAGTCAGCAGCTCGCAGCTGGTCACAGATTTCTTCAGCTGACACCAGGCATCCTTAGCCCTGAAGTGGTTCCAGCAGAACATCAAGGCCGCAGTGGCATTGTGGTGCCTGCACCCGTGGTCAAGGGAGGTTAAGCATGGGAATGGACGTTGACCTCACACAGGGCATGATAAGCCATGAATTCACCGTAGGAATGACCATAGGACCATAGGGACACTAGAAAGGATTCATAAACCACAGGATAAACCAGGATAAACTATGATAAATCATGATGAATCATGATAAATCATGATGAATCATGATAAACACTTGATAAACCATCACTCCAACGTGAAAACGACCACAGGACCCTATGATTCATCATGGTGCTTGCTGGATCTTGATCTCCATACTGTAGACCACTGTAGACCTTGGATTGGCCCAAACGGCTACTACAGAGTCTCCCAGTCCAGCTCCTGCATTAACCACGGTCTCATCATAAAGGCCAACCCTGGATGGTTTATTCATGGGGAGCCACCATCTTAGTGGGAAACCAGTTGGCTTTTGGAGGATACCCCTTCAACCAGGGGTTTATTAAGCCAGGGTTGGCATTAACAAAATCAATGAGCCCTATCAGTGAGAGATTCCATGATTTCATGGTTCCATATCGGGGGTGGTTTCTTTTAAAGGTACCCACAGTTACCATCCAGTTTACTGACCATTGATAGTAAGAAACCAACCATATCTTGGGGTCCCCTCTGACTACAGAACCACCAATTGGTCAATGCTTGCGGGAACTGCTGTGCTTTTCGATGCTTCCTGACTACTTTCGGTACTGCTGCTGACTCAAATATTTCCTTTTGCTGAGATCGTGCAACCTCATGAATAGTCCTTTACATACTTGCAATGAAAGAGACCTTAGAAACCTTTACATTGAGCTCAAGTCAGCTGGACATTGAATCTGCACGTTTCTGATTGGAAAAGCTGTTGATGTTTCTCCAATGTTTGTCTAATACATGAGCATGAGAAATGGGTCGTGAGCACATTCAAGAACCTCCTCTCTCATAGTTCGGGAATGATTTGCAGGTAGTTTTTCCCGAGAGCGCCTGCGAAGGGTTCTTCGTAAAAAATCAGTCGTATATTAACATCTGTACATCATTACATCAGCATCATCATCACATCAGCATCATCAACATCTGTACATCATCACATCAGCATCATCATCACATCAGCATTATCATCACATCAGCATCCTCAACATCTGTACATCATCACATACATCATCATCACATTAGCATCATCGACATCTGTACATCATCACATCGGCGTCCTCAACATCTGTACATCATCACATCAGCATCATCAACATGTGTACATCATCACAACAGCGTCATCAACATCTGTGCATCATCACATCAGCGCCATCAACATCTTCACATCCTCACATATGCAGATCTAGATCTTCACTAGATCTTCACAACATCACATCTGCAGATCTAGTCTTCGCAACCTTACATCTGCAGATTTATTTACATCTTCACAACTTACATGTGCAGATCTAGATCTTCGCAACCTTACATCTGCGGATCTAGATCTTCAAACTATCACATCTGCAGATCTAGATCTTCAGAAAACTGACGTCTGCAGATCTAGATCTTCACAACTTCTCATCTGCAGATCTAGATCTTCAAACTTTCACATCTGCAGATCTAGACCTTCACAACTGACGTCTGCAGATCTAGATCTTCAAACGCTGACATCTGCAGATCTTTCTCTCTCTCGCTCTTCTTTCTTCTTCTCTCTAAGGCCGGGGCGGTGCCGCCGGACCGCCACGAAACGTGACATGTGCGCCGTTTCGTGCGTTTCGGACGTCTAAAACCTACGTAAAATTGCAATTTTGAGTTGTCTCCGGTGACCGTTTGGCGTTTTGTGGACATTGAACGTCAAAAACTGAGGTAAAATTGCAATTTTGAGTTGTCTCCGGTGACCGTTTCGCGTTTTCTCGACATTGAACGTCAAAAACTGATGTAAAATTAAGATTTGGAGTTTTCCGCGGTGACCGTTTCACGTTTTCTCGACATTGAACGTCAAAAACTGAGG
>VSDK01010117.1:242290-254086 GCA_009767595.1 Symbiodinium kawagutii | reverse complement strand
TGGTACGTTTTGCTTTGGTACGTTTTGCTGTGGTGCGTTTTGCTGTGGTACATTTTGCTCGTGGTACGTTTTGCTCTGGTACGTTTTGCTTTGGTGCGTTTTGCTCTTGGTACGTTTTGCTCTTGGTACATTTTGCTGTGGTACGTTTTGCTCTGGTGCGTTTTGCTCTTGGTACGTTTTGCTCTGGTACGTTTTGCTTTGGTACGTTTTGCTGTGGTACGCTTTGCAGTGGTACGTTTTGCAGTGGTGTCTTTTGCTCTAGCGCGTTTTGCCTTGGTACGTTTTTGCCTGGTACGTTTTGCTGTGTGGTACGGTGTACATGTTGCTGTTAGTACGTGTTGCTCTGGTCTGTTTGGCCTTGGTCGGTTTGATCTTGGTACGTTTTGCGTTGGTACGTTTTGCCTTGGTACGTTTCGCGGCGGTACATTTTGCTTTGGTACGTTTTGCTATGGTACGTTTTGCGCTGGTAAATTTTGCTGTGGTACGTTTTGCTCTGGCGCGTTTTGCCTTGGTACGTTTTTGCCTGGTACGTTTTGCGATTTGGGACCTGCGTCCAACAACCCGTCCTCAACATTTTTCTTCTTTTCAGCCCTGTCATATCGCCAGCATTCTCATCGTATTCATCTTTTTCTTCAGCAGCAGCTACATCATCATCATCATCATCAGCAGCAGCAGCATCATCAACATCATCATCATCAACGACATCATCATCATCATCATCATCATCATCATCAGCGACATCGTCATCATCATCATCATCATCATCAGCATCATCATCATCATCATCATCATCATCCATTTCAAGGATCATGACGTTAGTCTTTTTGAATTAGTATATTGGAGGCTGCTATAACATTGCCTTTCTCGCTCTCGGGCCAACCGTCGTCTAGTTGGAATGGACGCAACTCTGCCTGCGGCAAACTAGTTCTAGAAAAATATGTTGTTCTAAAAACATCATATTGTAAAGGTTCATTCTTACTTGCAGGCTCAAGGATATTCGCTCGTCCATTTAGTGGAGCTCTCGTAACCTGTTCTTTGCAATCATTCTATGGTGATGATAGCCCTAGTAGACGTGAGAGCTGCCACCTAGGGTAGGCTCAACACATTAACACAAACAAACACGAACGGAAATCTTCATGCCTCCTGCTAGCAGAATTTAAAACCAAGTTAAGTGGTCGATTGATTACCGAGAACTTTCCATTATGGGCAAACGTGCAACGCGAATTTCCAAGTTCATTGGAAGCCCGCGGGCCTGTAACAGCCACCAGCCTTGAAATCTGATTTCCAACAGCCCAAAAGATTTGGAAACTATGCCGTGCTGCTTTGCTTGAAAGTCCATTTCATGAACTTCTGAGCATGTAGAAAGCCCAGTTTGGTGTTGTCATGACGATGCTTTTTCCTGCAAGTTCAAATATTTTGGTTAGCGCCGGGTTCCCACGTCAAGCGGACCCGTGGAAATTTCTCCATGTGTGAGCTCCACTGTTTGAAATATATTTCTGTTCTGGAGTCTTCAGACGTCCGTTGAGTAGTTTATTGACTTGTGTTTGTACCCGCTTTTCCTGGATTCTTCTTTTTTGCCGGTCTCAAAGTTTCATCTTCCCGGGTTTTTTGCAGAGCCGGGTTTAGCACAGTTGGAAAAAATGGCCTTGGTTTGAGGTGGTGAACCCCCAGTTGCCGGTTGCTGCTTCCCGGCCTCTACTACCTTCCAGCAGGGCTTGTTCTAGTCTTAGGAATTGCTGCAACCAACCTCAACCAACCTCTACCAACCTGTATAGTTGCTATTGGCAGCTTGTTCAGGATGAACAGCTAGTAGTGTTTATCAAGCAGTTGTTATTGACAGCTATCAAATAGTTAAGAATTAGCAAGAAGATAATTATTGAGCTATTGATTAACAGATATATAGTATTATATAGTCCACCGTCATTAAGCTATCAAATTAGCTATGAATCAACAGCTTTTAAACAATGTGATCCATGAATTACTCTGTTCCTGGGCATCCGATGGCCATGCGGCTATTTTGCTCATTATGGCAGGTCTATGTGCTGAACCTGCCCAAGTTCTACAACCGTTGCGGCCCTATACGAAGAAAACACTGACCTGGGCTGGACACGTGGCTTTGGTTTGAAATTTCACATTACCCAGGTGCTCCACGTGTGGTATACTTACGTACATCACATGACTGGGTCTTGTTTTCTATGTAAACATTATGATTACTAACTATAACTATATCAGGCGTGGAATATTTTGGTAATCAGCAGTTCTGAAACATTGTGGCTTTGCTTAGTTAGGAAGTGTTAACAGTGAACCGTGAGTAGATTCTTGTTGTTTTAGTTGCTGTTGTCGTCGCCTGTTGTGGCGACCGTTGCTTGGTTGCTGGCGCAATTGCTTACGTCCAACAATCAAATCTGGTGATCCTCTTGACTTGCACGTGAGTAGTGGCTTGCATCAGTGTATACAGTGGGATAGCTCAAAAGCCCAACAAAGACAAATCGGTGAATTTTCAGGATGTTCACTATCCCTCCGGTCTATAGTTCTACCGTCCCAGATCTAAGGAAATACTAGCCCCGCACTCATGGCAGACCATAACACAACGTGATAAACCAATGTAAACAATGATGATCCATAATAGACCATAAGAAAAGAACATGATAGAAACCTTGGTTGGTGGTCGTAGAATTCGTTATTTTCATATGGGTGCTTCAACCACCAACCAGACCTTGATAAATCAAGATAAGCCAATCGAATTTGTCCTTTTCCGTGTACTAGAACTTATCCCTTTCCCTGTTAAACCCTGATAAATCAAGATCCACCACAATATCCCAAGTTAAACCTGTACTAAGGTTGGGACATTGTTGCCAAACGCTTGAAAGAACTTCATATCGATGTCACCCGCGTCATCGGTGTGGACATGATGGACGGGCCTGGGCCGCCAGCAACATGTCTCGGCTCGGCCTGTGCATAGATACATGGAGACATGCCATAGATATCGTTCTTTTGGAGTACCCACAGATACATATATGTATATTTATATATATATATATTTCAGTCTGTCATATATAATGTTGCAAGTTTTAATGTATAGAATTGACATACCTATATAGAGAGAATATACACATGTATATATATATATATATACATATTTCTAGTGTGCCATATTTAATGTTACACATTTTAATGTTACACATTTTAATGTATAGAATTGACATACATATAGAGAGAGAATATATATACATATATATATATATAAAAAAAGAATATTCATGTAAATATGCATATGTTTAGAAGTAAACTTCTCATGACAGTGCCCATGCATATGGTGGTTTCTCAAGCCTTAGGGGACCCCAAAATTATGGATGCTTTATGACTGTAAATCGATAATGTACTAATAAACTTGACGATATTGGGCATAATCAAACCCTCATGTCCTTTAGATATGCATTCATACATACAATATATATATATACACATAAAATATACATATGAATATGAACAGTATTCATATAGATTTCCGATCACAACGAGGACTGGTTATACAAGTGACCAGCGGCATGTCATTGGGGAAACCAGGAGCCGAATGCTTTGGATGAGGCGCAGAAACAGGGTTTGGGTGCCCCAGTCGCGATAAAGGCAACAACCCCAACAGGTGCAGGAAACCAATGGAAACCATCATGTATTAAACCTGTTGAATGTGTAAGCAAAAATAGTTTATCCCTATGGTGGTGAATAACAGGCATTTGTAGTTTCATAATGAAATCCCTGACCCCATCATGTTTTATAGGGGATTATGGTGCTTCATAATAAGGATTTGACACCAATGGTATGAACAAATGGTTGGTTGATTGACTGATAGTTTTCATTAGGGGTGGTTCAACCACCAACCAGAATAGGTGTAAGACCTGTAGAACCAATAACCAACAGCCAATTGGGGGAAAATTGGGGTTATGAGTTGGCGATCACATTCTAGAGGAAGTTTGTGGAACTCCTCAGACTAAGTAACTAAGTAAGCATCATGAAGTGCCTTTGGATGAACCCTGGTTTGACAATCTGTGCTTCCACTGTTGACATACCGGGCAGAACTGCAGAGGGCAGTATTTCTTGGTGACAATGAGTTGGCTGCTAATATTGACAGCCGGCTCAAGCGCAAAATCCTGCTTTGGTGGGCCAATCCCAGAGTGAGAATTCATTTGTATTCCCGACTCTATCTTTCCTCCATACTCTTGAATACATGTGTATGTGTACATACTTGGATATGTTTGACATGTATGCATTTTCACAAACTATGAACATGAACCTGACACATACCAAATATACGTACATATCTTTGAAGGTGCGTTTGAATTATTGATAGCTTTCTATGCTGCGTATTAACGTGGTCCCTATCAGCATATCCCGTCAATGTTGTATGTGTTTATGATTATGTGGTGGAACAGCATGGCTGAGCCCTATCACCACCATTACTACCATCATTAGCGATATTGACCATTCTGCTAGCCACTGTTATCACCGTCACTATCGTACGTCGTGCTATCGAATCATTGGATTTTCCATCACTGGCCAATAGTTGCTATGGTTTTCCATCATTATCACTTGCCATGCTTGAAAACCACTAAGCATAAAAAAAAAAAACATTGGCTTGTCATTAATCATTAACGACTTGTTTGACACCAGTTGCCAGTTGCCACGTGTAGCCATCATGGATCATTGCAAGACCCCTTCTAGCCACCATCATTCACCAGGCTTAGCCCCCACCAACTTGGTGGCATCTTAGGTTGGATCGATCCCAACTTCAATGTAACAGAAGCGCAGGCGGAATCCGCATAGTTGTTTGTCTTGGAAAGCCATGAAAAGTCATTAGAAAGCTGCTTATCCACATCAAAACTGCTACATTCACCGAGAACCATTCATAAAATGTTGAGACACAATATGATTAAGCATGGTCCATCCTGTTTTAAGGGAAAATTATGGTGAACCAACTTTTTGGTTATTGGTTTTAACACGCTTTATTTTCTCTTATTTGGAATGGTTGATTGATTAATGCGCACTTGTCCTGTCCAAACCAGACGAGTTCAATGCCATGGAAAATGGAACATGGTTGATTGACTAATTGTATTTTTCAGAGGGGTGCTTCAACCACCAACCAGTTGTCCCCTTTCCAGGAAGATCATGAACAATGTCGTGAATCGTAACGATACTTGATGATGTTTTGCCCATGGTAGGAAATACTTCGTCATCAATGGTCATAAAGGACATTATTGGTGCTTACACCGTTTGCACCGTTACACCGTCACACCGTCCCTTACACCGCTTACACCGTTACACCGCTTACACCGCCAATACTATTGAATGTAAAGGCGTACGAAGCGCAAGCAGGGGCGTAGAGAGCGTAAAGGCGTACGAAGTGTCAGTAGGGGCGTGGAGGCGTAAAGGCGTACGAAGCGCAAGCAGGGGCGTAGAGGCGTAAGAGCGTAAAGGCGTACGAAGTGTCAGTATATAGGCGTAAAGGCGTAAAGGCGTACGAAGCGCAAGCAGGGGCGTAGAGGCGTAAAGGCGTACGAAGTGTCAGTGGGGGCTTAGAGGCGTAAAGGCGTAGAGGCGTACAGCCGTTTCCGGACATGGCTTGCCACATCTCTCATAAAGGACATATTGTTTAATGGCGTTTATTGGTATCCCGAGTAATGAATCAGTGTTCATGGTATGATGGTCAACGATCGTTAATGTTTGAGGCAAAGCAATGCTGGAGGTGATCAATTAGCGCACAAGTGTATGCCACACTGACACCTTCATTTCCTGCACCCACGTCACTGAAATCACTCTAAAGTGTAGTTTGATAACATGCACGCGAAGGGATTGCGACGTTTGCTCCTGGTTTTGGTTCGTCACTCACCTTTTTTGGACAGCAGCAGTTTCTTTTTGGATATGCCGCAACCACTGAAGTTTATATAGAGCATTGAGATTCTTTGGTTCAAAAATGTGACACTTTGCATTAGTTGGTAAGGAGGGCACCCAATTCGATGGGTTGGGCCCACATTGTCCCTAGATGGTTCTTCGCGATAGGGTGTTTCTTAGAATAGGGAACCCCCCAAAATGGTTGGTTTTTGCTGTAAATGACTAATAGTGGAGGATTTAGAAATGTAGAGGTACCTGTACTTTGAGAAACGCCCATATGATTTCAACCACTGATTTGAAGCATTGGTTGTGGGTCATACACAAGCAGCCCAACAAATGGGTAGTGGTTCACATCCCAACAAAAACTAGACCTACATCATTAATGGGATGTGAGCCCCTGGGGTACGGGGGCTCTTGACCGACAGCTGTATGAACTATGTGGTGACCACACTCCAGCAAACTCCGCTAGAGTTCCCGGCCGGTGCATGGTTTTCTGAGCCATCAAAATTGACGCTTGCTCAGCGTGGTCAAGGAATGGTGAAGAATCCAGATCGATCCCTCAGTAGTGTTGGACATTTATGAATCACCATGAGGTAATTAAGCTGTATGGTTGGTGTAATTAAGTACTGCAATCAACAACGAATTGCTGGAAGTCAAGAGGGCAGTCAAGTTGCAACAGTTGGGACCTCATAAGCATGCTTCCGAGACTCCTATGGGTTGATTTGGAAAAGGATCCTTGGTTCATCTACTGGATTCTACTCGATAATCAGTTTAGAGCCGGGATTATATGATTATATTCAGGGATTAGCTACAATCCATTAATAGCTTGGCAAAATTATCGATCATTCATCTCAGAATTCATAGCTGGATCATTCACATCACCATTTCGAGAGGCTATAGCTACTTGTATTGAAGATGGCTATTTTCCAGCATTTTCCAGCGCGTTGTTTGCGGGTGACCGTGACGTGGAAAAACTTGGTGGCCGCTGGAAATAATCCAGAAGAGCGAAGCTGATGCATGTGCCAACGTACATGCGAATGACGGGTATGTGTCAATGTTTATATAGGTTCTGTAGGTACATGTATATGCCTTTTTACGTACGCATATATTTGCTTGCATGTGAATATGTGCAAATGCACGGTGCCAAAGACTCTTACATAAAAGCTATACATTCATCATTTTGACACATGTTGCAGACTTCTCCCGGCAAAAATAGATATGTACTTCGATCTATATATAGATATTTATACGCTGCAAAATGGGAATAGTGATATATAGCAATCGTATATATATATATATATATAGTCATCTATAGTCATCTTTAGTCTATATGTTGAAACAAATCACTACAGGTGGACATGAGCCGTGCCAGGCAGCTGCCACAGAGAACGACATGGGTCCAGTCTTAGGCACTTTGGGCTGTGCCCGGAAGGCTCAGTTTCCTGGCAGTTTCTGGCTGTGTCGCATTTGATTGTGATTTGCATTAAACATGTGATAGATGCAATGAAATCAAAATTCAAGAGCAGAATTTGATGCCAAGTGCAATGAGTAGAATTGGATGCCAAGTTCCCGGAAACCACACAACTTGATTTGAAGTCCATTTCACCAAATCAAGTCTTGGTTAAACATAAGGGAGGGGATCAAACTAGCTGTCACCCCTGGTGCTCTTTGGTCCCTACAATGATCGGGGGAAGAAGCATGCCAGAGTTGGCGGTGACATTACCAAGCAACAATCATGCAATTCCTGGGGATATGGACCAGCAATTCAAAATCCATTGTTGACCGCCTGGCTGCGTTGGTTTCAAAAAATACGCCAATATACGTAGATTTGTGGATAACAACGTGGTGGGGAGCTGGAACAATAATTATAGATCTGCCTGGTGGTTGAACAGTCATGACTAGGCAGCTGATTGTTGACAGGTGCCAGCATGTGTAGCTCGGATGGGTTCAAACCCATTGCCATTTCCCGAAGGTAAATCAGTTCACGAATCGGGGTTCCGCTTCCAGGCTGGTAGTTGTTCGACGAATAGTAGCCCCGTGTGCCTGGGGGCAACATGAAGCCATGGTTCTCTTTAGACTTGACATTCACCTAGGGGGATTCAACATGGAATCGAACATTTTTTCAGGGTAACATAAACTCAAATCATTTTACCATATTTTACCTAAAAACCTGAAAAACTATAAATGCACTCAAAATCACCCCATGAATCCTCAAAGATATGGGGATCATTTTGAGCCACGAGACGCGGTTCCCGTTGTCTTCGATCCTGCATCGAACGACTGGGAGACAAAATTTCGCGACTACCGAGGCAGCCGCCCACTTCAAAGTGCAAAGTCAAATCTTGCATCTCGGCTCTTGGGAAACCATGGGAAACCATAGGATCTTCGGGTGGTTTTGTATAGGTTTACCATGGTTTACCTAGCAAGATCTGGATCTATAACGGTGGTCTCTTGATGGTTTTTATTTGGGTAGGGAGACCATCGCATCTTCTATGGTTGGCTATGGTTAAAAAGATAAATATGGTCGTTTCTCAAAAGGGTTTTCTACCGGTTAACAACCATTGGTAATGGTTATATTATAGGGGATAATCACCAACGATAATGGTTGAACAACTACTACATGGTGGTTTATCAAAAATGATTGCATAGAGGAACCTTATGATAAACCCGGTGGATAAGTTCACCAACAATCATAGGGGAGATCAACTATATATGCTTGTTTGTCAAAATTGGACGACCCCAAAAACTGGATGGTTAATTCTATAGATGGCTTAATATAGGATGATTTGGGTGTCCCCTATTTTGCGAAACCACCATTTGGTACGGCACATGTTTGATTCATAATAGGAGCTAACAGTGATTTTCGCAGCTTTCGCAACAGTGATTGATGATGTTTGATCATGATTGATAAGTCTTGGTTCATATTCATAGTTCTTGGTTCCTAGTAGTGGCTTCTAGTGTTTGGTAGTGGTAGTGCTGGCAGATAGTGGTTGTTAGTGATCAATACTGAAGATTGATACTTGCGAAGATTGAACGCGTTGGAGCACAGCGACGATGACGAGACCAGAAATACTGAAGTGCTTCATTGCACCTTTCCCCCCCCCGCCCCAAGTTGTTTTTTTTTTTTTTTCCGTGGTCTTCGCAGGGGGACCATTCTTCCCAGGAAAGACAAACCCAAGCTCGCCATGGTGCTTGAGGCCACGAGATTCATGAAGCGAAAAGAGTATAGCAATGGTTGATGATGGCTATTTGATGATTTCAAGCTTGATGATGATGATGATGATGAGGATGATGATGATGATGATGATGATGATGATGATCATGATGATGATGATGATGATGATGATGATGATGATGAGGAGGAGGAGGAGGAGGAGGGAGGAGGATGATGATGATGATCTTAGATAATGATTGATTTCTGATATCCTGGTGTTTCTTCGATGATGTTACCATGGTTGATGCTGGTGTTTTGTGGTTGATCATGGTTCAGATGATTGATTGATTTAGGTTGATGTTCAATGATTGGTTAAAACGATAATGGTTCATCATGCTTTAGATGATTATGTTTAACAATGGTCGACAGTAGTCCGACAATTGTTTGTAGCGGGTAACAATGATGGCTGAACGATTGATACTGATAGTCATGTGTTGAACACTGGGCATTGCCTATTGTATCCACAACATGGTTGTCATGTGGCATACTGGATGATCATGGTCATTTGATGATGGTAAACCATCTTTGATGAGGGCAAATGATGGTTCAAGAGAGTTGTTTTGCATTATTGATAATTATCACTAATTAGGGCTAGTGGCTAGGAAGGCTATTCATAGTTTACAACCGTTGAAATCGTTAAATCTCCCATCAGTGGATGCTCTATGTGTCAATGCCATGACATGCGGATCCATGGCGGTCTACAGAGAGAATGGATAATAAGAGTCGTTTGTTGTCACCAACGCTAATTCCTTGATATGTAACCTGCTAATAGAGCCATTTGCCGAGATTGCAGGGAAACTGACCACCTGTTGCTGTGGTTTGCCAGCTTGTACCATAAGTGTATGGGTCACCGCCCCACCACATAGCCCAAAGTATGGGCGGATAATAATCCCAATGAAAACTAGCCAGCTATCTTTCTGGGATCGAAATCTGAGTAGGTCGAAATCGACATCAGGAATGATGCACAAGTTGTTCCTTCTTGTTTTTGCGGCCACTGTCACAGGGCTTGCATCTCAACTCTGTGGTTGATGTACCACAAAAAAATCAAAGGGTAAAGTTCTCGTTGATATGCTTGATTGTGGCTGATGGTTCCAGGGATTGAGCATGTTGATGATGCTTGATAATAGGGGAGGTACGATCTGGCTGGTGGATTGAAACATGTTCTTTTTCCCAATAATTTGAATGGTTCATTTGGCTGGTTAGATTCACATGCATATTTTTGAGTGGCGAAACTATCCACCAACCCGTGATGATTTGGTTCAGGGGGTTCCAATGGCTACAGGTGATTGATGCTTGGGTTCGCTAAGAGAGTTGGCCTCCAGGATGACTCTTGGCTCATGGACAACTTTGTGGTGAATCTTTGGCGTATTGTCACTCAGGAGAGGGTTTACCGCTGGGGCACAGTTGCCGAGGGCTGGGTGGTTATCACATCTTTTTCCTTGCTAATTATGGGTGCTTGTCGCTGTCAGTGTTTCATGGAAAAGAGATGCTGGATCAGATGAGTATAGATGAGTTCCCACAGCCATGGCTTTGTTATCGCTTCAGGGTTGCCTAGCATGCGCAGTACGTACTGGTACTGAATCTTGGACTGGGAACGACATTCTTTTAGCTCTAATGAGAACATCGCCAGTTTGTCGATAATTCCAGGGTGGCCATTTTTTTAACCATCACCAGTATCACTGGTGTCATTCATCAAGCGTTATCATTCACTTCATTGATTCATCTTGAAGATGATGATGGTTCAAACTAACATAATCACGAACCTCCATTAATAAATTATAATAGTTCAAATCAACATAATCATGAACCTCCAATAGTCATTATCATTAATGCTTATTCAACTCCTCAAGTTTCTTGTTTCAGTGGCCAGTGCTCCCCTCACTTACCTCACCAGGAGCTTCCCTGCGACTGGGATGTGCTGCAGCTGTTGGGAAGGTGTGCCTTCGGCAAATGCGCTGGGAGGCCCAGAGCCAGGGATACCTGGTCGTGCTGGCCGTTGAACCGGGGCACGGGGGAGTGGCTTGGCCAGGAGCGGCCTTCAGGAGGGTTCCAACAAAATGCTAAGGCACTAAGGGAGAACCAGCAATGATCATCAGTAGTTGCTACTCAATTATCATTTTCAATGGTTAACAATGGTTGACAATGGTCAAGAGTGGTCACTCTTTGGTCATCTGACATAGCTGGCTGGATATTTCTAGATTCTAGATGGTTGGCCTATTGGGAATGGCTCCAGCATTTGCCAGTGTGTAAATTACTTTACTTGGAGTGATCCCCACCATGTCATGTCAACACCGCTTGTTGACTCCACTTTTGTCTGACATTCTCTCCGACATATCTTCTGACATTCTTTCTGACATATCTTTTGACATTCTTTCTGACATCTCTTCTGACATTCTTTCTGGCATATCTTTTGACATTCTTTCTGACATCTCTTCTGACATTCTTTCTGGCATATCTTTTGACATTCTTTCTGACATCTCTTCTGACATTCTTTCTGGCATATCTTTTGACATTCTTTCTGACATCTCTTCTGACATTCTTTGTGACATATCTTTTGACATTCTTTCTGACATATCTTCTGCCAATCTGTCTGACATTCTCTCTGACATATCTTCTGACATTCTTTCTGACATTCTCTCTGACATATCTTCTGACATTCTCTCTGACATATCTTCTGACATATCTTCTGACATTCT
>VSDK01010117.1:219751-241043 GCA_009767595.1 Symbiodinium kawagutii | reverse complement strand
CATCTCTTCTGACATTCTTTCTGACATATCTTCTGACATTCTTTCTGACATATCTTCTGACATTCTTTCTGACATATCTTCTGCCAATCTCTCTGACATTCTCCCTGACATATCTTCTGACATTCTTTCTGACATGTCTTCTAACATTCTTTCTGACATCTCTTCTGACATTCTTTCTGACATATCTTCTGACATCTCTTCTGACATTCTTTCTGGCATATCTCTCTGACATTCTTTCTGGCATATCTTTTCACATTCTCTCTGACATATCGTCAGACATTCTTTCTGACATATCTTTTGCCATTATCTCTGACATTCGTTGAGGTCCGGCAGCGACCACTGGCCGCGGATGGTCGTGGTTGAGGTCCGGCAGCGACCACTAGTCCTGCATGGTCATGGTTGAGGTCCGGCAGCGACCACTAGTCGCGCATGGTCGTGGTTGAGGTCCGGCGAGGAGGAGGAGGACGAGGACGAGAGGCAGGAGAAGGAGGCGGAGGAGTCAGCTCTGATAAAATCTAACAACCCTCACCTGACAGGTGGGGAATGACTGACAATCAAGAACTGGTCAAGGAAGTGTTAGCTGTTGAGCTGCGACTGTGGCATGTGGTTGAAAGTTACCCAAGGCTGTCGGTTGATTATTGTAGGTTGATTGGTGAAAGGCTGTGGCTTGATTATTGTAGGTTGATTGGTGGTTTGAAATATGTTTTATTTGATTGGTGATTTGAAACATGTTTTATTTTTCCGTAGTACAATTGCTGACAGTATTATCAAATGGTTGGATGGTTGACATGCATATTCTTCATCGGGGTTGTTTAACCGCCAACCAGTGATGGTCACTATTAGCGATGATAAGCATTATTCTATTATGAACCATTATAAACCAGTAACCAGTTAGAATCATTTTTATATGAACCACTATTAGCCATTATTTACCATTACTGACCATTGTGAGCCATTATCAAGCATTAGTTCTAGGGGTGCTTCAACCACCAACCAGTAGTGATTTGGCATCCATTTGGCTGTTGGTTTGATCGTGAGTTCTGGCCTGGCTCACCACGATCAGCATGATCATTTGGGTGGTTAGGTCCGGTTAGGTTGTTGGGTTCATGTTGGGTGCTACATGTTGATTAGCAGGGTTGGTTGGGTTCACGATGATCACCTTACATGATGATCACCTAATCACCCAGCAGGTTGTTGAGTTTATGTTGGGTTCATGTAGGGTTCATGTTCGTTTTTATTAAACGATTCGTGCCATATTTGCTACAAAGACTTGGCGTGGCAGACCCACGAGGGCTGAGGCAGATCCATCCGCCGACTCCACCGCAATGCGCGGTTGAAGATGTCTAGACAAAGGCCGAGTGGAAGAGCGCTCCGGGCACGTTTTTTTCGAAGCAGACTGCACAGTTAGAAGATGTCCCTGTAAGGACACCGCCAGACACAACTTTCTGGTAAAGGATCCATCCACATCTAAGTGGTAAAGCCACTGTTGCAACCACAATGACTTGTCATTCACCATTGCTAATTACCAGCATTCAGCGTCCACAACTAGCTTATGCACCAGCTTAGGAACCATTGTTTAAGCATCACATTGAGCCATTAGTTCATGCATTATGAACCATTACTTTTGACTAAGTGCTTAATCACCGATCATCATCGACAAGGCTTGACTCCCCCGGTTGACCCATCAACCAGGCATTCATTTGGTGGTTTCTCAAGTCATAGGGGACCCCAAAGTTGTGGATGGTTGATTACTATAAGTGGTGATTGAATAAACTGGATAAGAACTGGGGGTACCCCAAACTGACTTGAGAAGCCACCAGTCATTGGGCATCATGAAACCCTCATTTTTGTTTGGATATCGATTCACTTAGTATGATTAGTATGCATATAGATTTGCGGGAAATAGTATACTCATGTATCCGTTGACAGAAGAATATGATATAGTATTTATGTATAGATAGATTTGTGTATGTATATATACGTAGATATGTATTTATGTATATATATATATACCCATCAACCAGCCATTCGTCTCGCTGCGATCAGCCCAGGTCTCCGAACATTTGGCGCGGATCCAACCCGATGGCAACGAACCTGCGAAGTTGGGGGGCTCCAGCAGCTTCAGCGATCGGGAGTGGTGAGATGCCATGGTGGTTGCTGAAGCTGGCGAAGTATGTGGGATATGTAGATAGATTTATGTTTTTATCCTTATAGATACATATCGATTTGTAAATCTTTATAGATACATATAGATTAGTATCTTATAGATGCTTTATGGGATATGAGTTATCTTTGTAGATACATATAGATTTGTATATACAGGTTTGTGAGTGCCCAATGATGATTAGTTCATTGTGGTTGATGTGCATGTTTCTCAAGTCATAGGGAATCACACAAATTAAGTTTATGAATCATTTGTAAGAATAAGCCACCAGATTTTGGGTCCCCTATTTTGAGAAACCACCGTATATACCCGTATATTCATATATTTTATATTAGTACACCATTGATTCATGGCTGATCTTGGGTTCAACCTTCATCAATGCTTGAAATTCAATTTGATTGGGCAATGTTCATGGATTTATGACGATCTGTGGCCATGCTGTCAATTGGTTACCTGCCGTGGTGCTGGCTACGGATACCCGCCCAAACCTCGCAGTTTCCTGGTCAACTGCCAGAGCGATATCCCTTACAATCAAGCACCACACAGCAAGCATCATCACTAAGCATCTACCGAAGCAACGAGTCATTGAGCATCAAAGGCCCGCCAATCACCATCATCCGCTTATGCTGTAACTCTAAGTATCAACCTGCAGCTGATTAACCAGAATGCACCAGCTTGCGAAGTATGATGAAACAGCTCATTACTCATGATGACGGTGTTTATGAGCCGCCATCATCATCATCATCATCATCATCATCATCATCATCATCATCATCATTCATCATCATCATCATCATCATCATCATCATCGTCATCATTCATCATTCATCATTCATCATTCATCATTCATCATTCATCATTCATCATTCATCATTCATCATTCATCATCGTTCGTTCGTTCGTTCGTTCGTTCGTTCGTTCGTTTCGTTCGTCCGTTCATTCATTCATTCATTCATTCATTCATTCATTCATTCATTCATTCATTCATTCATTCATTCATTCATTCATTCATTCATTCATTCATCTTCATCATCGTCATCGTCATCGTCATGGTCACTGTCATCGTCATCGTCATGGTCATTGTCATCGTCATCGTCATCGTCATTGTCATCGTCATCGTCGTTGTCATCGTCATCGTCGTCGTCATCGTCATTGCATCGTCGTAGTCATCGTCATCGTCATCATAATTCGTCATCATCAACCACAACAGCAACAGCATCATCGTCATCATCATTCATTTTTACACATCATCAAGCATTTTTCTGTTCCAGGGACTACTACAGTACAACTTATTCTTTGGGTAAACCCATACAAATGCGTTTGCAACCTATGAATTACGGCGGTAGATTGAGAAGTCCACCCAAGATAGTGATATCTACTGCAGCAAAAAGTGGTTGCCCCATGTTGCCGCTGTAAACCAACACAACTGTAAAACACTTGGGAGTGTCCAGATTGATAGTTTGTGATTGACACTGTTTCATAGAGGAGGTGAGAGTGAGCAAAAATAGTCTTCTAGTTGATGGTTCATGGTTTTTTTCCCTAGTAATTATTTGAACATGGTGGTTTCTCAAAATAGGGGTACCCCAAATCATCCAAGTCATTCGCCATTTGTAGTAATGAACCAACCATCTTTTGGGTCGCCTAGGACTTGAGAAACCACCAAATGGTTGGCTGATGTTCACTAACATTTTTAGAGGGGTGATTCAACCACCGGTCAGCATGTTGGCTGATACTTTTGAGATAAATGAATGACTAGACTAGACATTACGACATATGGGTCTTTCTCAAAATAGGGGACCCGCAAATCATCCTTCACAGCAATCATTCATAGTGATGCACCAATCATTTTTAGGGGTTCCCTGTTGTGAGAAACACGGTATTATGAGCATGAAACCATGAAATGGTCGTATGGTGTTTATGATGATCAATGATGGATTTAGCCATTAGACACCATAATCTTTATAGCATCTCTGTATTGATTTGATGTTGACCATGGATATTCATTAGCTGGCTCACTGTCATCAAGCAGCTGATTTCCCATCATAGACCACCATTACACCATGGATAGCCATGATGGCCATCAAGCATCTCTCACATTATATCAAGCATTATGGATAGATATATGTAGAAATATCAACATGGACCGTTGTATCAACCATCACTCTCCAATGTAAACCATCATTGAATCCGCATGAAGCGTTATATCAACCATCGTTCACCACAGCCATCACATCAACAATCATCCCTTGCAAGGCTTCACCTGCAGCTGCTTAAGCCTGGTAGTTAATCATTGAACCCTATAACGAATCACTGCGAAAGCCTTATAGAAACAAGAAGTAATCCATGGTGCCCCCACCCCGGAAACTGATCGGTCATTGATCCCACTTTTAATCGTCATGAGTCATTGATCCGATCCAACGTGATTGAAACCTGTTGATCGGTTGCAGCGTACGTGACCGGTGCTGAGTTTGTGCCGCACGGGAGTGAATTGGGGCAGGGAAGCTGAGACTGGAGCTGTGATGCTTCAAGATGGTTCAACAAGGTTCAGAAGCGATGGCTGATGATTGATGATGCTTAATGCTGGTTCACAAGCCTGCCAAATGCCAGTCATTGATGGCTAACGATGGTTCATAAGCTGGCTAGTGAGCTGCTTGATAATGGTAGAACGATGGTGATGATAACCATGGCTATGAAAATTGGTGAACCTTACAGAGCTATACTCTGGTGGTCATGCTCGTTAAGGATGTATGACAATGGCCCATAGTTGTGATGATTACTGACCTGCTTAGTAACAGTGAATTTGCTGGTTCTCAATGATGGTCCGGTTATGAACCAAGAATGGTTAGATGATTGCTAATGGGATTGATAGAACATGCCGGGCAATGCCGGGTGCTGACTTCGCAACAAATTTTCGTGGACAACCGAGCTACCTGTTTGGTGATTCAACCAAGCTACCTGTATACCTTGGATGATCATGGCTGCCAGACGTGGTCATTGAGAGATTTGCCCAAGTTGAAACCAGGGTTGTCAACCTTCGCTCACTGGACAAGAACGGATGACTAGATTGCTCAATGGTTAGGTGATGCTTGGCCATGGTTTATTTGGGGGTTGATTTAACAATAACTGTAATCATCGTCAAACTAAGTCAGTGTCAAGGAATGACCAAACACTGATAACATGAGGAGCCTTGCCGCCAACACATGTTGGACAGGGCTACTGCCGTTTCCCCTGTCATTGGTGCTTTTTTAAACGATGGTCGACTCGTCAACAAGCATCAGTACTCATCATAAGCCATCAAAAACCATCATAAAGCATCATTTGACTCAATCAGCTGTTGGCCACGTCATTACTCATCATTAGCCATCAAGAACCATCATAAAGCCCAGCAGTTAACCAACATTTAACAAGTCCGCAACCACCATTCTGGTTATCCACGCGGCAGCATTATTTCCGAAAGGAGCCAGGTGTCGCTCCGACTCTCGTTAGTAGCACATGCCAATTCTTGTTGGTTGCTGCCCGTGTTTACAACAACCATAATACAAACCGGTTCCAATCAAACTCCTGCGCTTAACCATGATCTTATCATATCTTATCACTCTCGTTCATAGCCCAGATATCAAGCATTTGTTAGGCACATTTATCTCTACCACGATCAGCCATCCACCATCATTACGCATCAAGAAGCATGAATCATTCTATGAACCAATATTGAATCAACCATCAACCATCACCAAGCAACATTAAGCATCGATGAACCAACATTCTCCACTAGATCAACCCCGTCATTTCAACCAATCTCTCCCTTTGGCGGTCACGGCGCGCTCCCAGGTTTCCATGGTGTGCTGTATCGAACGGAACATCTGGAGGAAGTCCAGGCGCGAGCGATGAGCTCGCGATGGGGCCTTCGATGCTTTTAAGGCTTTACCATGGTTTTAAGATATTACAGTTACCATGGTTGCCATGGTTTTAAGATTTTATGGTTTTAAGGGTTTACCATGGTTGCCATGGTTTACCTATATGGTGGTTTCTCAAGCCATATGGGACCCCCAAGTTGTGGTTGGTTTAGTGCTACTAAATGACTATAGTCATGGATGATTTAGGGGTAGCCCTATGGCTTGAGGAACCACCATATCTTACCAGTCACCATGGGTATCTTATCTAAGTTAGGGGTCTCTTCAGACATAAATGCAACATAAATTAGAACATTTTAGGTTGAGTTGGGATTTTTAGGTATTCTTAGGTGTTTTAGGTTTTGTTGGGATTTTAGTAGGATTGAGTACATGATGACCCTGGCTTGAAGAAGCCCGACATTGAAGAGACACCAGACGTGTCTCAATGACTATAAACAATGGGTGGTGTTGAGCGTCCGGGTTAGTTTCGCAGACAGTAATCAGTAACCAATGATTAACTGCAAGTCAACCTGCAAGGTTGCAGCCGTTGAACTGAAGCTCAACCTGACTGGAACTTAACCAATGACTAATCGTCATGTTCCAGTGATTATCCATGGTTTATCCATTGATAAACCGCCAGCAACCACCACGATCAATGAGATTCAATGAGTAACCATTCAAAACCTGGAAGACCTGGAAAACATAGAAATGATCAACCAATTAAAGCTTTGAACCACTGTTGTTTGCGATGAGTTCGATCAAGAAGAGTGTGGATCCCGGAGCTGTCACGCTATGTGTCAGGCTACAATCAGCTATCAAAAGAACCTCCAAGCCATTCACCAGTGGGAAAAGATGTCCAATGACATCATTAAAGGAGGTCCAAGTGAAAGTGGTGCCCGCGTGTGTTTTTTTTCTTCGGGCAGTTACTCACACCATCATCATCGATGATTTTCTGACCGTTGGGCCATGATCGATTGACCACTTTGGACAAATCACTACGATCCAATTTGAACCATTTTCGCAAAGCATACTCAATCATGAATGATGCATTTCAGAACCATTGATATCCCGTAATCAAGCATCATTAATCATTAACCAGCCACCAGATATCAAGTAATTCTCCAACATTAATTAACAATGATGTGGGTGTTTCTCAAAACAGGGGACACCCAAATCATCCTTGATATTGACTATTCATAGTAACCAACCATTTTACGGGGGGTCCCTATGACTTGAGAAACCACCATACATACCCGATATTTCCGCTGTCATTGTTGGTTATTGTCCCCTATATTTACACTCTGATCAACTACCCCGGAAGTTGAAAATCCAGCATATACAGTTGGTGTGCCCATGACAACAGGTGATTTTAGCTTCCAGGTCAGTTTGCCAGAGTGTCATTATAGTTCTATTTAAAAGCTTTTTTGAGAAATCACCATATAGTAGCTGTTCAACCAGTATTGTTTGTGATTATCTCTTGTTAATCATTATTCACGCTTTTTAACCCCTATGACACCATTGAGAAACTCTGTGGGTTTTCGCCATTCCCTATAATGTTGAAACCCAGTAAGAAACCATGAAGTTATTAACCCCACTGGTTAAGATAATCTTCTTTATCAAACCATCAAGAAACCCCCATATGGCTATGGGTCAAAACCCTGTACCCCTGGTTCCCCCAATCATTTACTATTGTTTTAAGTTTTTGGTATGAAATTGTTGGTAATTCCCCATGAATGTTGGTCGGTTCATATTGACCCATAGCTCTATAGTTGGTATATATATATATATATCCTCTACAACTGTTAATTATCATCCCCTATAATTAACCATTAACCATTGACCATAGCCATGGCTTCGCTGTGGGGAGGCCAAATGGAAGAACCGCGTTTTTGATTCCGGGACGCCACGCTGTTTCGTCGCTGCGGCCCAGCGGGTGGAAAGACGCGACTTACGATGCGCGTCTTCGATTCCATGAGCGAAAATAGGCAGTGTGGGAGAATAGACAATAGATGGAACTGATGGGAAATCAATCATGGAAACAAGATTGATGAACTAGATGGGAAATAGATGGAAAGAAATATGGAAATATATAGCAATATACACGGGAAATTGTTTCGGAATGATGGAATCCTTAAAAAGCTTTCCAATATTATTATATGGGAAATAGATGGAAATGATGCAATGATACATGAAATCTTTGGAAAGAAGTGGAAATATATGTTATGTGTGTATATATATATATGTGTGTGTGTGTGTGTATGTGGGAAAAATGGAAATCAGAGAGATATTAGCGGATTACAATGTTTCACACGATTCCACAAATCATCTTATCATAGTGTTACTTGCTGTATTAGCCGTTTTTGTATTGATGGATGGTTGAACACCATTCATGATCTACACGGATCAATCAATCAAGCTGGAGGAAGGATGGTTAAGAAATTCCGCCAAATATCAGTGGTCCTAGGGTTTCTCTATAAAACATGGTGAGTTTCCGTTGCTATGTTGGTTTACCAGAGGGCAATCAATTATTTCAGATACCAAGTTAAAGCATTGATAGGTTCCACCTTTGGCGTGGCTCATATGGGAGCTCGCCACCCAGAAAACCCAACCATCACAATTGTTTGAAAGATCCACTGTACCCTTTCTAGACGTTGGTTGGAATACGTGTTTGATATGGTCGCTTATGTTTATAGCCTTTGAGATTTCTTCAAAACGGGGACCCCCAAATTAATCAAGATCAACAACCATGCATACTAGTAAACCAATCATTTTGGGGATCACCTAGTCTGAGAAACTACCATATAGTTGGTATATCCCTTTTATTCTCGGTCATTATCTCCCATTATTAACGAATATTAATGGCTATACAACCGTTTTTTGGGGGTCCACGATTTTGAGAAACCATGTACGTGTCTTCCAGCTTGGATGCTTCCAAGGACATCGATGCCGGGGTTCTCAATGATGAACTTCGAGTAGAGATGAAGCGATCAGCACTCAGTTGAGGATAGGGGTACCCCTGAAAGTCATTGACCAGTGATGGTTCTGGATGGCTAATCTACGTATATGATGGTTCTTTGTTGGTTAATCGAGGGTAAATTGATGGTATAAATGAGGGTTAATTGATGTTTAGTGGTGTTGATAATAATTGCTCACGAAGCTTAGTAGGGGGAAGTGATGCTTTCCGGTGGTTAATGACGGTGCAGTCCTTCATGGCTCATGGATCATGATGGTGAAAAACAGTTATTTAACACTGCAGGTAATGATGGTTAAACACAGTTGGTAGGTGGCGAGATCGGCAGTAAGACACCATTCACTACTGATCATTGCATTTCTTTCCACAACGAATTACATGTTTTTGAGAATACAACTGACGTGTTTCTCAAGTCATAGGAGCCCCCAAACCATCCTTCTGAAATCAGTTCTTGCAATAGACCAAGCATTTTTGGGGGTTCCCCATGACTTGAGAAACCCCCCCCCATGGCTTTTTCCACGGCTGGTGTACCCACAACAGTGGTTGGTTTCAGGGCATGCCCATAGCTGGATGGAAACCGATCAACTGCCAGCGCGCCGCTGGCTGATCACCGAGGAACTGATGGTTGTTGCCCTCGGAACCCTTGGATCCATTGTTTGTATATGAGATCATGAGATGTAAGATGTGAGATGATGGTTGGTATGGCATTTACTCCGAGTAGCTCAATGTTGCGCAAAATCTCCTAGTCATTGCTGATATTTCTGACTGCCTAGTCGTTGAATCCAGCGTGAACTGCTTAGTTGTTGATCATTGCTGGACTAGTTTGATAACTATTGTATGGTCTGATTATCTGGTTGAACTGTTTAGTTGTTGTCAACTACTGCTTAGTTGTTGTCAACTACTGCTTAGTGGCTTAGTTGTTGTCAATTACTGGTTTGATGCTGTCGTTAGTACCAATGCTTGTTGCAATCTTGATCGCCATTGATCAACAGCCATGATCAGCTGTGATCAACCACTCATGTCAGATTGATCCCTGCAACCATAGACAACCACATGGGTGTTTCGTATGATAGGGGACCCTCACATCATCCTTCATATCAATATTTTTTGTAGTAAACCTACCATTTTAAGGAACCACCACATTGTCATGATCTCCCTATCCCTAAATTGTGTTATGAACCATCATTGACTATGACACAAGTGTTACCATGAACCACAATTGTAAGTGTGTTGATAACTATTGGCATCACTTTTGATGATGTTGCCACATATCAGAACAATGATCATGATGTGTTTCAGCATTACTATCATTTCCATCATCCATGATTGACTATGAGTACAATCATGATGTTGTTTCTTATTCTTGGTTCTCGGGTAAACCTGTCGACATCGATGCTACGAACCATCACTCTGACAATCATATTGGACAGAGAATCCTGATCCATTCAGATCCAATACTGCGTAGTCAGCAAGTACTCAATGAATCTCAATCATCCTAGTGGCTAGACCCAATCAAATTCGACAGTCATCCGCAAAATGTTGGAACTAAGCATCCAACTACTAACAACCCAACATCCAACTAACAACAAACGATACACTAAACATCCGACAACTGGGTATGTGCCAAGCCAAAGTGGTACCCTCAAAACTAATGGTTTCCTTACAAAAAGACAATTGGCGGTGGGTCAAAACCCTTAGTCCCCCTGGTTCCCCTATCATTCACCATTGTTTTACCTACAGTTTTGTTGGTTCTTATCCCCCATGAACTTGGTTAACTGCTTGACCCATAACCAATTGATTACCCATCATGGCTTGGCACCCAACGAAGAATCCTGGATGCCACTGATGGTCGTTCGATGTGCGTTTCAGGTGGCGCTGGCCAGCATTTCGGACGAGGTGGGGGAGCCGCGACAGGGCGCTGGTTGGGATCCAACGTGTGTCATTGTGGGCCGGTTCCTATGGTGGTTTCTTCAATTGGGGCCCCAAGAATTGTAGGTTTGTTATGGTTGATTGTTAAAATGGTTGATTTTGGGGTCCCCTATCATAAGAAACACCCCTATTGGTTTTATGATGTTTTATGCATTACTTCCAAGTCCTTCAATCATTGGAAAGGACGCGTAGAATTGGATGAGAATGATGAGATTGAATGTGTTGGGAGTAAATTATACATCAATATGTCCAATATGAACAGCAATGTCCAATAGCTGATTGATATATGCGTGTTTGTAGTTCCTTTTACCCATAAGATAACAACTGAATATAAGAACTAAATGGACTTTGTATTGTATGTGGTATGATGCGGTTGTAGAAGCAGTATTGGTTTGTAGTATCGAAGTGGTGTTAATGGACATTGTAATGATTCTCGATTGTCATTGTGGACGACCACACCAGTGCCATCGGTAATTAGGTTCTATTAGAATGCAAATGTATCTACGTTGGTACTTGGTTGTCCGACCGGCTTCTATGGCATATAAACATATCTACTAGTACATATATAGTATGCATGTGTTTGTTGACAATCGTGTCGATGCCAGCATACTATGTTCCGTCGCCTTTGGCTGGGTGTCCTTCGTTGCTGCTGGAGAATTCCACTCATTTTGATTATCATTATCGACAATGGTAAATAAAGTTGATCAGCTGCCAGCGAGTAATGGGGCGATGCCGCCATCAAATGGATACTGTTGAACCATGCTTGATTACTGGTTGATCATGGTTGGTTGCTGGTTGATTACTGGTTAATAATGGTCAATGATCAACCATTACTGGTGAGATTGATTGAGAATGCATATTGGTTTATCATGGTTAATGATCAACGTCATTTTGCAACATGTTGCTGGTGAATCAAATGTAATTATACAACATGATAGACATGTTTACTGAAAACTGGTTGAACACATGTTTGCATTTTTAGATTAATATGTATCGGGATACACAGATTGTAGAAATGATGGCAGCAATTAATCCCAGAACTGAAAAGTCG
Source organism: Symbiodinium kawagutii (assembly GCA_009767595.1). Classification (NCBI taxonomy): domain Eukaryota; class Dinophyceae; order Suessiales; family Symbiodiniaceae; genus Symbiodinium; species Symbiodinium kawagutii. The sequence goes on along the minus strand of VSDK01010117.1, from coordinate 229,038 downwards.
GCCAAAAGCTGGTCTGTCAAATAGATGGAAATCACTGTTAATGATCTTCTGACAAGGAGCATATAATGCGACAAGCAGCAAGATCATGCTCGATAGCAGTCAAGCGAAAGTTGATGATTGGATAATTTTGAATTAAAGTTACACCCGAAGGATATCAGCTTTTTGTATGCCCATGATTTGTGTCTCTTCAATCCCAGCTGATTGCTGATCATTTGTAACGAACATCAACTGTATAGTAAACAATCATCAAGAAGCTGATGCTTAGATATGTTTGACAGTTCTTCATAATGTATATAAGTTATGTAAGTATAGTGTTGCTATGAATGGTAAAATGATCAATAAATTTTAGTATTATCAGTTGGTAAATTAGCATGCCTCGCGTCAATTGTTAATTAATAAAGATAATCAATTTACTGTAGCAATTGTGAACAGCTACTGGCGGCTTATCAATTATTGTTCACCCTCAGAGACTGTTTTTGACCAGTATCTAATGTGGTACTACAAGGATCACTTTCATCGTTGGGCTATCAGGAGCGTCGGTCAGTTTCTCCTGGTCCTGTCATGTCCTCGAGGTGAATTATTACTCGGTGCCCAATTCTCAGCATCTTGGCGTGACTGCGGCCCAAGAAGCGTGGAATCCAGCACCAGTGAAGCAGCACAGATTGTTGACAAGAGTTGATAGTGATGGGCAATGGTGGCAAATGATGGTTCTGAGTGGTCAATGATGATTACTAATGATCATTATCAATGGTTGAGGATTGCTGATCACTTCAATTCATTGATTGTGGATGATTATGGCCTTAATTTTTGGTTTGAGGAGTTGTAATATCCAACTTGCTATCCCAGGATATCTTCAAAATAGGCGGAGAGGAGGAACTAACCATGAATCACTCAAGGCAATCATTGGGCTCCGTCAGAGCTTACCAGGCGTACCATGTGCCCTGGTGACTGCTGGTGACCAGTCGTTGATTTAAGTTGATGCCGCTTATTCATCCCAGGTTGACCCTGGCCTATCCTGGCCTCAGCTAGGTAACTGTGACCTATAAATAGTGACTGGATGTAACTGTTGATGCTCAGGTTGTTTACATGGAAAAAAAGTATTTAAAAAAATACATCAAAACAAAACCATTTTTAGACGTCCACAACTGTTGTGGCATCCAACGAGTGATCAAAGAATTGACTCAGGCTGCGATCGCATTCAGAGGTATGTGACTGTCGTGTGAAGCAACTGAGGAACTACAATAGGCTCCCCTCTTCAGTTCCCAAATATTAACAGGTTTCCTTTTTATGTTCAAGCATATGTTTTTACTGGGGCTATAACCACCAACCAGGCAAGCTATGCCCAGCCAACGGTCTGCATCGGAGTTCCTTGGTCGGCCATTCTGTTCCTGGAACACGAATCATAGAGATCATCCCATTCGTTGGTCGTTGGGGGTTGCGCTTTAGGCTCTAGTGGTTGACTTTGACTTTGAAGCTATCCAAACAATATTGTATTTGTTTGATTCTCAAAATAGGGGACCCCCAAATGGACAGTTACTATCAATGTTTTAGAAAAGATGATTTTCGGGGCTTCCATTCGACCAAACCACCATTTGTATGTCAAGTTGTTTCATACATTTCAATAGCTCAGAAATGCCGCAGTGAAACTCAGTATATACACCACATATCACAAGATTATTTCTGAGCTCAGCAATCACGGCATCCTCCTCCGAAGTCGACTTGTATGTCCGTGGTGGAAGCCACATGGCTCGGCTGCTGGCGAGCTCGTTTTGGGGCGGTTTGCGCCTCCGGGTCGCTCAGGTACCCTCTCATCAAGGAGATGGATTTGGGATCTATCAGGCTGCCGCTGCTGTGATCAGGGTGAGATAGAACCCAGCAGGATGAATCTACCAATCTTCCCGGCGTTGCTGGGAAAATCGACTGGTTGGAAAGCCGGCTGTTTTGACCAGCTAGGGGTTTCTTGTAGATTTTCCAATGAAGCAACCCAACGAAGTATGAATCAATGGTATCGTTGTCCAACTTCTCATTTGTTTGCGGCTGGTGGAAGCATCAGCTATTAAAAACCTGCATTTGGCTGCTCAAATTCCTGTCGATTCCCAACAAACATCCTGCCAAATCAATTGCCGCAATCAATACCATATTTTAAGATTGCTCGTCCATTCTTTTGTTTTAATGATCACTGTTAGGTATTCCGAATCATTGTTCTGGTTTTATTGCGAGTGTTCGTCATATATACACGTATGTTTATTTTTATATGCACATATTTTTCCAAAAATGAATAGAAACAAAAAACAAATATATAGAGATATCTCTTTAACTATACACATATTAATATATATCTATATATATATAGAGAGAGATAGAGGGAGAGAGAGAATTTGTGTATATATTTATATATACATACCAAGAAGTCAGTGCTGCTCTTGCTGGCCATGCAAGCTGATATTTTTCTAGAATGGCAATCAATTTAGAGACCCGCGATTGTCTCTTGATGATTGCCATGGCTGCAAGAGCGATTAAAGCTTAAAAGACTGCTGTTCACTGTGCACAAGGGCCGCTGGTTCAAAGTCAGCAAGTTTCAGCTTGCAAACCAACACCAGATTTGAACATATGTGTATATACATATGATATATATATATATGTATACACATTGCATTTGCAATGAACTAGTTTTTATCCGGATGTTGATCCATCAATTTATCGGCATTGACCGGTCCCCATATACATGTACATATACATATATATATAGATTTACATATATGAATAGACACTGCAACATAATATAAATGCTGTGCAGACGATTTCCTGTTTTAACCTGCCGCCCTAGTTGTCGGATTGTCCTCCATAGGTCCAAGCTGCCACTTTGGTGTAGCTGTCCACATCTATCAATCAAACATTCCGACTCGCATTGACCATGAAATCACAAAAAGTATCAGTCACTATTGGCAACCTTTCATTGCTTTGAAACACGATGGACCACTGTGTTGAAGCGGTTTTCAAATTGCTGAAACCAATTTCATGCTGCTAGGTGTCTTAAGATCCAACTAACCTGGTAAATTGGTTTGACCTAACCTGACCAAAAACCTGGCAATTTGCTAGGCTTCAAATTGCCTTTCTGAAGAGTCCGGCAGACGCAGCCAGGCACAGCATCAACACTGCGGGTGTCCATTGATCCGAGGCCACGTCAGGTGAATATCCTTTTGTGTGACGGAGGACCCATCCATAGGCACTTTCAGTGACAGAAGCGGATAGTGGACCGCATCCAAAATTATACATCACCTTCATCACCTTCCAAAATTGATCAACTGGATAGTAGTAGATAGTAGTGGATAGTAGTGGATAGTGGTGTAAGGAGATAATAGTTGTAAGTAGATAATAGTTGTAAGACCCTTATCATTTTTGACCCTGGGAAAACTAATATGGCTTGACAGCAAAGCTGATGCCGCTGGCAAAAAGCATCATTGTTTGTTGAACGTTTCCCTCCAATCGTAACATTGGCCTACGACCATATTGGAGAGGCGACGATTTTGATGTCAATGCAATGCCCAGCCATCATGGCTCAAAGCAAGAGGTCACCAGGTGCTGTGCGGCTGTGCGGTGGTGTAGGCTGTTGGGTTTTAGGCTTCGAGGTTATCATTCAATTGCCTACTTCCGGAAAATTATATAGTCAATCCGTACTGGAAGCTTGTGAATGCATGTTGTAGGCTATGGGGTTTCAGACTTTTGGTTGAATGTAGTGTTAGATGATAAACGGGACCGGAATGCACTTCGGGCAAAGGTTCAGGGTGCAGCGGATATGTTGTAAAAGTTTATTACCTCTTCGTTTTGACTGGTATGTGGTATGCATTGCTCGTATTGCTGCAAGGGAATCCGCTGGGAGAGCATAGGTTCAACAGATCTAAGCCCATGCTGGTTGGTGGTTTCAAAAAATACTTGTATGTGATGTTCAACCTCTTTTCTAATATTTGTACATCAATTTCCAACTTGAGATGACTTCTAATATCCAACCTTCCTTCCAATCTTTGGGTCTTTCTCGAAGTAGGGATCCCCCAGTCATCATCCAGTTTATTCAGCATTCATAGTAATAAACATTCCATTTGTTTGGGGTTCCGGCTCTAGAAACCACCATGGACCAGTTGGTGTTATCTCCTATCATTGTTGCTTATTATCCCTTATTAACCACTATGAATGGCATAACTTTCGGCTTCCTAAACTGGCTTCCGAAACCATTTCGTCGCGCAGCCGCTGTTAGGCCATCGAATTGACCGTGGTCGCCATGCTCTTCGTGCTGCGACAGCGCCGGACTGCGCCGGTTTTTTGTGCGACGCTTGTGGGATTGATCGGGGTGTTTTCGGTTGATTGGGAACCTCAACACAACGTAAAATGGAGTGTTTTAGGACTATGAAGTGTTTTTGGATATGGTGGTTTCTCAAAATAAGAAGTTCACAATGGTTAGAAAAATAGGAGATAAGAAGCGATTGATCGTTGTGTTGTTGGTGGATTGTTATCGAAGTGGGATTGTCATAGTAGGGAACTCCAAAAATAGTAGCGAACTTCATATATCGGTGTTTCTGGATATGGTTTCTCAAAATAGTACGGGACCCCAAAAATGGTTGATTTATTAATGAAGAATGATTAATGATTAATATGGGATAATTTGGAGGTACCCCTATTTTGAGAAACACCCATATGATTTCAATGTGTTTTAATTCGTTCGTCACCAAGAATGGTTAATGCCATTCCTGGATTAATAGAGGGGAATCCGTCAAAAGCCTTGGTTTCCAATTAAAATGGTACCCCACAATTACAGTAATAAATTTTAAACCAATGCTTTCTTAATCCAAGGCTAACAATCAATTGGTTAAAGTTAAGTAATGGTTCAATACAGAGTGGTACCCCTACATACAACCATACTAAAAGTGGCGAATCTCAACAGTGGTTAATAATTCTTAATAATGGTTATGGTTGGTTCATAGTGTCTTAATCAACATATGCCATGAAAATAGACTGGGGTCTCGCCGGTTGACTGGTTATATGGAATGCACAACAAAACGACCATAGTAAAAAGTTCGGATTTGGGTGTATTATCGACTGACTGGTATTCTTCAAGGATGCCACTTGTATGTATGTGTATGTATGGCAGCCATATATGTATATGTATTTATACATATAAACATGTATACATATTTACATAAATACACATATACACATATACATATACATATATACACATATACATATTTACACATATAAATATTTACACATGTACATATATACACATATACATATTTACACATGTACATATATACACATGTTTACATATTTACACAATATACATATATACACATATACATATATACACATACACATATATACACATATACATGTATACACAGATGCATATATACACATATACATATATACACATATACATATATACATATGTTCACATATGCATATTTACATATTTACATGTATACATATTTGCATTTACACTTATATACATATTTGCATACGTATGTGTTTACAGTATTTATTTATTTGTCGTTCAATTATATATGTAGTTCCATATATTGATATTGGCAATGAATGTACTTTTGTTTGCAGACAGAACTGAACTACCTGAGCAGGCACCAAAACCCTTTGGTAATAGCGCTCAGGAAGTCCCCCAAGGGAAGCTGCTTGATAGCTGACTAGCTGTGATGGGTTGGGAGTAGAAAAGGGATGAAAAGGTTGGAAGGGATCCTCGACAGCAGGAAGCCCATCAAAACGTCCAGGTTGAACGGGAAAAAAACATACCAGTGGAGTTCCTAAATATCATGGATGTGTGATGATATGTAGTAGAACAATAGTTGCTTTTCACCCTTTCCCATCCTTTCCCATCCTTTCCCTGTTTCTCTATTTGTTATCTCAAGCGCTATCCTCCAGAAACAGTTTCCAGGTTCATTGTTTCTCAAAGACTTAACAACCCTTGTAGACAGAAATCATATTGGGCTACGGGGACTTTTCTTGCGTGTTGCTCACTCCTGGGTATTGGACCCTTCAAATCACCCATGCGTTGCTGCAGGACGAATGAGCACGTGTTGCTGCAAAAGAATCAAGCGTGGCAAGAAAAAGACGTTTCAGAATCGCAGCGGTCACAACCACATTTTGGTGTGTCAAAACGGAAGCATCAAAACCAGGAATATGTGGCTATTGCAGGTGAAGTTCCTGGACGGAAGCACGACTTTTTGTTTTTGTTGCTTTAATGAATCCGGATTGATGTACCCTACGCAGCATGTGCAGTCCAATCCTGGGCGCCCACGTAAACTATTTCATTTTGTTGTGTGTAGGGGCATTCTGGACAAGGATCAGTTGATTCTCAAACCGGTCACTGAGAAGCAATGGCAACGCAGAGTCAAGGACCCCATCCACCTGGACAATGCTTGGGTCGATGAATTGGATCGTGATTAATAAGCTGTTGAATGATGGTTGAGAATGGTATACCAATGATTGATGAAGGATCAATGGCTGGCCAATGATTGATGAGGGTGAATGATGCTTCTAGATTTGGTCAATTTATCAATGACGATTGAGTGTATGATCATTAGGGAGTCATTGGGGCACCAGTGAAGCAGTTTAGTCAAGATTCAGATCCCTTTTTGGGTCGAGTCCAGGTACGAAGTCCTTTGTCGTGATGTTTCTCTTGTACGTTTGCACTTGACACATGTGTTTGTTTCTGTGTGGTTGCTGCGCTGTGGTTGTGGAACTCCGTTGGGCCATCGTTTTGCATCAGTCAGACATCAACAGACTGTCGCTGAACCTTTGGGATCAGTTCCGGCTCATTTCGCTCAGTATTTTTGCCAAATCGTTCCAGTTTGCAGCCGTTCACTGGAGGTGCAGTTCACAACTGGGTTGCTGTGCCCTAGGTCGCTGTGGTCGTTGATCTTAACCAATGCATTGATGAGTTTTTGTCACTTTGGGGTAGTTTCAAATGGTGAAGGATGGCAAAGGTTAAAGTTGACCTGGTTACTGGCCACTGACCATTGAAGCCAAACTAGAATTGAAAATTTATACCAAAGCATCCTATCATCAACAGATCATAACAGATCATTGTTGCAACAATGGTTTGGGTCAGACAGCTGCAGCACTGGGTCCATCATCCAGTGGACAAAAGGACATGTGCAAAGCTAGATCCCGTGGTGATAAAATATTGTTTTTGTGGCCAAATAGCATTCCTTACAAATGCGGGCTTGCGTTTATCATCACTATCGTCATCATTGTCATGATTATTTACATCCCTTTTTGACGATATGAATCTTCAATGATATACATACATGAGAGTGATATATATATATATGCAGATAAATATATGTATGTATTTTACCGTTACCGATCACTTGGAATATGCATTAGCTGTGTTCGAATTTCTAACCAACCAACGGGCAGCAAACAGGGGTACCCCCACGAATTGTGATACCCGCTACCTCTCAACAATCCTATGCGATGGGCGATGGGTGTATAGGAAAAGCATCAATGGGGTAATCAATAATTAAATCGCCAAAAAATGATCATTTTACTAGGAAACCGTTGGTTCTGGGGGTACCATTTTTTTTGCATATACCAGTTGGACATCCAAGCTAGTTTGTGGCAACCATGGCTGAATATCCATCCATCAATTCTGAAGACAGTTGCTGTAATCAGCAGACCAAGAACGAAGAGGGTTTAATCGACGAAGAGCGTCACTGGTGAAAGTATCCATCCTACGGTTTGGACGAAGCAAGTTTGTGACCGCATGTCATCAACCATCAGGAAACCTTATCAACCACTAAGAACACTTATCAACCACCACGATACCGCATTCTGAACCAGCATGAACCAGCTTGAATAGTAACAAGATCCACCAGCCACTTTTCTGCCAATCTGTCAAATCCTGAACAAGGGTTGCTCTTGTATAGAGCCCGCTCCAAACCATGGCCACCGAAATGATCCTTTGCTAGTATTTGTCCAACTACCGGGCTCGAAGTTCATCACTACTGTACCGGAGAGAAAGAAACATAATTAGACAAACGCAACTTGGTTGGATGTCCATTTCTACTGGTACCTGACTGGTACCTTCAAAAAGCTATGGAACGTGGGAGCCCGTTGTGGGAAGCTCTCGCCAGGCTGCTATGCGTTTCATATGTGCATGGCTTGCCACTTGGAGCCAAGCTGGTGGCATAGCTGCGTCCATGAGGTGAAGAGTGCGCACCCAACAGTAGGAATTCATAGAAAAAGAGACCGCATAATTTGCGCACCGCTGGTGATTTCTCTAGGGGTTTTGACCCTTTATAGCAGTTAGTAATAGGGGATAAGAACCAACAACAGCTACTGGTTGGTGGTTTTAAACATGTGTTATTTTCCTCATTATTAAGAAATGATTGGTTGGCTGACAAGCATATATTTCACAGGGGTACCACCAACCAGTTTGGGGGTCCCCTATTCTAAGAAACCACCTTGGATTTCTCATTGGCTAAACTTAGGGAAGACAACCAGTTTTTGGAGTACAATTGATCGACATTGCAATTGGGATACCAAGTAATGTTTTTTATCAAAGATCAACTTTTGAGCCTTTATGTCTGACAACAACGGCAGTTTTTGAAATTTCAAATACAATTGTTTTTACATGATTTTGAAATTAGCTCGCCAATAGTTGGCCCATCATTGAAAGATGGCCGCCTGCCAAAGCGGTCCTGCTTTTTGTGTGGACGTGTTACATTTGATGCATGCTGCTCGGTGTGTGGAGGTGTGTGGTGGACTGGGGTTGGTGGGTGCGTGGAAGCTGATGTTTGGTGCAAGTACTCTTCGTCTTGCATGCAATGCTGAACCTTCAGTGGGTAACCTTCAGTGTTGATCCGCTCTTTGATGAAAACAGAATACTGGATGGTGGTTTTTAGCATTTTTTCCCCAGGTATTGGCAAATGGTTGGTTGAGTTGATTGACAAGCATATTTTTCATCGGGGTTGTTCAACCACCAACCAGTACAGAACTCTGCTTGGAGCATGGTTGGCCTAGCAGCAACGAAGGTATCGAGCCTCCTTTGCATGACTTCATTTGGGCCACATTGTGCATAATGGGTGTGTACACATGACTGATTATGAATGACGTTTCGGGTCGCTGGAGGTACTTTTGCTGGGATTCAAAATGGAATATTGGTAATTACGATTATTTACAGCACTTGCAACATTTGAAATCATGCAAAGCATTAGCCATGTAACCCAGGTATCAAGGGCGCAGTACAGTAGTCTTAGTTTACTGTTTCTTCCGAT
>VSDK01010117.1:192953-219741 GCA_009767595.1 Symbiodinium kawagutii | reverse complement strand
GCCGATCAAGGATCATAGCCTTGTTGTATTTCGTGCGGATTGTGCGGTTTTAGTATCAATCCCCAGTGATGCTATACTTCAAAGAGACAATGCCTGTGTTGACATGGTTTTGATGGTTCATCGACAGGTCACGGGGGGCAACTTTGACAATCACAGCCGTATGCCGTATGCTGATGATATTGGTCAACCAACCACTCGGGTAGGGGACAAGCTCAGTAGCCGCACTGTCAAACATCGAGCACAGCTGGTACCAGGAGAGAGTTTAGTTTTTGCGTCCAAAATTTGGTCTGGGGCCTAGCAAGTGAAGCCTGGTAGTCACCATGATTCATCCATGATAGCTAACATTTCTACTATGTTTGAGTTCCCACAATCAGCCATGATTACCCAAAGTATTTACCACTTTTCAGCATCAGCGGCACTCATTCAGGAAGCTTTATCACAGGGGATAAAATGACTTGCACAGGCTACCAACAAATAGCCGTGAATCTCAGCTTTTGGGACATGGTCGATGATGCGGATCCTGTTGCGAGTCATCGCCGACCATTTGCGCTAGGTTTTTTGTTGTTAAAGTGGCAATTAGCACAAATGGTGGCTTCTTGAAATAGGGAACCCCCAAACTGCTTGGTTGATTACTATAAGTGGTCAATCAAGTGGATGAAGGGGTACCTCTGTCCTGAGAAGCCGCCAAGTAAGAGCCACTTCAGTTGCAAGCTCTTGGCCAGAGAGCAAAGTCAGCAAACATGTGATTGTTCTAGAACAAGCACCGCATGTTTGAAAGAAAAGTTCCATCGGAACATGTGGGAAACAATGGAACGAATCCTAAGTATTGTATTGCTATGCCGCCTGCCCAACCCGGCATCGATGAGAGCCACACTTTCATCTTTCACCCAAGCCCATTTAGCACTTTGAATCCAAGTGGATGTTTCTCAACATAGGGCGGGCCCCGCAAATCATCCTTTATATAAACCATAGTTGTTAATAAACTATCCATTTCCCCCTAAGAAAGCCCCAAGCATCATCCGAAGCACACGGCAACGGACCCTGTTCGGCACTTGAGGTGTTCCTGGCACCACATGTCACGAGAGCTCTGCGAGATGTCATGAAGGACCTGGTAGCTCGGTCCTGCAGACAAGATTCGAACTCCTTGCAGAATGAAGCAGTCACAAATTGGGATATATGAGGTGCATACTGCGTACATCTGCGTACATCTGCGTACTAGATTTATATGATATCAATGATTATAAGTATACTCGGCCAAATCGACAAGTTATGTGATTTCGATATTAATATTTCAGTGTGGATGGCGTGCTGATACCACTATGATGTGAAGCACGGCATCCATACGGGGAATATTTAGCGATGTTGGGTATTGCAAAATCCAAGTTTTCAGGTCGGTTGTTGAAACATGTCAACTGACAAAGATATGATAAACTGCAACAAACATACCACCTTCACGTCATAGTTGATATGGTTGGTTGATATCAACTGACTGGTTGTTTAAACTATCAATAACATATCAACTGACTCCCCAGAGATTGCTTAACAACTTGCCTTCCTGCCTGTACGCGACATTGACCAATCAGTTCCCCTGTGATCAAGCATGGCATCCAAATTTGTATCCTGAGTTGTAGTGATCGTCAATAAAGCTACTTGAACAGGGGGAAAGAGCGTTTAGTATAAGTTGGCACGGATTGAGAATCAAAGGTCAAGGATGACAAAGGATTATTGGCAAAGATGAACCATGGAAGTAGAAGTCGATAGTCGTGAAGAATTGTTACTGAAGCCCGATCGTCAATGTGAATGGTCAATCATTGCCATGAAAATTCTGCTGAATTTTGATGTTCAATTATACTACTGTACCTGTACCTCGTGGCTGTGGGTCCAAAGCATGAACAAGTAACAAGAAGAAAAGATGTCAAACGGGGATGTTTGCCTAGCAATTGATTCAGGCTGGTTTTAGGGGAGCATGATCCAAATCCATTAGGTGGTTTCTCAAAATCGGCACCCCCAAATCATCCAGTCTATTGACCATTTACAATTTATATGAACAAACCATCCACTTTTGGTGGTACCCCTATCGCTAGAGAAACCATCCTATAGTTGGTAGATTCCCTATTGTTGTTGGGGAACTTATGCCCTATTCTCCCCTACACCACTAAACCATTCATATTTTTGAAACCTCCCACGCGGTAGATGTTCAACCATCATTGTTGGTGATTATCACCTATTACCAACCCCTGGAATTCACAAATTAGATGCATGATACAACCATGTATAGATATGATATATCCTTTCATATATTTGCGACTTGAGGAACCACCATGCTATAACCATATATGTACCCCTACAAGGCGGGGCCCACTAGTCATAGGTGGCTTATTAAGCCATTTAACAAGCTGGTTATATCTTCCATTTGCGTAGAAACTAGTTGCCCTATGTTGCCCTACTTTACCCTAGTTATGTTAACCAACGAATCGCGAACGATTCGGGGCCCCTCCTGTATGACTTGCGAACCCACCGTATGTGAAAACCAAGGCATCAAGGCACCCACCAGGGATTCCAAGGTGACAAAGCTGGCAGCCAGCTGACATCAGCTCCAGCTATACAGCAGATGCCCAAAGCCATGCTGTTTGGGTGAAGCGCTTGTGATTTTTGATGATTTTCCAATCTATGTATAGATCTTGACCTTTCAATGTATTTTTGCAGTCATCAGTCCCCCTTTTTGCGACCTTGAGAGCTCAAAACGTCCCCAGGAGCATCGAACTGTTGATGACATGAACCCGCCACCACTCGTGCGAATCTCAGTTTTGTGGAGGGAGGTTGCCGTTTGGCAAAGCATCATCATCCTTCTCCTCCTTATCATTATCATCATCATCATCATCATCACCATCATCATCACCACCATCCATGATCCAACCCCCCTTGATACAGGATATCTTTGGAAATGTCCGCCACCGCATTGTGCGTTCCAGATGTTAAGTTGTACATAATTGTTTTACTAAGTCCCGAATGAGACTTTATGAATGATGGACGCCTATCATCGGCCCATTGACTCCCTGAAGAGAAGTGACCGCCAGGAATTTGCTATAACATTTGTGCAAAACTGAAGGTCCAAGGAAATAATGTTTCACCTCACCTTCACTTGTTTGGTAGCTAAGATGGTAATATGGTAGTCAATGGCGGCCAATTGTTTGAAGTGATAGCTAGAAGTATCTTACGATATTCAACTATGTTTGAAAGACTGAAAGGCGTCCAGCCTTTTGTTGTGAGCATCACCAGGTGTTGAAGGCCAATTTAAGGAGATATGTTCTTGTTTTCGAAAGGTTTGGTTGCAGTCAAATATGTGTCATTACCTGTATATAAGTGGATATGAGCAGTGTGTTACTATTTGAGGGTTGTTCCTTGGGTTAATCATGACATATCATGACCAACAATTCGCGAAAAAATGTTCTTCAGCTCCGAGAGCCCCAATAAAACTTGTGAAAATTTGCTGCCCCGCTGACATTCGCGATATTAGTTTCTGCAAACATGTTGCAATTCCTGGACTGAATCTTTGGTGCGCGATGATGTGGCTGGTTGGCTTTGCGTTTTTTTTTAAACACCTGCATTGTGTAAAATTGTCATTCTTTGGTTGTGAAGGTTGTCATGACTGTTTTGATTGGCTTCAGCCTGCAGGACACGGAGAACAAGACGAAGCCCTCCGGAATCTCTTCGGAGGAAAAGATTTCAGATGCCGAGAGGGAGATTTCAGCTGTGGAGGGTGAGAAGGATCAGGAGTCACCTCAACCTCTGCAGCTTCCAGGGGTCTTTGAAGGTCTCTACATGTGCAAAGATGGCCCGTACGTTGGCTCTTTCTCTTTGAAGATGGAATTACGGGACTGGCCACGGGTCACTTTCGAAGCCAAAACGTGGCGTGGTTCCAAGTGCGAGTTCAGCTTCAGTGCGAATGGCAAGTATGAGCCCAAGTATCGGAGGATGGTTTTGGAGTTGGAAAAGTATTTAGCCAACTCGTGTCAGAACCAGCAATCCCACTTGACCTTCGAAGGCTCGCTCACTTCAGATTTCCAGCACTTTGTCGGGACGGGAAAAGGAGACTGTCCAGCGAGCACAGTCAGCCTCCATAAATCAAGAAAGGACGATAGCACCGTCAGCCTCGATCAATCAGGGAAAGACGAGGCCGGCAAGCGCAACAACTGGCAGTGCAACGGTTGTTTCCCAAAATTGTTCAAAGTTTTGACACTCATGGGGCAAAAAGAATGCTTTTATGTCGGTCCCAACAATGGTTTTCCCCCTGGTGTGCATAAAGGAGATGGCATTCCATTACCTTGACCGCATAAGATGAGTCATTGAAATCTTTTGATGATCTGCCCCAACAAAGGTGAATTTTATGTTTCATGCAGCTTTGGGGTCGCTACAAAGATCAAATTTTCTAGTTGGAGCCGTCGCACAGAAAGGAGCAATCGTGGTTGTAGAGACGGGGCAACTTGATGGTGAGGCTTCACCCACACGTTTGTTTCTTCTGCAAGAGTGTCATGATGTCATAACAGTCTCAAAAGAGCATCATATATGGTGTTCACATGTGTTCACATGTGTTCACAAGTTATGAGCTCAATCAGAACCACCTAGTGATTGCAAAAATTGACACCATCACCAAGGATATTTGGATATTCTGTCGTGCTTGTTTTGAAAAGCAGTACTTTGTCCAGGCACATGCCGAAAGAATGTCCACAGTGGTAAACATGTACATTGTTCATACAAATGTTACTGACATGTAAATTGTCACATGCAGGTCCATAGATACATGATAGTTGTTGGTTGTACATAACATGGAATGTTGTGAATTTAGCTGCATATACTTGTCCTCCTGGGCCCCCTTCACGAGACATCATGCATGACGGTGTGTTGCTTTTCCAAGGTGGACCTCCCTAGTTATAAGCTGGTCAATAAGAGCCATCTGGGCCCAGGTGTCATTTGGCTTAGGGTCGGTGCCCGGGGGGAGGCTAGCTTGTCCACTCAGCGGTCTCTCGTCCACCTACTGCACTCTCCTGTGCTAACCTGTTTGCTCGCGCTTGTCCACCTCCACGGTGGATCTTCGGTTGGTGTTTGGCTGTTTGGCTGGCTTCTCTCTCTCAGCATGCTTTGGACTCTGTCAATTCTATCATTGAGTCAGGGACTCTCTTTGTCTCTGCTGATGATTTGGACTGGCATGGGACTCACACGGTTCGTTTGCAAGCTTCTTCCTTTCGGTCTACGTCTGTGGATTGTTGGCTCATGAACCATCGTCTTCCCTGTGCTTTGCAGGGTGCCGACGTCAATGAAGCTGCCCATGAACTTGTGAGAGTGTGTCAGGTGGTTGCTCATTTGTGCACTCTTCCGCCCTGGACTTTTCATGACCATCAACAGTTTGTTTGCCGTGGGGACCTTGTGTGGCGGAATGGTGTCAGGTCATCAAGGTGCTCTCACCGTTGCATGTTTGGTTGGTAGCTTCTAGGGAAAGGGGTGCGGATGTGGCTCATGCCCATCTCTGTGCAGGTGCTTTTCACGGCTGGTACCAGGCAGCTAGGTTCTTCCATGAGCACCCTTCGTGCTATGCATCCGTGTCTGTTGACGATGATCCCACGGTATGCTTCACTTTGCAGCAGAATTTGGGAGTGCCAGTCATCAAGGCTCCTTTCAACGGGGGTCCTGAGGGACGTGGGGTCACATGCTGTGATTCAGTGTGATGTTGCTGACCCATGTTGGGCATGTGCGATTCACAACTTTACCAATGTAGGTTGGACGGTATCCTTTCCTTGTCCTCCGTTCTCCCGGGGCAGTTCCAAGAAGTTGGGCCTTGAGTGCAGAGAAGGTCGTGACATCCTTGAGGTGCTTCGAATCGCCCGGTTCACCAGACCCTTGTTCATCACCCTCGATAATGCGGATGAATTCTCACGGCATCCACATGCTCCTTTCATTCGGTTAGCCATTCGTTGGGCTGGGTTCCGTATCGCGTGGAGCCAGGTTCATGACATGTCTGATCTTAGCCCACATCATCGAAGAAGGTGGATTGCAGTCTGTGTTCGAGCTGACTTACTGCAGGACGAGTTTGTTCAGCGGTCTTCTTTCAAAATCTTCGATGATGACATGGATGATTGGTCTAGCCCATCTTTCCGCTTTCTGCTGCCCAGATCCTTGGAGCATCAGTTGGAGATCACGGAGGAGTTGTACCCCTCCTATGCTGCTTGTGAATTCCTTCCAGTTGGCATGTCCGAAGTGCAAGTGATGGACGCACGGACTGCCAGGTACCAAGCTGGCAACCCTTGTGGCCTCGTACGCCGCACAGCATTTGTTACCCTACAAGGCCTTGAAGCGAGATGGAATCTATGCTCAAATTGAGAAGATGAGTGTTTCATGTCTCTTGCAAGCTGGGCTGCCATGTTGGGCAATTTGTATACGTTGTTTCTTCCAGGCTCGGTCACCTTGATGTTCCAGTTTCTTGGTAATGCTCTTGCTAAACCACAGGCTGGACTTGCTTTGTGCATTGCCATTGATTCAGTTGCCATTCATAAGTATCATATCCAGATTGCTGATTTTGTTCGCAAACTTTGGAAGGCACGGTTGACCAGTGAAAAGGCCCTCTGCGTGGAGGGTCCGTTTGGGGTCGCCATTTAAATTCCCAATGATCTTTTGATGTTGGGAATGGTCAACACCAGAAACATCACGATGCCTGACACGGGCTACATGCATTAATGGTTCTTGCGCTGACCGGATAACTCAGTTTCGGAAATTCAGGTCATACCAGGCATCACTGCGGAAGCTTTAATGCTTTCGTTTGGAATCCCAGCGCATGTGCTCAACCTCTGGGGCTTTTGGCAGGTGAGAGAAGCTACCCTGATACCCAACGATGAACATTTGCAGATGAACAGGCTTCATGCCATTCGCCATCAGGGTGGGAAACGCTCACTTGGCTGCAGCTCGTTCAGGGGTTCCCATTTGCTTTGTGTCGCGCGACAACATCATAGAGGTTACACACAAGGCAACTGGCCAACCAAGGGGCCACTTCGGTCGCCCAAGGTGTCAGGAATGGTCTCCTGGGTCCTTGCCTTTGATCAGGAGCTGAGGGAGACAAATTTTTCAGTGACGGTGGATGATCAACTGTGCGAGGCGGTGTTGTCACCACAGACCACCCTCAATGACATGAGAGTTTTGAAGAAGAACAAGACACAGCAGGGACCAAAGCCAAAACCCTCCAAGGCCCAACCGGCATTTCATCCCCCGGTGTTGCGCACATCGCAGCAGAGTGTTGACGAAGCAAGGATCGCCAAGATTGAGAACAGGGTGCTGAAGCTTGAAGATCAAACAGCTCAACTTACCCACTCGCGATGTACCCCCGGAAAGGAGTGCTCAATTGACGGCTATATAGGGCGGCAGAGGCTCTGACGCAGGCTGTTGAATGACTCGAAGAAATTCTGGCGCCATGGGTGGAAGACCTCGACGAGGTTGAATGTCAGTGCTGGCGCGAAGAGCTTGAATGGTTTCCTCTTGTTGTGCAAAGCTGGGAGTGATGCGCTGTGCTCCAGAGTTTTGTAAGTGCATGGCAATGTGGAAAGCCATGGTGCGACAAAGGGGTCATGGGTAATCTGTTTCATCTCCGGTAGCCCAACGTTCATCGGGGAGTTGTCCCCAGGGTTCATGCTCATGGTCGTTCTGACAATGTGCTTCAAGGGCCTGAAAAGTTGGAATTGTGTGCGCTAAGCGAGTGAGTTTTCGACGAGCACTGCCATAACGGCAGTGATGAAAAGTGGTTTGGAAATGTTCCCACTGCTGCAATAGTTGTGCAAAGTGAGTGGTGTCCCACATGAAACTGCGTCCAGGACCATGGAACTCTGTAATCATGGCAAAAGTGAATGAGCTTACAAGTGACCTCATACAAAGAATTCGCCAACAACACACGAGTGCGAAGGTCACCTGTCAAGGACGGAAGGCCATTGGGAAAACGATCTGTGCGGATTACTCGAGGATTGTATCGGCCACGACGCTTAATCAGCCTAGCTCTGCTGGCGGTACCGCAGGGAGGTGCAAAATGCACGTAAACGCATAAAGGTGATGCAATGAGAGATTTAATTAGATCTTGATTGGAAGGATCAAGAAGGTCAAAAGGCAATGTTGGACATGTCAAGCGAGGATGCAACTTGTGATCGATTCCCACGCTGTCATTGAGTCCAATTGCTTTGAGGCATGCGGTAAGGCGACCGGTGCCTGAGAAAAACTTCGATGCCGAAAAACTGATTCAGAGGCTTATCCTTCACTTTCTCTTGCAATGCGGTGGCTGAAGAGCTCTGAGAGATGGATGTGGTTTGCCACTTATGCTGTGACAAACTGTGAGGCTTGAAGCATCCGGGCTCAGCACAAAGATGAAGGCCACGCTTGCACGATTGACCTGGCTCGGCATCATCACAACCTTTGAGGTTATAAGCCCAACACAGGCGACGTCCATCAGCAGTTTCCAACGCTTTCCCAATCAACCCTTCCGGGATGCGAGGGCCTTTGGACTTCTTGCCTTTTCCTTTGCTTTTCGGGGCTTGGCGAGTCCGAGGCCAAATTAGAATTGGAGGGCTTCCGGGCCAGTTGAAACAAGTTATTATTGTTGCCGTGATCCCCGCCCCCAAGGGTTGCGAGCCCAACTCTGGGGAGACACCTCCTCCCAAGAGCCTGTGCCATTGACGCCCGGCATCCAAGGAGCATTTCAGATGCTGTGGTTTCCGTTTGCTGAGTTCCTCATGCACAGTGCGGCGCCCCCGGGTGACTGCATCTTACAGTTGGTGGAACCACAGTGTCTCTTCCTTGGAATTTTTGTTCCAAATTGGTTTGTGTTGCGTTCGCTTTGTTTGCTTTGCATTCGATTGGGTACTTCCTGCGCAGTTGAGTGTTATTTCTGTAGCTGATGTGCAGAGGGCATCCGACAAGGGCGATTTGTGCCAACATGTTGCGAGCTGCTTTGCATTCGGTGCAGTAGGTTGGGACGTGCTTCACCCTTCAGCTCGCTCCCGGGCCAGTGGAGCTTCGCTTTCGTTAGGGTTTTTCATCCTTAACAAGTTCGTTTGGGGTCTTTTCGGCCACATCAGTGTAGGCTCACTTGAGAGACACCCGGAAGCGTGGGAGTGCACCTCGTATTTCTTGTCAATCCAAGAAAGCCGCTTGACAGTTTCCAATGCCAAGACTGTCTCATACGCTGCTGCCGAATCACATCGACGGGTCAGCCCGGGGCCTTTCATGAGGTATCAGCAGGGAGGGAAACCAGAATGGGGAGGTGTGGCTGTTGCCACGACACCAGGGGCAGTGCGCCCTTTGGACTTCAGGGAAGATGTCACGGGACTCTAGGGTGCTGCCAACAGGGTGCAGTGTCCAACATGGTTACAGCTTCGGTTTTTACGGTCTATCTCTTCCCGGAAGTTCAGCATGATGCCGGCAAACTAGCCCGCATTGCCGAAATTTCTGCCCAATTTGCCAGCATCCCCATCATGGTTGCAGCGGATTTCCAATTGATTCCACATGGTTACCCCGCAGTCAGGGAAGCATTGCGTGAGGGTCTGTGGTTTGATGCTTTGATTCACTGCCATGGCGCTGCATTTTCCAGACCTTGGACGTACTCTAGAGACAAAAAGTGGGGGGAGGATAGTGTTGCAAGATCTTCCATTCATGGAATCATCCTCAATGAGTTTGCCCATCGCCATTCGGTCAACATGCAGGTGCAACCCACTTCCAGCATGCTTTCGTCACTGCTTCTGTTGAGTGGCCTTCTCATCGTGCCGACTAAGCTCCCTTTTTAGTGGACACCTCATGCTGCCATGAACTTTGAGAAGCTCATCCCAGGTCCGGAAAGAGAGCAAGTTGCGTGTGAGCTTTGGCGTGACCATTATGAGCAATTGGCCTCTGAGGCGGAGAATGGTGAACAACTCTCACAAGTAGCAAACGAGTTCGCTACAAAGGTGCTCCTGTCTTGTGGTGCCATTTGGAAGCCAGGCATCCGTGAACGGGGTAGTATGCCCAAACCTTTGCCATCTAAGCATGAACTTGCCCAAGATTTCCCAACTGATCAAGCGTCGAGATCCATCAATGAATCGCTTTGCAGGTTGGATGACATTGCTGCCAAACTTTGCAGTTCCACTCACACACAGCAAGCACAGCGCATTCTTGAGAACGCATGGTCCAGGTTGACTAGAGCTATTCATCAGTATGGGCATCCAAACCCGCCTTTGGAACCCACCAGAGAGATCCTCAACGACCTTTGGGATTTTCTTCTCAATGTGCGTGAGAAGTTGGTGCTGAAGTTTCGCCGTGATAGGATCAAAGCTTGGAAAGATCGCATGTCCAACTCGGTGCTTGGGGGTGCTCGGGATGTCTTCAGGCATCTCAAAGGAAAACATCAACAACCTGCTTTTGCTGGCATTACCAATGCAGACAACATGCCCATTCATAATCCTCAGGACGGGGTTGATTTTGCACATGACAAGTTGAACTCCATCTTTGAGACTCATCAGAACCCGGTCCCGTTTGAACCTTTGGTTGGGGTCCTTGGTCCGAAGCTTGTCTCACATTCCAACCCTGTCACTCTTCCTGAAGTGACATCTGATGATCTTGCAGAAGCCATTGCTAACCACAGGGCTGATGCTGCAGGGGGAGTAGATGGATGGAAAACGGTTGAACTCCAGGCCCCCCCTGTCTCGGTTTCAATGCATGGGCTATGTTGTGGAATGCTATTGAGCAAGGTCGTTTTAACATGCCCAAAGGTAACAAGCAGTCTCGCATGATCCTCTTATGCAAGCCTGAAGCTGCTTCATTGCAGCCCTTGTCTCCACGTCCAATCACCGTGCTTTGTATCCCATACCTTCAATGGTCCTCTGTTCGGTACAGACAGCTGTCCAGTTGGCATCAAACTGTGTTCCCGTCTTCCATGTGTGGGGGAATTCCCAATCGATCTGCAAATAACACATGCCACAACATAGCGCTCCAATGTGAGATTTCCATTGCCACCAAAAAGCCGCAATTGGGCCTCAAGATTGACCGCAGCAAGTGCTTTGATAGGGTAGTTCCTATTCTTGTGGTTGCCATCGGGTTGTGTGTGGGTCTCCCCGACAGGATCTTGCGACTTTGGCTTCAATTCTATAATGGGTTTGAACGTTTCCTTTGCCTTGGTGGTTGGATAGATGCGGCCTCCCTATCCAATTAATTGCAACGGCGTAGCACAAGGTGACAGTTTCTCTGTGCTGGCTATCAATTTGGTTTTGCTGGCGTGGACTCTTATGCGTAGTGATTTCCTTCAACTGGTCACTTATGCTTACATGGATGATTGTTACTTCATGACGTTGTTGGCAAACCATAACAGCCTTCAACAAGCCCTGCAGGCAACCAACTTGTTCGACACTCTTTTCGGCCAGAGCTTGAACATTTCTAAGAGCCAAGGCTGGGGCACAAGTAGACCTGCTCGCCTCAAGCGGAAGCAGATGTTTCCGGGATTGGAGGTTGGGGATCATGTCACGGTCCTCGGGGCCTTTGTCCTCTCCACACGCATGGGTAGGGTTTTGGATGCCACTTCGAAAGCCTTCTTCACTAAGACTAAGACGGTTGTGGGGGACATTGGCTCACTCCATATTTCCTTGAAGCACAAGGCCAAGCTTATAGTTTCCAAAGCTATGTCCAAATTCCTGTACATGCCAGAAATCTCCCCCTGGCCCAGGATGTCCATTGATGCGCTCACAGGGTCAATCATCAACGCATTGTGGTGTAACAGACCTACATGGCGGTCCGCTGAAATTGTGTTTGCAGCCTTCACCAACCCTGCTGCTACACACCCTGCCATGGCTGTTGCAAGTCGGATTGTGTCTGGCATTGTCTTTTTGTGTTCCAAGCATGCGTGGTTCCATGAAGGTTGGGTTGAGTGGTGCAGGATTGGCCATCTTGTTCCGAAGCGCATGCTCGATGCTTTCACACGTGCCACAAAACTTCTGGGCTTGGACTTTTTCTTTCCCTCTCGTCTTGGATTTCTTGGCTCTGTTGTGGACTTTCTGTCACTCTCTCCTCGGCTTCTGGCTCGTCTCTGTCGTTTTGCGTCGGCTCAGGCTCTGTACTCTTCTGCCATGCTTCGCTCTCGGGTGGGTTTTTCTCATCATGGGACAGGCGTTGTCGATGTGGACTTGCTTCCCTCCCGGGCCGGTGCGCAGCCATGGAAAGTCTTCGGTAGTTATGATGAGGCCATTGAGCCAAGTGTGGTTGCGGGAGCCACGCCCACTGCGGACCGCCTTTACAAGGCGGGTATGCTGGAATCTCCCAAGTGCCGTTGGTGTGGAGCAGACAAGGAGACCATTCAACATCTCACAACTGACTGCGCTGGTATGTTTCAAGTGCTTGGCAACCCTGGGGATGTGTTCCCTAATCAGCCGAACTTTCGGTCACATGGCATTCTGGAAGCTTCTCAATCTTTGTTGGATAGCTGCAAACGGGAGCAATACATTGCGGATCTTCCTTCGGTGATGATTCAGCTTGAGCCAAATTGGTTATGGGGCGGGGCTTCTACCCGCAATGGGGATCACCTGCTTTCTAAGACAGCTGGATTTTCAATCATCAACGCGAGTGGAGGGCCTATCCTTCAACAAAGCTTTCCTGACCTTTTTGGCTGTGCATACAAGGGCGAGCTTATGGTTTTGCAGTTCTCGCTACGGCTGTTGCGGGCACAAATTCATTTTGTCACCAGATGCTTGGCTATCTATGACAGATGGATGGACATTCTACGTCTGGGCTACGTCCCACAGAGGTGGGCATTTGCTCACATTTGGAAGGATTTTTTTCAGCATGCTATGTCTGAGGATGAGCCGAGGGTTGTCGTTTATTGGAATGTGATTCCCAAACGACGACGTCCTTCGCAATGGGACTCTTGGATTTCACCTGCTTTGGTTGCCAATGAATTGAAGCTGCTAAGCGGCGCGCAAAAGAAGTATGCTGCATCCAGCGCGCAATTATCAACTCTTGGCGTACTCATGTTCATCTCAGACGAGCTTGGCTTTGCAGATTGAGCATTGTTGTCCAAAACACGCAACACCAGAACAATGAGGACAAGGACCAACTGGCTATTGCGCAGCAAACTCGGGAGGAACATCTTGCTGATCAGGATACACTTGTCAATCGGTTTCATCGTTGGGACTGGAATGTGGATGTCTCAGAGTTTCCGTATTCACGTATCCTTCCAGTTGCAACCTCCTGCAATACAATGACATTTTGCGGACACAGACTCATGGTTTTTCCCCCTCACTGCGCTGGAAAGTTGCTGAAGGCTTGAAGTCCTCTCTACGAGTGTGGGTTTCTGTACTGGCTTTTTAGATTGCCATTGCCTCCAGAGATTGTCCGTGACACCTCTGGGAACTTTGCGTTGATTATCCATTGGCTCCGCACTTTTTGTCGCAATGCAGAAAAGCAGGGATCATCTCTGTGGCCTCCGGAGGTTGCATTTTTCCCACACAAGGTTGTGAATGCCTTTCAGAAGTTTCCATACGGGGCCATCCATGGTGGACGGGTCTACTTCGAACCACGTTCTCTTCGACAATTTGCGGTGTTTGTGGCCGGACTCCCCAATTGTGGGAGGACGGCTGGCGATTGGCATCGGCCACCTAGTTGTTTGCCGTGAATGATCAAACGACACTCATGAGGGAACCCGACCGCAACCTTTGGAAATAAACTGGCCAATAAACCGTTTAAGAGTGTTTATCTCTTCCACCACCAGTAGCTACCCTTTGTTACCCTATATATTTGACACCAGCTAACAAACTTAGCTAACTAGGGGATTCCTCCTTGCTGCGGTTATTCACTGACCAACAATTAGCAAAATAAAATGTTCAGCTCCTGAACGCCCAGTGATGAGTTTGATTGCTATCAGGTCTCTATCAAGCAACATGGGCGTTTTCAAGGATAGACGGACCCGCAAAACGGTTGGTTTACTAGTCCAAATTGTTAATAAAGCATGGTATGGGTCCCCCTTTTTTGAGAACTCCCCACCATTTTTGGGTCTTTGATAGGCACCATTTTGTGAGGTTCCAGGTGAAGAGACACAAGCACCGCAGAGCATGGAGACGACTGAGGTTCCAGCATTGGAGTCGACTCAGGCTCCAGTTGAAGAGACACAAGCGCCGGAGAGCATGGGAACGACTGAGGTTCCACCACTGGAGTCGACTCAGGCTCCAGTTGAAGAGACACAAGCACCGGAAAGCATGGGAACGACTGAGGTTCCACCATTGGCGTCGACTCAGGCTCCAGTTGAAGAGAGACAAGCGCTTGAGAGCATGGGAACGACTGAGGTTCCACCACTGGAGTCGACTCAGGCTCCAGTTGAAAAGACACAAGCGACTGAGGTTCCAGCATTGGAGTCGACTCAGGCTCCAGTTGAAGAGACACAAGCACCGGAGACCATGGAGACGACTGAGGTTCCACCATTCATTGGCGTCGACTCAGGCTCCAGTTGAAGAGACACAAGCACCGGAGACCATGGAGACGACTGAGGTTCCACCATTCATTGGCGTCGACTCAGGCTCCAGTTGAAGAGACACAAGCACCGGAGACCATGGAGACGACTGAGGTTCCACCATTCATTGGCGTCGACTCAGGCTCCAGTTGAAGAGACACAAGCACCGGAGACCATGGAGACGACTGAGGTTCCACCATTCATTGGCGTCGACTCAGGCTCCAGTTGAAGAGACACAAGCACCGGAGACCATGGAGACGACTGAGGTTCCACCATTCATTGGCGTCGACTCAGGCTCCAGTTGAAGAGACACAAGCACCGGAGACCATGGAGACGACTGAGGTTCCACCATTCATTGGCGTCGACTCAGGCTCCAGTTGAAGA
This sequence comes from Symbiodinium kawagutii, assembly GCA_009767595.1. Classification (NCBI taxonomy): domain Eukaryota; class Dinophyceae; order Suessiales; family Symbiodiniaceae; genus Symbiodinium; species Symbiodinium kawagutii. The sequence continues at coordinate 204,869 of VSDK01010117.1, read as the reverse complement.
GACACAAGCACCGGAGACCATGGAGACGACTGAGGTTCCACCATTCATTGGCGTCGACTCAGGCTCCAGTTGAAGAGACCCAAGCACCGGAGAGCATGGAGACGACTGAGGTTCCACCATTGGAGTCGACTACGGGAACCCTGGGAATCTCCTCAGGGGAAACGACTCAGGCTCCAGCTGAAGTGGCTGGAATAGAGCAGTGGCCAAAGGTTTTGGTTGGGCAAGCATTTCTGCATGACTACATGCCCGTATGCAAATATTATCGGATGCTGCTGAATGCATGCATACCAGATCGTACAAGTATAATAGTGCATGCATTTTTTGTTTATATATATATATATGTATATGTATATATTTTTGTCTTTTAATTGATATGAATATATGAATCTATAATGTGTGTGTATATACTTAGGGCATCTTAGGGCATAAAACCTAGTGTGATCTTGTCTTGTTTGCCTTGTCGGAGTCACAGGCAGTCATCAGCTGTGTCAAGCATGCGATTGAAAATCTTAGCGCCACATTGCATGTGACTGCCATTCGTCAGGTAGGTCGCGATGTCATTGTGGATACGCCTAACACTACGGAAAAACCGACAGCTGAACGGAAGGACCGAAAGTTCATGGTTCATTGTGATCACATGCAGCAACATGGCTGCCATTGCCTTTGCTGCTGTGATTGCGGTGGTTGTGGCTGTGGTTGTTTTTGTGGTTCTGGTTCTGGTTGTGGTTGTCGTCGTCATCATCCTCGCGTTTGTTGCTTTATTGCTGTTGCAGTCGGACGTTTTTTGTCAAAGGTGTTGGTGTTGCTGTTGTTTTCACTGTTGTTGTTCTTGATGTTTTCGTTGTTGTTCTCCACAATCTGTTTTTGTTGTCGTTCTTTTCTTGTTGCCATGGCATTTGGCTGTGGCTCCAGTTGGTTACGGGTCGCTCTGAGGACGTCAAGATTCACCGAACTTTGGCGCCAGACGGTGAAGCACCACAGGCCTGACCTTCCGCAGATTGAGAACCGGTCGCCAAGGGTAGGGTTTTCTGTGGGCCAAGAAAGATGCTTAAGTTATCTTAAGTTCATACGTTGTGTTTTCCCAGCGGTCCAGCTTGTGTATGTCCAAGTTTCAGAAACAAAAACAGCCATGCTCTGAGGTTGCTCACGACTCAGTTTTCACGAGGTCAACGTTCTACATGTTTCTACATTCTATGTTTGCACGCCCACCGTCCAAGAACACACAAAGTACCACGCAGCACAGCCGGTTTTACTGGGAGACGCAATGTGAGGCATTCATGGCTCAGACCCGCGAGGTGACTCAATAGGTTTGCACGTCTGAAAAGTTTCCAGAAGTATGATAGATATTCCAGGCAGACTGCTAGAATATGCCAGACAGAATGCCAGAATGCCAGAAGTTTGCCAGGAAATATTTCAGATACACCGGATAGAAAACCAGAATATTTGCCAGAAGATGTTCGAATATATGTCAGAAAGCCAGAATGCATGCCACGGAAAATGTCTAAATATGTGCCTGCTAAGCTGCCAGAAAGAATGCAGAAATATTGCCAGAATGTTTGCCAGGTAGCATGCAAGATGGAATCGGAGAAACGATGCTCGAATACATGCCATATAGAATGACATGAAATGGTATTAGCACAAATAGGTGGGATAGAATGCCGGAAAGAACGGCAAGTATTCACAGATAGAATGTAAAGTAGCAGGCCAGAATCAAACGCTATTTGTTTTTGCCAGAGAGGCGCTTGCAAACATGATTGCCCGGTAGGCTCCGAATAGGATGCTGGAAGGAATGGTAGAACATTTGCCAGAAACTATGTCAGACTGATCTGCCAGAAGTAGAATGCTAGATGCCAAGCGAGATGACAGACAGAATGAAAATGCCAGGAACTCAGAGTGCCAGAAACATCCAAAAACTATGAGCTGATTTACCAGAAGTAGAGTGCAAGGTAGAATGCCAGAGAGGACGTCAGACCAGTAGAATGCCAGATAGATGACCAGGAAAAATCCAGATGAGAAGTAGATGATGAGACAGTGTGAGTGAGGATCATTCGGAGAAATGCAATCCGTCATATGTATGACATATATATATATATACAGTAGTTGAAATGGGACTGATTGGAGTTGTCTATTTTAGTTCTTATTTTTAGGTAAATGCATGTTATTTTCCTGTCGTAATTTAAACCTGCAGGCCACTATCTTAGAACGCCATTGCAGCCAGTGAATGCGATTTGCTGTGTATATCTGTGTATGGCCTCCAACATCCTCCAACATTTTTGTTGAAACTTCAACGTTAGAAAAGATTTCTATTGTGCGTATGTTTGCCAGTCCATGGCCAACATGTTTAGGCTGTGAGCTGCCAATGGTGGACAGGTGCATATACCAAACGTGTGTGCGGGGGCCACCTCCTGTTTTTAAAGGACGCGTGCCTTTTCACAATGCATGGAGGGGGCAGGTGTCCTTTCAGCTATCATTCCCTGGCAGAGACATTGCTGAGTGGAGGATATCTTTACTTGGGACTCTGGGTGGACGTTCTGCATTTTGGACATTAAGTTGTGATTTAGGATTTTCCCGCGCGGTCAATCAGAATGGCATCTGGGCAAGCCGGAAACCCTGCTTTTAATTATACACTTCAATGTACTGGAATGTGAGTTCACGAGGGACAACGCGTGCGCCCAATGCTGCGGCGGCCACGAATTCGCCACAGAGGTACCATTGACATCCATTAACAGCCGCGTCATGGCTCATTTCCTTGAGGCTGAAGAAATTCAAGAGAAAGAGAAAGAAGAACGAGCAGCACTGCGGGAGGCTTGGATAGCCAGCTGGGCTGGCCGCTAAGCCTCATCCCAGCTACTGAAAGTTGGCCAGGGGGATCAGGGGGGGATTACGTGGGGCTATCATGGTTAAACTGTTGATGGCCTTATCAGCCATCTTGACAAAATTGCACCAGTTGGTTTTCTGTGCTTCTAGCCTAGCAAAAAAAACACGATTCCATATGGATGCGTGTGTGATCAGGTTCATATCATTTGGACAATGGTAATGTATGTATGATCATGTGCATGATCATTTGAAGTACTGTACGTAAAATGTGCGCATATTATCTTTCAATAACGACTGTTATAGTTGCATTTGATACGACAATTCCATATAATTTTTTCACAGCGTGACAAAACGACAACAAAACAAGGTAATGTCAATTTTTCTCCGATTTGAAGTCGTTGCTTTGGCTATTGCAATAGGCGCCTAGGTGGTGGGCAAACATAGAATAGTGATGACCTTTCCTGCAGCCAGGATGTGCGTTGACACATCGACTAAAAGGAATGAAGTTCGTACTTTGTGCTGACACGTTGAAATGATGACGAAACATGAAGAAGTTGCCTTGTAATCCCACGTCAGCAAGCAAGGAATAGAAAAATGATGTTGGTTTTGCCCGTCGTGCTTTGGAATTTGCAAAAAGAAGGTATTACTGATATAGAGATTTCTGAGACGTGCCTGGACATATTCCCACTTAATAACTTCCCTTTCTCATTTTGTCTAAATTGTCTTATTCCCTCTCTCTCTTTTTATACTATTGTTGTGGTTGTCGTATTGTGATCATGACAATTTTTGCATGCTGGAAGTACCTTGAGAACCAATTTTGTGCCAAAGTCCCTCTCATAACCAGCAACTCCACCATCGAATGCATGGTTACAGTACTCATTGGGACTATTAATCACTGTTCCAATCAATGATCCCCATGGAATTGATTAACCATGATTTTAGGCGCCATGAGATTTGTTTTTTCCATGAAATGTTGCCAGCGATGCCAGGCGCGTTATTTGGAAAAGCTGGCCGCAGTGGCAGAACTGCGTCTTCTGGACAGGGAAGTGCAGTTGGGGGAGTGCGTTTTATGGCCAAAAGGTATCAGGCCCGAAGCAACACCAACAAAAAGGACTAAAAAGACGTAAGGGTGTGTCTCAAAATAGTGGTATCCCTAAATCATCCATTCTCAACCATCTATAGAAATAAGCCAACATAAACCAAAACTTTCTTCCGGATACCCTATTTTGAGAAACCATTGTATGGTGTATGCGGGCGTGCCAACGTATGCCATCCATTTTTGCACCGCTCTGAGAGCTTCAGGCATGCAGCAATGAGCTAATAGCACCAAGCCATCCATTGGACACCAAACCAGGTGAGTTGTCGGAGGTTCAAAAGGTGGCTGTATATCCAGCGCCAAGCTCGAGATTGTACATTTGGGGCTATTGGAACTTCTGAAGCAACACCTGTCGTCAGCCTCGATGGGTTCGTGCGCAATCCATGGCGCCATGTAGGAGAAAAGAGAGGCAGCATTGTGACGATGCTGCATTGGTGGCTGAAACGCGCTACCCCAGAAGCAGATTGGGAGATGCCATATTATATGGATGTTGGTGGAAAGAGTTGCCTTGTTTGCCTCTAAAGTGTCTGAATATACTGTAGTCTGATGGTGCCCTCAAGTACCCTGATGGTTGACCATTGGACCCTGTGGATAAATTCTGTTTGAAAGTCAAGATGATCCTTCCACAAGTTTCAGATCTATAGCGGGGCATTTCTTGTTTGAGCATGATTTCTGGAACAAGTTTGGTTTCCTGATGAAAACACTGATTTTGTTTAGCGTGTGACTAGCAGTGCCATCTCACGGCAAACTGAAACTCAATGTGGCGTGGAGTTTAACAGGACACAGAGACACGTGGAGGGCATCATTGTTATCATTTGAGGTTTGCGGTGTGCCAACTAATGACACTTAAGCCTGAAGCACATAGTCAAGAATGGTTCGCAATGGTTAGTGGTGGTCAAAATTGGTGGCTAAGCTACCAAAGCATTGAATTTGTTTGCCACTTGGAGGTGCAACTTGCCCTGTGGCGATTTGGAAGAACCAGGTTTGACAGAGGCTGTCTAGCCAGTAGCATCATAAGATAGTGAAGCTGAACCCCAAATACAAGGTGTCCAGATTTAGTGCACCATGAACCCCAGATTGCGACGATGGCTTGCACTGTTTGGTGTCTGATCTGGTGAACAAGCATCACCCATCTAGTTGGTAATCGATCATATTGACGGATAATGATAGATTACTAGTGATGCATAGATATAGTACTTGGTTAAGACTTGTTATTACATCCTACTAGCTGGTTATTCCATTTTTTGGTGATGGATGATGTCCAATGATGCAACCTGACAACCAGTAACAGGGGGCAGTCACCACTTGAATCTAGCTGGCCGCGGTTTCCTCTCAGAGTCACAGCAACCATGGGGTGCCCACGAGCACACAAGTACTCAACATGTTAGTGATTGTGGATGTGAAGCTTAACATGTGAAAAAACCTTCACATGCAAAAAAAACTTAACATGTGAAAAAAAACAGATCCAAATTGTTGATGTGCATATCTAAGTTGAATCCAAGTAAATCCGGCAGAGTATCCGGGAAATGGCTCGAAAACCAACTGGAAAGCCTGAAAACTGGTGGCCCCCCAGCCGAGGCATCTAGAGCAGCTGAAGGACGCGTGGGTGACCCAACGGCTGGGTGCGCTGAGTCGTTTGTGGGGCAGGTGGACAATCTGTTCATGTCCGACGTAGATGAAATAGGTAATTGACAGTACAGAAATCTCAATAAGTATGTGTCAAGACTTGTTCAATACAAATGATTACGAATGTACATACACATACTGTATATATTTCAGGGCTTCTTATTCGAACATATAGGAATTTATTCCAACACCATTGTTCTGCACATGAAGGCAGTTTGCACGTGGCAAATCATGACGCAAATCCAACATCAGCAAGACATAGCAAGACCACTCACCACTGCTCGTTTACACGTGTCAAGGACAGGACACAAACTTCAGACGTACTAGCGATGGAGAGCACGACGCCAACGCCTAGAAACTCGTCAAAGGAAAAGACTGAGGCTCTGCATGCAGACGAGGCTGTGAATGATCAGGAGGAGGATGCAACCAAACCAGCAGAGAACAAGTCAGTGAAGAATGAGACGAAGGCCTTGACAGAAGGAAACTATTCAAACGAGTCAGTGAAGAATGAGACGAAGGCCTTGACAGAAGGAAACTATTCAAACAAGTCAGTGAAGAATGAGACGAAGGCCTTGACAGAAGGAAACTATTCAAATAAGTCTGTGAAGAATGAGACGAAGGCCTTGACAGAAGGAAACTATTCAAACAAGTCAGTGAAGAATGAGACGAAGGCCTTGACGGACGAGAATGATCAGGAGGTGGTTCGGAATCATCAAAACAAGTATGAACATTATCAACTATTTTTCCAGCCTTTGAAGCAGGAGACTGCCGCCCGTCAAACCTCGTCGAAGGAAAACACTGAGGCTCCACATGTAGACAAGGCTGGGAATGATCAGGAGGAGGATGCAACCAAGCCAGAGGAGAATCCGACAGAGGCTCCACATGTAGACGAGGCTGGGAATGATCAGGAGGAGGATGCAAGCAAGCCAGAGGAGAACCCGACAGAGGCTCCACATGTAGACGAGGCTGGGAATGATCAGGAGGAGGATGCAACCAAGCCAGAGGAGAATCCGACAGAGGCTCCACATGTAGACGAGGCTGGGAATGATCAGGAGGAGGATGCAACCAAGTCAGAGGAGAATCCGACAGAGGCTCCACATGTAGACGAGGCTGGGAATGATCAGGAGGAGGATGCAACCAAGTCAGAGGAGAACCCGACAGAGGCTCCACATGTAGACGAGGCTGGGAATGATCAGGAGGAGGATGCAACCAAGTCAGAGGAGAATCCGACAGAGGCTCCACATGTAGACGAGGCTGGGAATGATCAGGAGGAGGATGCAACCAAGCCAGAGGAGAAGATGACGGCCCCCGGAGACTCATCGGAGGACAGGTTTGAGATTTCACATGCAGAGCCTGTGACTGCCGCAATATCCCCCCCACCATCGACTTAGGTTTGCTGGTTGCCACATGGAAATGCGAATGCAAGCACTTAAGCCATCTCAAAGTCGGGATGATGGGTTCTTCCTTTCAAATTGCCATGGCATTCTCTCTGTCCCATTCGTGTGAAAAGGACTGTCATGATCGAGAAGGAGCCCAAAAAGGTGTGACATGGGAATGGGTTTGAACATCATGTCGCATGTTTTGTTTATCAAGGGACTTCCTTAAGTTGAAGGTGCACGGGAGCTTGCAAGAAATGTTACGCAGTTTGCACTACGAACACATGTTTCTCTCCTTAACATTTGATTTGCCACGGGTACAACAGTCCCTGCTGCCCTGCCCTTCGGGACAAGGTTCGGCAACATGGTGCCGTTGCAATCAGAAGCTTCAGCCCATCAGAAGTAAAGATAGCTGCGAGACTCTCTCCGGTGGACGAGCTGGAGTATGTCATTGGTTCATCCGGCAAGTTTGAGGATGGGCTTACAGTATTTGATCTTTGTTATGCATGTTTTTGCATATTTTTCTAGCCAGGTCGGTCGAATTGGCTGCTTGTTTACCAAAATAATTCTCATAATTGTCAAGGAAAAAACATTGATATAACAGCTTAATGGTATAATTATGTGTTTTTTTTATTGGGTACCTTTACCATTTATTGTACCTATTATTCAGTCGATATACTGTACCCTCTATTTTTATATTCCTTTTAATTTGATATTGGTGTTTTATTATGGATATGTTTTATTATCTATATTCTATATTTATATAAGATTTACAATGTTTTTTATTATAATATTGAGATAAGGATCATTAAATTTGTTGAACATATATTATTGTGGCAAATACCTGGCCTTTCTGCGGATTTTTTTAAATCTACCTAAAAATATTCCTATTATAAGAATATTTATTTTTGTTTATAAACTTTAGTTTTATTTGATACTTGAGAAAGCCCGCTGTTTACAACAGCGGGTAAGTATTTTTTTTAATCAATTTGTAATTAGTCATTCGTTATCGGATATAAGTTGTTAGCTGTTAGTTGTTGGTTCTGAGTAGTCGGTTGATAGTTATTAGTTATTTCTTGTTCGTTGTTGGTTTTTAATTCTTAATTTTTAGGTATTAGTTATCGGTTGCTAATTATTGGATATTGGTTGCTGGTTTTTCGTAGTCGGTTGTTGGTTGTCAGTTTCTTTTTATTGGTTAATTATCGGTTCTTTGTTGTTGCTTATTGGTTACTGGGTGTTGGATATTAATTTTTAAATATTAGCTATTGGTTGTCGGCTCATGGTTATTGGTTGTTGGTTATTGGTTATCGGTTGTTAATTGCTGGTTGGTAGTTGCTGATTATTTGGCAGTCGGTTGTTGGTTATTGGATACTTGTTGTTGGTTGTTGGTTATTGGGTATTGGTTTTCGATTGCCAATTGCTCGTTGTTGGTTATTGGTTGTTTGTTGTTGGGTATTGGTTATCGGTTGTGACAGCTGCTGGTTAGTTATCTATTATTGGTTGTTGGTTGTTAGTTGTTAGTTTTTCATTGTTTGGTATTGGTTGTTGCCTATTAGTTTCTGGTTTTTGGTGGTTGGTTGTTGGTTGTTAGTTTCTCGTTGTTGGTTATTGGTTATTTGTTGTTGGTTACTGGGTGTTGGTTGTCAGTTTCTAGTTAGTAAGTATTAGTTGTTGGTTGTTGGGTAGTAATTGTTCGTTATTTAATTGTTTGGTGTTGGTTATTGGGTGTTGGTTCTTGGTTGTCGGTTCATGGTTGTTGGTTGTTGGTTATCGGTTGTCAGTTGCTGGTTGGTGGTCGCTGGTTGTTTGGTAGTCGGTTGTTGGTTGTCGGTTATTTGTTGTTGGTTGTTGGTTCTTGGTTGTTAGTTATTGGGTCTTGGTTATCGATTGTTAGTTGCTGGTTGTTAGCTATTCGTTGTTGGTTATTGGTTATTTGTTGTTGGGTATTAGTGATCGGTTGTGACAGCTGCTGGTTGTTAGCTATTTATTGTTGGTTGTTGGTTGTTGGTTATTAGTTCTTCGTTGTTTGTTATTGGTTGTTGCCCATTAGTTGTTGGTTTTTGCTGGTTGGTTATTGGTTGTCAGTTTCTCGTTGTTGGTTATTGGTTATTGGTTATTTGTTGTTGGTTATTGGGTGTTGGTTGTTAGTCTCTAGTTAGTAAGTATTAGTTGTTGGTTGTTGGGTAGTAATTGTTCGTTATTTAATTGTTTGGTGTTGGTTATTGGGTGTTGGTTTTTGGTTGTCGGTTCATGGTTGTTGGTTGATGGTTATTGGTTGTTAGTTGCTGGTTGGTGGTCGTTGGTTGTTTGGTAGTTGGTTGTTGGTTGTTGGTTATTTGTTATTGGTTGTTAGTTATTGGTTGTGAGTTATTGGATCTTGGTTATCGATTGTTAGTTATTACTTATAAAATATTTATTGTTGGTTATTAATTATTTGCTATTGGGTATTAGTAATTGGTTACGATAGTTGTTGGTTGTTAGCTATTTATTGATGGTTATTGGTTATTAGTTTTTTATTATTTGGTATTGGTTGTTGCCTATTAGTGTTTGGTTTTTGGTGATTGGTTGTTGGTTGTTAGTTTTTTGTTGTTGGTTATTGGTTATTGGGTATTTGTTGTTGGTTATTGGGTGTTAGTTTTTAATTGGTAAATAATAATTATTGGTTATTGGGTAATATTTATTTATTATTTATTTATTAATATTATTTTTTAAATATTAATTTTTAATTATATAAAAATATATTAAATATAAAGATAAATTAAATAATTAAAAAAATAATATTAAAAATATAAATTATTATTTTATTAATATAAATTTAAATATAGCTAATAAGCTAAATAAAATATAGAAAATTCTATATTTATTTTATTTAAAAAATAAATATTTAGGTATTAATATTTTAAAATCTTAATTTTTTGTATCCGCTGTATATTGTGTATGTATTTGTTGGTTTATGGTTGATAGTTATTAATTATTAATTATTAATTATTAATTGGTAATTATTAATTATATGGTTATTGGGTATTAATTAATAATTATTTATTATTGGTTGTTGGTTGCTAGTTATTTATTGTTGGTTATTGGTTGTTTATTATTGGGTATTAGTAATCGGATATAATAGTTATTGGTTGTTAGTTATTTATTGTTGGTTATTGGTTATTAAATTTTTGTTATTTATTATTATTTATTGTTTATTAGTTGTTGGTTTTTGGTGGTTGGTTGTTGGTTGTTAGTTTTTTGTTATTGGTTATTGGTTATTTGTTGTTGGTTATTGGGTATTGGTTGTTAGTTTTGAATTAGTAGGTATTAGATGGTATTAGTTGTTGGTTGTTGGAAAAAAATTATTTGTAAGTATATTTATTTTAATAGCATATAAAAGATAGTTAATAATATTAAATTTAATTTAATTATTATTATTTTTTTTATTATATTAAATTTATTTATTACCAAATTTATTAATTACCAGGTATGTAGCTTATAAAATTAAATAGGGAATTTTTCCATTTAGCTAGTAATATTTAATATATTCTTGGCTAAACCTATATTAAAATATATTTTAAAAAAAATATAAAATACTTATCTAAATTAATCTTTTTTTTAATAAATAAAAATAAATATAATTTTAATTAATTTTATTTTTTTTTAAATTAAAATAAAAAAAAAAAATTAAATATAATTTAAATAATTAATTTAAAAATTAATATTAATTTATATTTATTTTTTTATTTTTTTAAATATATATATTATAATTTTATTATTATTTTATTTTTTTCTTATTTATTAGGTAAAAATTATTAAATTTTATTAGAGCTGACTTCTCCTCCGCCTCCTTTCCTTTCCTTTCCTCCTCCTCGCCGGACCTCAACTACGACCATATACAACGAGTGGTCACTGCCGGACCTCAACCACGATTATGTATACCTAGTGGTTACTGCCGGACCTCAACCAGGATTATATATATCTAGTAATCGCTGCCGGACCTCAACGACGATCATCCGCGGCCAATGGTCGCTGCCGGACCTCAACCACACCACCCGCGCCCAGTGGTCGCTGCCGGACCTCAACCACGACCATCCGCGGCCAGTGGTCGCTGCCGGACCTCAACCGCGAGGAAAGAATGTCAGACAGAATGTCAGAAGAAATATCAGAAAGAATGTTAGAAGAGATAGCAAAAAAAATGTTAAAAGATATGTCAGAAAGAATATCAGAGAGAATATCAGAAGATATGTCAGAAGACATGTAAGAAAGAATGTCAGAAGATATGTCAGAGAGAATGTCAGAAGAGATGTTAGAAAAAATGTCAGAGAGAATGTCAGAAGATATGTCAGAAAGAATCTTAGAAGATATGGCAGAAAGAATGTTAAAAGATATGCCAGAAGGAATATCAGAAAGAATGTCAGAAGAGAAAGAATGTCATAAGATATGTCAGAAAGAATATCAGAGAAAATATCAAAAGAAATATCACAATTAAATCTCAGAAGAAATGTTAGAAGATATGCCAGGAAGAATGTCAGAGAAAGTTGTCAGAAAAAATATCAGAAGATATGTGAGAAAGAATGTCAGAAGATATGTCAGAAGATATGTCAAAAGGTATGCCAGAAAGAATGTCAGAGAGAATGTCAGAAGATATGTTAGAAGAAATATTAGAAAGAATGGGAAAAAATATACCAGAAAAAATATTAAAAGATATATCAAAAAGAATATCCGACTAAAAAATTATCAGAAAAAACGTCAGAAGATTTACCAAAAAGGATGCCAAAAAGAATGTTAAAAGGTATGCCAGAGAGAATGTTAGAAGATATGTCAGAAAGAATGTCAGAAGATATGTCGGAGAGAATGTCAGAAAGAATATTATTCTAAATGTCGGAAAAAATATTAGATAAAAGAGGAATTAATAAGCAATATTAATATAATATAATAAAAATTACTCGAAATAAAATAATTTAATATTATAAATAAATATATGTTTTTTTTAATTATTAAAATATATTTAAATATATA
>VSDK01010117.1:174206-192055 GCA_009767595.1 Symbiodinium kawagutii | reverse complement strand
TTTTTAAATATATTTTAATAATAATAAAATTTAAATTAAATATATATATATATTTTTATATTTTTTTATTTTATTAAAAAAAAAATATATATTTTTTTTAAAAATATATTTTATATTATTTATATTTTAAAATTACTTAATTTTTATTTTTATTTATATTAAATTTAAAAAAAAAAAATTTAATAATTATTACGGTAAAATTAATATATTTAAGTTTTTTTTTTTATTATTAAAAAAAAAATTATAATAATATTAAAATAGAAAAATTAATAATAAATATTAATTTATTTTTTTAAATTATTAATATTATTTAATATTTTAATTATATAAAATTAAAAATTATCAATAATGTAATTACCATAAATATTATTAATAATTTATACCAAATTATTTTTTAAATAATACCTAATTTTTGTTAATTACTAATAAAAACAATAAATAATATTTTACCAAAATTATAAAATTATTATAAATATTATTTTTTTATTTTTATTTTTCTATTTTAATATACCTTTATAATATTTCAACCTTTTTCTTATTATTTATTTTTAACCAACCATATATAACAATACCTATTCTTTCGAAAAAATAAAATCAAAACCTACAACTATCATAAATAAAATAAATAACATTTTATAAAATTTATTTTTTTTTTTTTAAATAAATTTATATTTTTTATTTTTAATAATCCAGTAAATAAGAATTTACCAATTATATATCTAATTTCCAATATAATAATAAAAATTATTATATTAATTCTTTATAATTTATTTTTCCTAATCTTAATATTTCCGAAAATAGCAACCTCTTTACAATAGGAGGATATGACCCCGGGTCATGTACAGCAAAGCTTAGGATCATAGGTTGGGTGTTTTAAGTTACAAAAACAGAATTAGTTATTTTTTTCTGATCTATTCTATATACTTTGATGCTTTGAACGATCTATTCATATTTTTTATTTATTTAATGTATGAATTTGTATTAAGAAGCAGAAAAAAAATCATACATAATATATTATTTAATTATCAAATTATATTATTGTCAGCCAAAACAATAAACCTGCAAATCTATATATATATATATATATATGTTTTTCCTGATTTTTATTCAGTTTATGCGCAGTGAAACAAATGAAACACCTAAGCCACACGTTGTCTTGACAAATAATTGCCAGCATATCTCTGTATCTTCTACTGGAAGTAGACTTTCTTAGTGCCTCGGCAACTCAGTAAGACTGGGAACATCGGTGCCAAGGTTCGAGAGGCTCAATTAACACTTTGCCAATATCATTTGCCATAGTCAACTGACTATAGCTACTATTTATCAGCTACTATAAATGGTATTGTGACACTATGATAGGCATCTAACAGTGGCATCATTTCACTAACATCGATATATATTGATCATTATTGTAACCATCCTTAAGCATGACTAAATAATTATGAACATATTCCTCGTCACTGGTCTTGTTTGCCATCGTTCCCTCTTAATCACCGAAGCCTCATTGGTAATTGACCACTGGATTGATGTGAAATCTGCCCAAGAAAATACCTTTACGATGGACTGTCCCAACCGTGTTTCGTCGGTGGAACTTAAATGGCTCCGGCGATCCCCTCAGCAACCAAAAGCGCCAAGCGACGCTAAGCTTCCAAAATCTCAGAATTGTTTCCACTTGGAAGGGTACGAACTCTTCCAATAGATAGTCTCGATGAAACCACCAACGGACCCCAGCTTCAACTTGCAATTCTTTCGTGGGAAATATTAGTAACAACTTGGGATGCAGTTCCATCCAGTGAACATACTTACCTTGTGCTGTTGGGCCATCTCTATCCTCTGAGGCTCAAACATTCAGCAGCCATCATTCGAAGCTGCCAAACAGGTGACACCTGGTGGCAAACCAACCTTGCAATCATGAAAAAATGACGATTTTCAGGCATCAAGTTGATCTACGAGAGTGTGCAATTATACAAGATATTTTGCTTCTGTAAATAATCTATCTAACTATCTAACTATCTATCTATCTATCTATCTATCTATCTATCTATCTATCTATCTATCTATCTACTATCTAGCTATCTATCTATCTGACTACTATCTATCTATCTATCTATCTATCTATCTATCCTAACCTATCCTATCCTATCCTATCCTAACCTATCCTATCCTATCCTATCCTATCTATTTATCTATCTCTATCTATCTATCTCTATCTATCTATCTATCTATCTATCTATCTATCTATCTTTGTGTATATATATATAATATTATATATTCATGTCTACATTCAAACAAATCGTATCAATCGAATTCCACAATATTCCACACATACAAATACCCGGGGTTTGTCGAGATCACAAATCATCATTCCTGAGGCCATGCAGACTTGACCAACGGTGACGCAGCTTCGCAGCTTCCACTGATGAAATGATTCTACCGCTGGCGATTCCCAGAGGCTGAGCAAGGCATTCGGCTCATGACCTGATCCTCCAGTTATAGCCAGTTTCAACCAAAAGGATCCAAAAAAAATTGTCGAAATTCACGGCCTTTCATTTAGGAGGAAGTGATTTCGGGGAACTAACACCGTGGCTTTCGAAAGTCGAGCCCAACATCAGTGGTTTCACTCTTCAATTTGCTGGCTTAGGGATGTTTCAGGGATTCCACGTCCCATTGGCATAAGCTGTTCCCGTCTATTCCCATCAGCTGGGAGCGTGTTAATCACCTCAAACACGCGCAACTGCCCTGTTAAGCGCCATCTGGTCGCCTTGACTTTTCTCATCTGTCTCCTGAAGAATGTGTGGCTCACAACGAACGGATCTGTTACCCGCTTTGTTTTGATTTTATCATCCAACTCCCCATCATCCATCATCTGTCATCAGCATCAAAACAGGGCTGTCCATGAACAAAGGGCACCTATGATCACCTCAAGAATGAACCGATGTCTAGTCTATGTTTCAATTGTCACGGCCGTCAAAATCAAAGTAGCAGGTGATCTGCTTGTTGAGCCTATCCATTTTCCAGCCAGCCATCTGAATACTGAGACTGTATTTACAGCTCCATATTCAAGTATGTTCGTGTTCAAAAGTTACATGACCCTTTGCATATCAGCATAGCTCTTAAATCAGTTTGTGTCCAAGCATGTTGCTACCAGTGTACCATTGCTAGAACTGGTGTTGTCGGTGTTTTTTCTACTACATACTTTTGCTGATTCGATCTTTGGTCTTGCTAGTGTCGTCACCATTGGAACGCTGGTGCTGAGTGAATAATGCTGATCCCGTTATGCCCTTGCTTGCTTGCAGTTATATACCATTGACAGTGATGTTACGTTCTTCTGCTGTCAATATTATGGTCATACCGCATTCATGTTTACTAGTATTTGTTGTAATCATGATGCAATTCCTGCAGTTGTATGTGCTCTTGGCCATTTGCCATTTGTTTGCCCTTGTCATAATCTGTTCGTGTAATTTACATTGATCCATGTCAAACCCCTGTTGCTACAACTCTGCTGCTATTCACAGTACCACCTAAGTTTTACCATGTCTAGCACCGCTATGGTATGGTATACCTTTCTCGCCTTATCACCATTCGCTTGATGCCAGCCTTATCTCCCGCTTGGATTCTTGGTATACTATCACTGTAGATGCATCTCCTTCTATTGACAGATTTATATCCAATAACCGGTAGGCATTTACCAATCATGCCAACACTAAAACTGGTGCAGCGCCGATGCACGTACCCATTACTTGGTGGTCCTTGCTGGACAAGCGATGCTACTCCCAAAGCTGGGATCATAAGCCAAGTGGATCTCCCAGTCCTACCTCAACGTTGTGGAGATTGCATATCCTGGGTATCCCTACGTTCACCATTATTTCTTCATTACCGACTGCCAATATATGTCCAGCATAACGATCTCCCAAACATCCTAAATGAACAAATCATTGTCAATATAATCACGAGGGTGATCCAATGTCACCGTCTTCGATCAATCACCAGGTGAATCTCGGGTTGATCCTCAATATGGGGGGTTCTTAAAAATTGGGAACCCTCCAAAAATGGATGGTTTCTGAATGAAAATGATTACTACAAAACATGATTTGGGGGTACCTTTATTTTGAGAAACCACCATTTATGATTGTTGACAACCTTTTCCCTATGAAATTCTTGGTGATTCCCCAACTTCACGCTGATTGATTTGAGCGTTTCGAAAAAACTAGGGGGTACCCCCAAATCATCCTTGTCAAACCATCTATATCATGAGACCATCCATTTTTTGAGGTCCCCCTATGGCTTAAGAAACCACCAAGCCTTGACCCGCAGATCATGGTCGCCTTGCAGGGATCGCCGCAGCTCCTAGTCCTAGGCTTTTCGAGCTCATGGAAAGGGACCCCACAGCTGCGGAGAGGTCCGCGTAGAGCTTCACCTCCTGGAGAAATGCGGAGCAAACGAAGTGAACCAATGGAGGAACACGGTAACAGGCCATTACCAACTAAGAACCAACCATTAATAACCATTAATTGACAGGGTAACTAGTTGGTTGATGTTGGTTGGTAACCAACTGATTGATAAATGAATTGATACATGATAGTAACGAGGTAACCCATGGCTACGGGTCAAGGCTTTAACCAACTAATTTCATGGGGGATAACAACTTGCTGGTAAAAGGGAAACCGATGATTAATGGTGGGGGAACCTGGGGTACTGGGTGAACTGACCCACAGCCCCATTACCAACCTTGGCTGGTTTATATTATCAACCATTGACCAACTAGTAACCCATTCATGAATATTAATGGTTGGTAAGGGTTGGTCATGGTTGGTTCACAGGGTAGTTGGCTGGTTAATGGAAACTAGTTGGTGAACTAGTTGGTTAATGGTCGGTCAACTAGTTGCTTAACATGACGTGTTATGGTAACTAGTTGGTTAATGGCTGGTCATGGTAAATGGTGAACTGATGGTTGGTCACTGGTTGGTAACTACTTAAGAAGCTGTTATAACCAACCATTTCCAACCATTCACCAACTAATAACTAGCTTCATACCACGTTAATAATGGTTACAACAGGGAATGTAGTGGTTGGTTCATGGTTGGTACCTAGCTGATTGATTGATAAATAATTTGACCAATAATGATAATGATTGATTAATTATGGCTTCTCAAAATAAGGGTAACCCCTCAGTCATCATCCATAAATAGTCATGTATAGTAGGGAACCAAGCAAATTTGGGGGTTCCTATTTTGAGCAACCACCAAATGGGTCATAACAGGGTGACTACTTAACATGACAGGTTGTGGTAACCAGTTGGTTGGTACTTGGTAATGCTTCGTGGTGAACTGATTTTTGGTTAATTAATGGTTGGTAACTACCTAATAAGCTGGTTGATTGATAATTAAAGGCGAAGTAATGGTTCATTAATTGTAATGAACTAGTCATGCACATTCAATACGGTTGACTCATGTATGATTAATGAATTCTTGTGAAAATTCTCATGGTCATGATCAACCCATTAAAACATGTGGAGATCGGGTTCACCAATGGCTACCCAATATGGTCGGTACTGAATGCAGGTCTAACAAGGATTGTGCTAAAAAAAATCACATGACACAATTAATTTGGGGCCCCGCCTTTTGAGACAAATGTCTGGATGCCTCATCTGAACATTAACAACTCATGTGTTGCAAACCACATATCCTGTAGATTTCCAAGACTGTAACTAGCGCCGGCCTAATTTGCTGGGATTTGCAGCTCGTTTTTGTTTATATGGCTATGGGTCAAAACCCTGTACCCCTGGTTCCGGAATCATCAACCATTGTTTTCCCTATTATTGTTGGTGAGTATCCCCCATTAGTTGGTTGATTAGTACTGACGCATAGCCATTTCCTTCTGCTGCAACGAAGGAGAAAAGATAGGCCTGCGAAGGCATGACGTTCATGCTGTCAAGCATTTTAGATCGGATGCCGTATTATATAGATGTCATTAAGATCAATAAGTATGATTCCAGATTCGTAATATTCATAAAATCTACACTATATAGTAAGAAACACACATTGTATACATTAACCGTTTTTTTTTAAGTTTGAGGTGTATTCACGGCTTTTTTAATACGTCCCCGATCGTTTTCCAAGTTTTGGACGTTTTCATCTATCTGGAAACATTTTGTAGCAAACCCCATAGGCAAAATTTGATTCAGGCTTCATAAAATCATCAATTCAAAGCAAATCCCATAGGTACAGCTTGATTCGAGCATTCATAAAATCATTAATTAGTTTAAAGCAAATCCCATAGGCACAACGTGATTCAGGCATTCAAAGATTCATCATTTCAAAGCCAATTCCATGGGCACAGCTTGTTTTAAATATCCATCAAATCATCATTTCATAGCAAATCCCATAGGCACAGCTTGATTCAGGCATGCATAAAATCACTGTTTTCAAAGCAACTCCCACAGGCACAGCTTGATTCAGGCATTCAAAGATTCATCATTTCAAAACCAATTGCATGGGCACAGCTTGATTCAAACGTCCATAAAAATCTTCATTGTATAGCAAATCCCAAAGGCACAGCTTGATTCAGGCATTCATAGAGTCATCATTTCATAGCAAATCCCATAGGTACAGCTTGATTCAGGCATTCAAAGATTCATCAATTCCAAGCCAATTGCATGGGCACAGCTTGATTCAAATGTCCATAATAAAAATCTTCATAGTATAGCAAATCCCATAGGCACAGCTTGATTCAGGAGTTCATAGAGTCATAGTTTCAAAGCAAATCCCGCAGGCACATCTTGATTTAGATATCCATAATATCATCGTTTTAAAGCAAATCCCATAGGCACAGTTTGATTTACGAAATCATCCCAGAACCATCCAGCGATTCTGAACTCGTCTGTAAGGGGGGGAAATCCTTATGTTTCTTCTACTCAGAGGAACTCGAGCTATCAGAGCCGAAGGAAGAAGATGTCTCTGTGGTCAGTTTTTTGTGCATTTGGGGTATCGTTCGGGCATCGTTCGGGGTATCGTTCATCCTGACCTTACATCTACAAGATTTCTAGAGGCTATATGCCATAGCGGCTTAACGACCGTGGCAATTATTTGCAACTGCACATCCACTTGTCCAACCTTTCCAACCTTGCATGTCTCTTTATCTGGCCATAGAATGCGATCTACCTATCTAGGTGTCATTCCTGTCCCTTGTCATGTCTTCATCTCTCTGTCTTGAGCCCTGCAAAGGACATAGTTTGAGCTGGCTTTCTGTGTGCTACATTGTCTCTAACAAATATGTATTCTAATGCAGCATAGGAATGATAACCTATGTTCCTTATCGCTACTCACCATAGGAATAGCCCATTTGGTTTCGGCATTGCGGCTCCATTCCTTAATGCTTCAAACCATGCTTTGACGCTTGCACATATGATCACGCTGTTTTTGGGGTATCGTTTTTAGTACGTCCCCTATCGTTTTTCGGGTAAAACGCAAAAAGCGACAACCTGATGAAACACCCTTTACTTACGCAATTGTTGATTAAAAAAAACGTCTCACATACATATGGTGGTTTCTCAACACAAGGGCACCCCCAAATCATCCACTTTATGACCAAATTTGTCCACTATTTGTAGTGATAAACCATCCAAAATGTGGGCTCCCTATGGCTTAAGAGACCACCAAAAACATCAGTTGCTCCGCTGTTTCTGATGGTGGTATGTTCACCTTCAGCTTGGCCGCTGGATGGCACCTGCTCTGGGCGCTCATTCTTGGTGGCCATCTTTCCGATTCGAATGATGGTCCGCCTGGGAGGAGAGATTCGGAACCGGGGAACCGGAAAAACATGGGGGAAACATCAGGGATTTTCTGAGGATTGAGATTTTTTGATATCCACTTGGGAGAAATTCAGATCCTCACTCAGATTTTTTGAGATCGCTTGGAGGACCTCAGTCTATCAAACATGTGAGGCGGCCAAGGTAGCGATTTTCAGTTTTTTTTGTTTCGGAATATGTTTTAGGGAGTCCCATTGTTGGTGAGAAAAAACCTGAAACCAAAAAAGCGACCAAATGCATCCAACCGCTTGAGATCAACTTACATTACGATGGTTTTGCCCACTGCAAGCATATATATCTACATATATTCACGTTTGTATATGATTCTATATGTGTTTTTATGTTCTTGTTTCGATCACAAACCATCAAAACAAACAAATTCTACACACTTATCTTTTGGGGGTCAAGGTTCACACAAATGACTGGAGGACTGCGCATGCTATATGGCTAGCCACATACTTCGAGTTCCTCGGTGGCTGTTAGAGAGCAAGCACCAGCGCCATCTCAGGCGTGACATCATTGGAGCCCTGGAAACATTGCACATTTCCAAGCAAAATGGCTCATGGATAGTCCCACTGCTCCGAATGATCGTCACATTGGCTTTTCAACCTGCAAAAAAACAGATGGGTTCAAATTCTTTGTGTGCGTTCAACCTGTTAATCAAAAATGGCTCTTGATACGTTACATCATCAAACAGCCGGTTCTTGATAGCTTGAACCTGCCGCTGCCTTTTGAACCACTGCTTTCCACACAAAATCCAGAGCTTCATCGGTATAGCTGGGCGCACTGAGGCACAGGCATCCCGCTAATCACTCGGCCGATCACACAGAACCTCGGACCACACGAACCCATTCGGCTCGCAAAAAGATATGGATACAAGTGACAAATGGTCTTCTAGTGTAATTACTCTGGCAACTTCAATCTTCAGTTTGTGTAAAATCCTGAAGGATAGCACTTAAGTTGCTCAAGTGAGCTGTCATTGTTAATAAACTATGTGTATATACTTTACTAGCCTCATTACTTTCATTGACCTTAAGTCGTCTGAGATGGCACATGTTGGTATCCATATGGATCAAAACGATGCCCGCCGGTGGCCAATGGTGGACGGGGGTGGTAGATTCAACATGACTCAACCAATAACAGGGTGTGTTTGTAGGGTATCAGGAGCCATTTGTTATACCCACATATGAATATATATATATATATATGTATACAATATACAATTATAATCAATTATATACACGGTTGCAAATGATCGCACACCTCACAACAAGCCCAAAAACACACAATAAATTGACTTGTTGTTGTTGTTGCCTACTTTTATATAACAGGGGCCATTGGGGTTCTACCTTGCGGCTACACCACGACCTCTAGCAATGAGCGATGTCACAAGATCTGCCAATCGGTGATGCAGGGTAGAACAATGATGACAAAACAAGGAAGCAATGAACTAAGCATTCGCGGTCACCGTTGCGCACAGCTCGTGGTGGAACCCTCCCAGCAATGTTGAGTACCATGTTTTGGGTTTCATCCATGGATGCGTTGGACAAGTCCAACGAATCATTCAACTTTTCAGAGTGACAACTGGCGGGCCACATCATCCCAGCCTTTGGGCTTCGTACATTAAACATGTTAAAGACCACATGTTTACATTGATTATCATTGATTATCATTGATTATCATTGATTATCATAATTCAATGATTCACATGATTACGTACACATTCATTGATTCACATTGATTCACATTGCAATGTCATGGAAGTTCAATTCTCCAGTCATGACTGCACCACCACCAGCAGCCCAGGAGTCGCAGCCGAGGACGTTTGCTGGGTCCCGAGCTTCCCATCCAGAAAGGGCAACTCTCTCAGAGTGATGTAGAACTGTGATCCAATGGTGTCCTCCAAGCGGAGAGGCAGTCGTGAAATCATGGGAAATCCAATGGAAATCCACCTGCTTCATCCTGTTCATGAACTGTTTCCTCCCTTTTGAAGGTAGATCAAAAGGTGCAACTGCGACGAAGACTCTAGGAATAGTATAGGCAAGGCATGGCAAAGCACAAGTTCTTGGAATTACCTCATATTTCTGGATATCCAACATCTACAACGGGGTCCCTGACCAATCCCAGTTTATAAGCACTGGCACCCACGAACGACTCGCAAAATCAAGCGATTGAGAAAACCGCATATTTACATTTGGAATTCACTGGGATTCACTCTAGAAAGGAATTGCTTCCAAAATTCAAATTCGAAGACAGCACAAAAACCGAATGGCATTGGAGGTTTGATGATTGGAAGGTCGGTGATCCAAAATAAGCTACTTCCTTGCTTGGCTTGGCATCGGAAATACAAACAAATCAAAGGCTGACCCAGGCACAGGGCAATCGCTGCATAGGGTTGAGAATGCCCAGCTTCTTTGAGAATGTCCAGCTTCTTCCATCTTCCTACGCCTTTATGCTGGACTCATTGCCCTTGTTGTTGGGCTTAGCTCCGAAGCTACAACCATTTGGAAGTTTGGAACTGCTCACTGGCATAGTACCCCTGAAGGCATGCAATGTGTTGCAGTGGTTGAAAAGCTCCAATTTCAGGCAGCGGCAGAGATTCTTTCTCATGCTATTTACAGCATGGTGGGCTGATAGTGCGTCCTAGCATGGTGGACAGATGCAACTTTCCTGCAAGTCATCCAAGTTGTCCAAGCTAAGGCTGAAGTCGTTGTCGTTGTGGTTGCGGTTGTTGTTCTTGTTGTTCTTGTTGTTGCGGGTGGTGCAGGTGATGGTGATACAATGGTGATGGTTGATGATGGTGATGGTCAGCGATTGTGCTTTTCAATGATGGTGAGTGTGATGGTGATTGTGATGGTGATAGTGGTGACGGCAGCGGTGGTGGTGATCTTGTAGCAAACGCCTTGATCATCCAACCGTTGGCTCTTGCCACATCAGTACCGGATCTGGAGCGGAAAGGCAACGAAGGATGGCAAAGAAAGAAGCGAAACAAGCAACAACAAAGCAGAAAAATCGAGAAACGGCAGAGTGCAGAGAAGTAAAGTAGGCAAAGCGAAAACACAGAGAAGCAGAATGGCAAAGAGACAAAAAAAGCCTCACCTCAAACAGGAAGCAAATAAACGCAAATATATAAGTTCCGAACAACCGTTGGCCGCCAGTTGTTCCCTAGCCTCTGCATGGATTTTCCAAGCATGATTGTCATAGATATCAATTGTCCCAATAGTTGCATATGGTTCATGTCATGGTGGCTAGCCTCAGTTTTGACCATCATAGTTGACTAGTTGTTACCATCATATTTCACAGGGTCAAGCATCAATCCCTGCCACCACCCAGTGGTCCTTTCCATGGCAGCACATTCCGAGCAGCCCGGGGCGATCGTGCGGCACGGTGAAAGATTCGTGCCTGGCGGTCAGTCACCATCAATGGGAGTTCTGCAACAACAATCATTTTGAAAGGGACGAACACAATAAGATGTATATATATATAGGTATATAGCATCATTTTATGGATTATATCTGTTATTTGTTACATATATCATTGACCTCAATAGGTATACTATATGATATTTCGGTAAAAGATATAAAACGCATTACTGTGGTTAGTTTCCATGTTGTGATGACCATGCCGTCAATGATCACCTTTTTCGATCCTATCGGGGCCACGTTCCCAGTCATGGGAAGCAATCTGATAGCTTCACCACACTGAAGCAGTCAATCTTTTTCAAACTGGTTGACTGGCAGGATCAAACCATTCAAGGCAATGTATGGTAAGAATGTGAATAGACAATTTGCAAAATCCTCTGTATGTGTAAAATTATGTCAATGCGTTTGTGTTCCTGTTTGTATGGAAAGCCGATACCACTCTGAAGCGGAAAGTATCTTCACAGAGGCGCCAAATTACAGCTCTAACGATGGCTCCCTTTTAAAAAAATCTGCACTTTAGACATATGCACAATTGTTCACTTCGTAGATTACATTAGTCTATCAGGTACCAGCAACTGCTGCGGTGTATCCCATATAGCTATCCACTGCATAGCCACTAGTCACTAATTGGTGTGAAACAACCCAGAAACCGTTTCATTAAAACACGAGACACCTACCCACCAACAAAGCCTACAAGAGTGGTGTACCACAAACCCTGCTCGACCAAATTGCAGAAGTCTATCAATACGTTTGAATCGAACCCTTTCACGCCAGGTCAATCGGGTGGCTTCTTAAAATGGGGGGTACCTCGAAATCATCCAATAGAAACCATTTATAGTCATGAACCATGTCACACCAACCATCTATGGGAATCCAAATCATGAACCAACCATAACAACTTGGGGTTCCCATGTCACACCATGGGTTTCTGAGAAAATTTCAGGCGCCTTGCGTGCCAGCCAACTCGTCATGCTGTGGCGCCTCAAGAATTCGCCATCAGCTCCAGAGGAGTTCCGTCCAGAACCTCAAGCCGCTCCGCTGATCAGGCGGTTTCCGCCACAGGGTCTGTGAGTAGGGACTTGGATTCAGGAAAAAACACCCCAAAATAACGATTGTATAATAATAATAGTAATAATAATCATAATAATAGTAATAATAATAATATATTGTATACTAATTTACTCGATTTATAATTTAAGGTAAAGGATTGTATAATGAATTGTAAAATGTATAATGAATTAATTACTTTACCTCGAGTGATCCCCAGCATGGCATAACATGCTGGCATTCTATCTGGCATGTCTTCTAGCATTAATTCTCACACATACTTCTGGCATATCTTCTGACATATCTCGTGGCATTCTATCTGACATTCTATCTGGCATTTGCTTCTGGCATTCTATCTGACATATACTTCTGGCATATACTTTTGGCATATCTTCTGATATGCTATCTGGCATATATTTCTGGCATTCTGTCTGACATATACTTCCGGCATTCTTTCTGACATATACTTCTGGCATTCTATCTGGCATTTACTTCTGGAAGAGCACTGGCGGTTGAGGTCCAGCGGCGCACACTACGCTCGGACACTGGCGGTTGAGGTCCAGCGGTGCACACTGGAGTCAAACACTGGCATATCTTCTGGCGTTCTATCTGGCATGTACTTCTGGCACAGCATGCTATGCCACAGGAAGAGCAAGGAGGAGGAAGGAAGGAGGAAGGAGGAAGAACGGATTATGTAGCTCTGATAGAATCTAACAACCCTCACCTGACAGGTGGGGAACAACTAGTTTTGAATATAACAGACTGAGATTTTGATTTATATAACTAAGATTAATTCAACCACAGGAAAAATAAAACTGGGATTAACTTGGAATAAGTAGGAACTGGTGAATGATACTGATATTCACAAGTAACCAAAATACTTACAATATTAACTAGGATTAAGAAGGTTTTGGAGCATTACTAGGGGAAACACTCACACACACACAAACACTCTTTGTGGAAAAGGAGAGTGACAGCACCACTCCAAGTTCTCTGGTGTCGCGTTGAACAAGTTGTATGCATATGTGCATATAAGATATCTATATATATATATGTATGATGTATAGTATGCAAATATAAATATATATATATATATACGTATTTCAATATTTATGAAGACATATGTATAAATCAACATGAATCAACAAATCAGCAATGGCAAACAACTACGCTAAAGTTCGTGCCTGGGGGGAATAGAAGCACCGCCTGTCTTTCCCTGCAAAAAGGAACTCTGTGAGCCCATCTATTCTCCTTGGAAAATGGCACTTTTGGTTTCATATTTGACGTACCCAAAACAGAACGGAAAAAGAGTTCCCTCTATTCTTGTAAAATAAGCTGGTTCCCAACAAGTGCAGGTTGACTCAACAATGGTTGCCTTTTTTGAGAGTCAAACAGATTTATGTTGGACCTGACTGCCGAAGTATCATTAATTAAGCATTCTGAACCTGAGTCGATGGGCATCAATCAATCACTTTTGGCGATTGTCAATTGTCCTTCACCAATCCTTGACCATCATTGCCAATCGCATCATACACCATGATCATTGATGATTGATGGATGACTCACATCATCATGAATGATCGATAATCCACGGTCACCAACGACTACCACTGGTTCTCATCAATAATTGTTGACCATCATTCACCATCACAAACCATCATTCACCATCACAAACCATCATGAATCATCGTCAACCATCACTTGTTTTTCAATGTCCGGCTTACATCCATGGCAAAAATGATATTACATAATGGCAAAAATGAGATTATATAATACATGGTGTCAATCATTAACCATCACTAACCATCATTAACCATCATCTATGACCATTATGACCACCATCTTCAACCACTGCTACCGGTGTACCTCACCACTTCCGCATGCGGATCAATGGATCTCCAGATCCCGGCCGCGGGGATAGGTGCCCTGACCATCCACCAAATCACCTGCCTGGATCCAACCACCTGCCTCAGCGCGTGTCCGTAGATGGGTAGTCATAGTGGTGATGGTGGTTAGCAACAGTAGTAGTGGTTGGCAATGGTTTGTGGTTAATGATGGTTAATTGTGGTACTGGTTAGTTAAGAGTGGTAAAAAATGGTTCAGAATGGTTGATACTACCATTTTTGTGGTTGGCAATGGTTGGAAGTGGTGGTGAACAATGGGAATTGTGGATAGTACTGGTTAATAGTGGTTAACTATAGTGGTTGACAATGGTTGATAATAGGTACGTTTGGATAACAATGCGAGAAAAATTACTGTGGCACTAACCATTGAGAACAAGAACTGTGGCTAATAGTTAAAAACAATCATTTTGATAGTGGTTGTCCCTGGTTGATCGTGGCACTAGGTGATTAATATATGACAAGGGTTAGAACTACGAGTACTGGTGACCACCACTATGGTCAAAAACGATTAATAGTGGAATACCAATGGCATGACCAAAGTTAAAACCATTGGTTAATAGCGGCGTTCTCTTGGCATGACCATGCATGACCCATTAGTGGTTCGATTGCCACTAGTGGTAGTGGCAAACAGTGTGGCCAAAAGTTGACTTGATATTGGGTCAATAATGGCCACCTTATGTTCAAAATTACAGTGATTGCTACTAAATATCACGCTGGTTTCTAGAGATATGGAAAATGATACTTGATGCTGCTGTTGGTAATGAAATGAGCAAAGGTATAAATACGTTTTTACATGATCGATGATCTTCAATGATCAATGTCAGCGATGATTGTGAATGATGATTGTCAATGTCCAATCTTCATGATAAACAAATCATCAATGGTCAATGATTCTTCACTGCTGGCGATGGCCACTGGTCATGATGGTTAAGTAGCATCAGTCTTAACCTGGACTCATAATCATTAAGCGAAAATCAACAACGTCAATTCCTGTAGTTTGTCAATTGCTGTTTGATTTTGATACCTGATTCGATGATGGTCAATGATTCAATGATTACTGCTTACTAATGGTCAACTTTTACAACCGACGTCATCACCGGACAGGATTAACCAGAACAGCCGGTTGAGCAGCTGCAGGAAAAATCACGGTGATGTATTGCGGCACAGTGCGGCTCTTGTGCTGACAACCCATGTTTCTAGGATCAATCGGATCAATGCCGATAGAACCATATCATCAGGCGTGGATCAATCAAATCAGTCAGATCAATGGAAAATTCAATCAGATTCACCATCATGGATCCATCTATTTCATGGATTCATTCAGATCAATCTTGGATTTTCTGGGATTTATCATGAAATCAGCTCGACCTTCGCAGTCCAAAATCATCTGTCCCACGACCTCGCCTTGACTCTATGCACTGGATGGCCATCGAACTTGGGGTCGCTCAGCAACCTAGTGCAAGGCACCATGAATTGTGGCTAGTCATTGTGTTATTTCTTCCGTGGCTCATTTGTGGTCAATTCAATTCGTTTCATGGTCAATGCTTAAGGAACGGTGAGTTGATGGCTAGTTGATGGCAATGCTTAAGGAATGGCTCATTGATGGTTAGTTGATGGCAAATCATGGCCAAGCATTATTCAGATCGTTCGGAATGGCTCATCTTGGCGCAATGCGGGCGATTCATCGCGGTGGACACAGCGGGTTCTCAATGGATCACAGGGATATCATAGGTATATTGGTGTTATCAGGTCATAGGGGTACCCCCCAAAATCATCCAGTTGATTGACCATTTATAGTCCTTTCTGAGGCTTCCCTATTATTAAGAAAAATGAGAACAGCCATAGATCTAGCAGGTACACCTGGGGGCACAAACATTATCAACCCTTTCTTCAATGCTTATCCCGCCTTCGTCATTGCGACAAACTTCGGCTGAGGCGTCACAACCACACAGCACAAAGGAAGGGACGATCAAGGCATACAATCACTAACCAGCCGGCAGCCCGGCAGTCTATTGGTTCGCAGTCCTATGTACTGTATTTTCATATGTATGTATATATATATATAATATATTCATAATATGCATTATGCATATGTATCATATGGATTTTGTATAATTATTGCATATTGACTAGAAATCCATAGAAATCCAGTATATTCAACATGTTGTCTTTCAAAAAGCCACTATGGACATTTTCAGGATGAATTACCGCAGCATGAAAGCTGTTCGATGAGCCGGATCAAAAGCCGTTTCGAACACAAGGGCCAAACACGAACCATATTAATCAATCAATCAGATTGAAAACCATTCAATCTAATTGATTAGCATTCAATCTGTTTGGTACCTAGGAATGCTAATCAATCAGATTGACAAAGCTGCTCTTATGCTGCTTGAAAATACGGATTGTTTGCAGTTGTAGTCGACAGTTCACGTCAGAGCCTTGCGCGATAAACATACCATGGCTCACACCAATAGAGAGATCAACTATGAGAGAACCATGGTCGCCAAATTATTTCAATTGTGCTGACTCCACCAGCTCTCCGAAGAGGTCAGATCGGTAATTTTTGGCGAAGACAGAGTGGTCTCACCACCTTCGACCACTCTTGATCAACTCAACACAGGAATGTTGCAATCATGCCATGTTGATGAACGAGATATGAACGAGTGCATCATTTTTACAAATAAAAGGTCTGTTGGTGATTAATCATAAACTTCTATACATGTGATTGATGTTGTTTATCTAACCCATCGACTAGCCGTGTTGGCAAAATTTGTGTTGGATGTATTGGATCTAATTGAAAGTCACCTTGGGTGTGGCATCGCTGGTATTGCCATGAAGGTTTCAGAGCCGCTGAGCCCTGTGGATCGCGGTACCGGTACGTCAAGATATGGCAGTGGGTCAGTTCACCCTTAGTCCCCCTGGTTCCCCATCATTAACCATTATTTTGCCCATTATTGTTGGTGATTAACCCCCATTATTGTTGGTTATTAACCCCCATTATTGGTTGGTTAACTGCTTGACCCAGCTCGCCATATGCCAAGATGCTTCAAGAAGTTTTGGGCAAGCTCCGGGGCTGCCTGGCTCCCGCGAGCTGGGCAAGCACCAGAAACGTGAGGAACAGAGAGGAACCAGTGAGGAACACCGAACACCATCCCGATAAAATAAAGGAATAGCAACCTATCCTATTATAACTATGTACAAATCATCAGCAATTGGTTTGTACACAGCAACTGTTTGGAAAATAAAGGAACCGCTTTGGAACATGAGGAACACGCAAAGAAGATTCTTGCTGCTTTTTTGGTCGGTGTGTACACAAACACGGTTTTGCTGCAGCCGCAAGTTCTTCCACAAAATGTAGAGCGGTGGCATTCCACCCAAGCTCCTTCAGGTCAAGAGATATCAGGAGCATTAACATGCATCAACTCAGGAGCTTGGCCACTTTCAGCACTCAACCACTCACCAACCACCCTCTAACGATCAGCCTAGCCATCACTCACCCTTGTAACAGCCGCTGGACCGACACCCTGGGCCCTGGGACCTCATCAAAGAGTTGCAGCTGAACGGTCTCCTAAGCCGAGGTGCTGGTTGCTTGAGATTTGTTGATCTCGTTGAGGAGCCTCAAAATCGAGCTTAATGCTATTGCATGCTTCACACTTGTCAACACATATC
>VSDK01010117.1:154206-169206 GCA_009767595.1 Symbiodinium kawagutii | reverse complement strand
ATATATATTTATTTATGTATTGTATGTGTATTTTATATATTTATGTATTGTATATATATGTGTGTATTATATATATATATATGTGTGTGTTATATACATATGTATTTATACAGTAATCTATATGCAAAAAAACGTGTTGATTGATTGTGGCTGCATCATTGTTCATCAACACTGGTTCTTCAGTATTTCACCATCAACCCTTCTTTCCAAGCCATTAACCATCATGAAGCATGACTCCTAACCAGGATAATAATGTTTAGAACTCTTTGACTTCGTTTAGCGATGATTCTTAACCATGATACTTCATTAATCATAATCTATCATGATTAATCGTAATTCATCACAATTAATCATGTTTAGAGTCATGTTCCGCCACAATTCTTAACCATTGGCGCTGTGTCAACGTGGAGCGGCGCCTGCACACTCTGATGCTCTGTCGCCAAATGTTCCGCAGCTGCCTTCAGTGGCTGCCGGGCTCCCGCGGGTATGTCGAGGTGGTGAAGATAATTGTCGACAGTGATTGGTAAAAATGGTTAGTAAATGTAAATAATGGTTAATCAAAATTGATTATGGTTGATTATCGTAAAGAATGGTGTAAAAAATCATTCGTAAATGGTTGCTATTGTACAAATGGTTCGTACATGACTATTATTGTATAAATTTATCAATGGTTCGTAAATGCTCATTAAAAAGCTGGTATATTAAATGGCTCGTAAAAGATTATTAAAATATACAAAAACTGGTATAATAAATGCTTCGTAAATGGTTATCATTGTACAAATGGTTCGTAAATAATTATTATTGTATAAATGGTTCGTAATTTCTTATTATTATTATTATAGTAAGTGGTATCTTAAATGGCTCGTAAATGATTATAGAAATAACTGGTACAATAAATGGTTCGTAAATTATTATCATAATAACTGGTATACTAGATGGTTCGTAAATGATTATCTTGAGTATGATTGGTAATAATCATTGCCAACAATGGTTTGTAAATGTTAATCGTTGAGTATGGTTGAGTATGGTTGATTATGGTTGGTTTTTCATGTTTATGGTTGATACTGGTGGAAAAAGGTTTATGGTCGATTACACCAATGAAGGTGAGCAATGATGAACATGGCTAAGAACGGGTAAACACTAAGAATGATTCAATAATGGTCCAGGATGATTGATGATGGATTGATGATGGTGAATTGATTATGATGACTAGTGAACTAGTGATGACTAAAAGTGCTTGATGATGGGTACTTGCAAACCACACATATCGCCTGTTGACTCAACCATCTATGAGAAATCACTCATGTTTAATGGCCGTTTGTTGAACAGTGTTTAACATATCTGATGATGGTTCATTATGTTTGGTATTTGGTTCATAGTATTGGTTCCTGAAAACTTGTGATTATCACCCAACACTGAACAGTGTACTAACTTTGGCTATAACTGACTGTTAATACGGATTCCCATTGATTGTCATTTGTTTCATATAGAGATTGGGTGTGAATTGGTTGTGAATGTTCAATACCAGTGCTTCATGTTGGTGAATCCAAATCTGAAGGACTCCAGAGCTGGTTGAGGGAAAACAGGAAACGCCCAGACTTGGCTGAAATTGAGATTCCACGAAGATTTTTTCACCAGTCAATCCAGCGAGATTCTGATGGATAAGTGGTCCTGGTCGACGCTTCACGATTGGTTCAGAATGGTCTGCAACGGAGACGCAGTAAGCAACGACTTCAGGAAGTCTCCAAATGAAAATAGATGGACATAAGCCACTATACAGAACGGTTACCCCCGGGGCCTGTTAAGTTATACCAAAGGCAACTAGCAGTTACAGTAGATGTACCTATGGAAAAAGGGCTTAGTAACCAACTTTTAACGTTTGGGGGTACCACCCTCTCTAGCTATGCTGATAACACTTGGAGGCTGCTGCGATCCACCTCGCAGGTCTACGACCATTCCGGCACCGCAAAAAAGCTACAGCAACAACTGATCAGATCGCCAGGGCTTGCAGTGAAGAGGTTGATGATCTTAGGGATAATGGCGGATGAAATCTATGATTGAATGGCTTATAAACTCAGTGGTTGATAGGTTGCAGTTGATACCATATAGCAATTAGTGAGGAAGAATGACCAACTACAGGGATAATGACCAACAATTGCAGTAAACGTAGGGTGGATAATAGCGGATACTGTAGCGGATAAGTTTGGGGATAAATTATCTGGTAGTCAATCAATGGTTATGGCTCTCTACATATTCAGTGGTTCACCGGCGGCGGGCATCCACAAGCCCATGCACAACCGCCCCTTTCAGTCGCGTGCCTTCAGCATCTGAAAGGTGGGATCCTCCAGGGACAGGTTGAGTGCTTGACCATGGGATTATTGTTGGGAGAAATGATGAGAAATAATGCTTTGTTCATGGTTCAGCGATTGTACTGTATATGTATATGTTTAACAGTACATTTATGTGTATAGATAAATATAAATATATAAGCTCATCCACGTGTTGAAGGTGGTCTTTTGAGGTAGCTTAACAGTGTTTCGGGTAACATGCATCGTGGGAATATCTCAAAGACCTCGTGGGTTTCCAAAGTTTTCCATGGGCACAGCTCTGCCAGTGCTTGGAACCCATCTGGAACATCAACTGATCAATCATTCCAGTCTTTCCAGGTAGGCTTGGAGGTCCAAAAATCGTGAATAGCTATCTGTACTGATACAGTGAAATGAATATCTACTATTTGTACCAGCCAATCAATTCATACAACTATATATCACAAAATCATATAAAATCATTGGCACTTCTACATGGCATAGCATGGCATAGCATCTCCACATCCAAATTCGAATGGCAGCGATGGAAAAACTGCACCGGGCTGGGACTTCACCTGATGCTTGCCATAGAGGTAGATGTGAATCGGAGCAGGTGGAGGTTTCTGGGCTGCTCCTCAGCGGGCTGGAGCAATCTGACGAAAGGCCTAAAAATCAGTGGGTCATTTTTTGGGGTCATTTTTTTGGGACTTTTTTAAAAATTGTTAAATATGTGTGTTTTCAAATATGTGTGTTTAGTGCTTTTTTACATATGTAAAAAACAGAATGTTGGAAAGTACGTGAGGCAACTGTTAGTGCATCCGGATCTTCCATGCAATTGTCAATGCAAGTTTAGACTCAGAGCGGAACGGCGAGAGCGATGTATATGATACAAGGGGTGTGAATCCGCGTCCTTCCAAAACCCAACTTCTTTGGGTTTGCCAGGAGCCCGTCTCACGCTGTTTAGACAATGCAGCCCAATGGTCGTGGCAACATCCCTGGAATACGAAAAAGTGACTGTAAAAACATCAATGAACGCATGCAAAGGCGATGTCGTGAGCAATGAGCGGCATTGCGACTGCCAGCAAATCCTTGCAACATGCTGTAGTCGCGGCAGGTGACGGAAAGCATTCAGTAGCACCTTCTAGATTAGATGGTTAATGCATGTTAATGCTATGATATTGCTATGATGCTCCAGTCCCAAGGCCTGTAGGATTTTGTACCTCAATGCTACAGCTATTTGACCCGACCCAAGGGTTGCTCTGACTCTGACCAGCTCAGGCTGGCCACCGATCTATGGATGTACCGTTGACATCTGCAAACATCCGTCGTGGGGATGACTTCGGACCTCCTGGTCGCAGAAACTCCTGGGATTTCCTCATAGATAAGGTACGTTACGGAATGAGTTCTGATCATCTTCGTGGGAGGAAATCAACTATGACATACTATGAGTCGAGGAGATACGAAAATTAATGGATACTGTAGCTCTGCCGAGTAGTCCCACTGCCGCCCTGGTGCCATGGCCCAAGCCGGTGAAACCCAACAACTTGCAGCTGCCTTTTTGTCACGTCACTTTGGACAATTACACACTGATAAACCAACCTGGAAATGGAAAATCCATGAAAATCCACTATTTCCAATGCTTCTCCCTATGCAAATTGGTGGTTCTAAGCTTCCAGGTTTGTTTGCCAGAGGGCTACGCTCTGCCAAACTGCCAAAGGTGACACTAGAAGATTCGGGACGCTGTCAGTAGAAGAGGTTGAACAGGAAGGCAACCTGATATTTGCATGTGCAAGCTTTGCGTGGCTGGCACACAAAAAAAACACGCTTGATGGAATCAAATCCTTTCGCAACTTGAACCCGACCGTATAAATCAAACCTGCAAGCCATCAATGAGAACGAAGTTTGAGGTGCAGCATTGACACCTCTACTGCCATCTGCCATCAAGTGTCTAACTCCGCGTGGTTTTGAACAAGCTCACCACAGCGAAAAAATACAAGTCTTGCGTTTCGTTCATTTGGCTGCTCGATGTGGCTGCTACCATTTGTGTTGGTTCAATCAGTCTGCGGTACAACGATTAAGCAACTCACCAGGTCTCACCAGTACTTTGTGTTGAATATTGTTGTTTTGTTTTTGGGTATGCCAATAAGCAATCTGGAATACTCACAAAACAACATGTTCAATCATATTTGTTTGTTTTCATCCAACACAACACACACGAAAACCATCAACAGTTGTCTTTCATTGTCCAGGTCCTCAATGTTCATGGTAAATTTACCCACATAAGTGGGTTATTTTATAGGGAAAATGTAGGTAAATACACCACACCTATCCACACATGGAGCACATGGGTTGCTCAACTCGTGCCCGGCGAGTTGCCACCAGTTGCACGCAAAAATGCAGGGTGGCGGCTCCACTTTTGGTCGTAGTCCTGAGTGGTGACCGTTTCCGAATGGCGAGAATATGGCAATGGGTCCATATTGACCATCAATAGTAGCTTATGGTAACCAACTAAATCATAGGGAAAACCATGGCTAATGATAGGGGAACCAGGGCCAGGGGTACCGGGTTTTGACCCACAGCCATATGTTGGTAGCGGGTGATGGTAGGTGAAGTCGCTGCATGAAAAGTGTTGGTCAATAGTAGGCGAGGTTGGAAGAGTGACCCAAAACAAACACCTCATTGGTTGCAAGCCATGATCATTCTCTACAGACCAGCAGCACCCCTACAAGGTTTTTTCAACCATCTCAACTCGGAGGGCACCAACCGCACCAATGTGTTTGTTGATCATCAACAATGTTTAAAAACGTATGATTCCTCTGCCCCCAAGATGAAAATTATACGCAGTCCCGGCATCATCTGGCATCTTTCTACGGAGTTCCCAAGGATGTCAATGTTGGGGGCACTGTTTAAGCACCTTCACCTGGTGGAAGCCAACAGGAGTCTATTCAGCAACTGACAGGGGCCCGCCCCGAGCATTCTGTGGCATCATGCCGGCAACCCTTCAGCAAGGGCTCGCAAGTGTTTGGTGGCAGTGCAGGATATAGCCAAAGAGCGATGACCACCCAGCGCGTCAAAATAATCTGCAACCATTCTGATGGCATGAAGTTTTGGATCACCAATCTCTATTTAATCTCTAATGACCAACAGTATGCTCATTCATCCCTACACACGGATAATATGTTCAAAGATTATTTACGAATAGAATCTCATAAAGCAGATCATATTCTGCATCTTATACACCAAATAACGAATTCTTACAAATCATAAACATATCCTTTGAAACATATTCTAAGAGATTCATCATCACAGTATAACATTCTGAATGCTCATTCAATCTAATTTCTCCCCAGGAATCCAGCGGCCTCCATAAATTGGCCGAAGGTGCGTGGCTTCTGGGGAAGTAGTTGTCTCATTTGTCTCGGACGACGTTGTCGTCTCGGACATCGTTGTCCTGATCATGGCAAGGAGGCCATGGCT
Organism: Symbiodinium kawagutii; assembly: GCA_009767595.1. NCBI lineage: Eukaryota > Dinophyceae > Suessiales > Symbiodiniaceae > Symbiodinium > Symbiodinium kawagutii. Next base: position 163,423 of record VSDK01010117.1, on the reverse strand, counting down.
ATGAGTAGAAGCAGCTGGTTAGTTCAACTCATCAGCCTGGGTAGTGGGGGGAATCCACAGGCTGGATGTCACCAAGACCGATCAATAATGCGTCCAATGATCATGGGATTTTAGAATGACATTGATCGGTAATAAATAATGTGCATGACTTCGATTCAAACGCAATCACTTAGTGTGCGCAATCAACTAGCGAACAAGCTGCTTATCACACATCACAGAATTATCAACAAACAACCGGAGTGGTGATATTCTTCAGGACTGGTGGGATGGTACGCATGAAGTCCTGTCCACCAATCGGTTGTATTCAATGGCCATCCTCAAATCCAACATTTGAACTGCGGAGCTTATCCTGCATGATCTCCAGGGAGAGAAATTGCCCAACCCCGCAAAAGCCAAGTTCATGTCTAGCGCCACCCGTAGCCTTCGGGTGTCTATCTGTGAATGGATGCGCCCAACGACTGGACCAGCCCCAAAATGGGTTTCTATGGGAGTAGTCATTTCCCCGTCACTGCTCAGGAAAAAAAAACAGGAAAGCACCGCTTTCCTCATGCGTCTTCAGCTATTCATACGGATTGCTGCCTGGTATAGCAATCCTCAGTGATTAGGTCAGCAGTTGCTGACGTACACCTTGAGGTTTCAGCTACCTTTACAGCAAAACAAACGCTTTCTGGCAGTCAACCGTCAAGCATCAACCACAACCAGCTACAATCAGAAGTCAACCAGTCAGAACCCGATATGATATGATCATCGAACCATCAACTTGCCATCTTCAATCAGCTGTATCAACCATCAACCATCATCAAACCATATCAATCAAACCAGCGCGAGATCTTACCAAGCTTGCTGTCAATCCCAACAGCGCTTCGTAGAAAACAAACCGGCAATGTCCAATCAATGTCACTAATAGTGTTTGATAATGGTTGCTGATCACTTATGTATGGTCAGTAATCCTGCACAGTTATGGCCATCAATTTGCTCTCTAAACTGCGCGCAGTCCAGAAACAACGCAAAAATCTATGGGGAACCCGTATGCTTGATACTGTTAACTGAGACTACAATCGTAGATTCACGGTTGCATCAACCGTTGCCATTCCCTCCAACTTTGGAGCCTCCTCGGCCTGTCACAGACCCCACTTTTTACTGGCTGTGACCGACATTTCCCCGTAGATGTGAACTTGTTTGTTCGGCATCACACCACTGAAACCCATGTTTTGATTCCTTTTTTCATCCAGCGTCTTGATCCCCAAATAGTGGTACCAATTGACCACCCTTGATGGAGAGCCGCGTCAAAAGAACACCTTGGGATTTCCGTTACAATTGGTGGTTCTGCGGCAAATTGTCCTCTTTCGTAGGCCAAATTTACAAATATGCACATCATATTATATACATGCATGTACAAATAGTCATCAAACAAAACAAATAGCTCTGGTATAGCTCTGATATAATTCTTATCTCTCAATTGAGATTTTCCGTACTTCAATTTGATTTCAAACACCCACAGGAATGAGCTGCTGTTCGCGCATAACCAAGCGTGGTGAAGCGCTGCCGAGAAGCAAATACACAGGCGAATCCGGACCTTGTGAGCAAAGATTGAGCAAAGATTATGCGGAATTATGCGACTCATCACTGGGATTCGGCAAAGTTCTCGACAATGGGTGAAAAACATTGACAGATTCATGATGATCTGTTAATCCTTTGGGCGCCACATCAAAAAGCGTGTCCGAACGCAAACCATCGTTCAAAGGTGTTTCACCACCTGATGCTTTATCACGAGTTCATCTAGTGGGCAGCCATCATAGTTGTCGCTACATGGTGTCCATCGCCTGCCTGGCCTTGCAGCTACAACTGGGGGACAGCCCCCGTTGTTGGGCGACCCTCCACGGGTCATTCATGATGGTGAACTCAACTGATTGCTGTACAAACCATGGATCAGCTGTCGCAATGATCATATTAGCCGGCAACTAATAGATTTTGATTCTGATAATTAGAACTATTGTAAACAATGATTTGGACAACCTAACTGTTAGTTCCCAGTTATTTACTGTAATTGTCTACTGTTATGGTAAATGATGGGTCAAGTGACTGGCTTATTTTGCAAGGCGGGGGCCGCTGAGCACAGAATCCAGCCATGCAAAAAGACCCTCTGATAAACTAACATGGCTGGCTGATGCTGGCTGGAAACTCCACCATTTTGTTAGGAGAATCCTGGGAAATCATCCATGATCATCCATTTATGGTGGATTTTCCATTGCCATATTAGTGTACCAAAGGGTAGCAGGCAACGGGGCACCAATGCAATGGGTCAAATCATATCATTTCCTTGAGACATTTCTGGTGCACTCTGACTACTTGGAGATCCACCAGAGCTCAACATTTCCCCACATTTTGAGAAACCACCAGATGTGTCAAATCCCATGTAGAGAGAGATATGATATACATACATGTATTTATTTATTTCAACAAATCATATATTATATACAATATATAGCCATATATCATATTGAATATATATACATATAGATATGTATATATATATAATGTGAAAAAAATATATCAAATATCAAATATACTTATATATACATTAAATCATATGATATATACATATATATATCCCAATATAAATATATAAATACATATCCCAATATATATATATATATATATATAATCTAAATATATATATATATACCGTAAATAAAAAATATATATCATATATAATTTATATATATATACATATATATATAGTATATATCATATCTTAAATATCTAAACATATATAAAGATACAAATAAATAATATCATTTTTCATATCATATATCTATACTAAATCAAAACATATACATAATGTAAATATAAAAATATAGATACATATATATATACGTAAATATTAAACATATTATATATATTATATATATTTCAAAAGTCTACCTTATATATATATATATAGATATCTTTTTGCCAACAATCTGGTCCTAGGTTTACTTCTGTCCGCGTTAATGATTGAGAATCATATCCAATCAGTGTCAGGTCAACTTGGTGAACCAGCTGTACTTTGAACAGCTGTTCTGCCCAGCTGCTGTGTCACTGGAGCCCATGACCAAGATACACCAGCTGAGAGAGGATTTACATGGATTCACAATCTACATGCGTGGGAGGAACCATCATTCATGGCTATGGGAGGCAAGGTTTTTTGACCAAAAAACATGTCTCAGCAATCCTGCCAGTGATTTTTGTTGCTTAGCTAGTGACATCCAGTGACGAACAGGTCACACCAGCAACCGTCTCTGAGACCAACATGGATCCTCCAGGGCCAAGAGTTGAGTCAAAGCTCTTCCACCCGAGGTGCCTCCACCCTGTGTCGGAGGTGGCGGAGGAATTTCGATGTGCTTCTGCGCTCCCTTCTTCGTACTACCTGCGTCCATGACCCAGCGTTGTCGATGATTAATCAATGATTCTTACACTGTCGTTAGCAATCACCCATATTATGTTGAATAGCAATCTTAATAATTATATCAATAATGACTATGAATCAACTATATAAAATTTTTATGGCGATAGATATCACTTGGCGGCTTATGAGTCCCCTGCTGGAACTTTACAATTCAGGGGATATTTCGTAAAACGATCAAATCAAACAAGCTAAACATCCAAACTTAAGTGTAACCCAAACAATGTGTGGAACATGTTTCATTGGCGTCCGCGGTGTGGTACTGTAGTTGCTACATGGAGAGTAAGCCAAGAAAATGGAGACGGAACCCATCTCTTCATGGAACAGATTGGAACGATGGATAGGAAACACTCTTCCTCTTTTGTGAAAAAAATGGGTATTACGCGAATCATAGTAGGAGGCAGGTCCCAACATGTCCCCCAACATGTCCCCACAAACCAGGTATATCTCTAGCAGCTGATAGAAGCGGCTGTCCCTCGCTCAGGGTCTGACCCAGCCCATGGGTCCAGCGGTGTGCCATGCCGTCGGCACTGCACCAAAAACTTCCAGTGGAGCCATAAGCCCAGGATTGAACTCATTGGTGTCATGACCCCCTTGAAAAGTGAGCTCGTTAGCTCGTTAACCAACCGTTCCCAAATACTTTTGAGATAGTTGGGAACTATGATAGATGGTACTTTGCTTAGCTAATCAAAAGTATTAAAGACCACTTACTTGACAAATACAATCTATCAACCATATATTAATCAACCACCAAACAAAAAACGTTTAAAACCACCCGCTATAGATGATCATGCCTGGCGTATCATCTTGGGTTGGACGCTTACGGTACGTGCATGGACTCACAAACCACCCTCGGCTGATTCCGTGCTGCTCACGAAGAGAGTTTGTGCACGGGATTCAATTTCTTCCCTATCGAATACTGCTATGAAATAACCAAATCTGAGTTTAGTGAATTTCTGGAATACTTCAAAATCAGAGTTTAGTGAATTTCTGGTATATAAGATCATGTTTTTTCATTTCTGTTTTGTCGTGGTCGATCCTCAAAAAAAAGCAGCCACATGGTGTTTCCCAAAGCAGAAAAAAACCCAAATCATCTAGTTTATTAGCCATTTAAAGATATTTATAGTAGTAAACAGTAATTACATGTAATTACTCCACCCATAACTTTGGGGTCCCCTACGGCTATCCCAACATCTGCCCCGGTGGATCCTGCTACATGAATCAACGCTGGTGCAGCGGCAGACTCTGAGGCTTCACACTCCTGCGTCAACCGCACGGGAAGCGCCCAGGGTGAGGCTCCGCTTGGATGATCATCCCACTGGGTAGTAACCGTGGTTAGTAACTACCCCAAGTGGCTTATATCATTGATCAATAGGAGAACTACTACCATGGTTACGTTCACTTACGTTCACCACTTAAGCGTGGGATGATCATACATATGGCGATGTGATCAGCTTTGATTCTTGGCTCTGACATAATTGGAGCCAAACAATAACTATGATTGGTGGAACAAGCTATCATGGTTGGTATCCCCACGTTGGTAGCTGGGATCCAGAAGCAACAACGATCGTTGGATATAGCACCAGTCAATTGTGTCGGGGCATATCCGGTTGATGCTCTAAATGATTTGGGATGATCATGCCATCCAGTAATAAAGGGAGTGATTGCAGCGACGAAACGCGCAACGCTATCACCCCAGCGGCTGGATCATTGCGACCTGCTTCCTGATTCTGGTCCCGCAAATGTTCCTGAACGATTTTCCAAGCATGTAATAACCCTTATAGTAATGGTAGTTCCAGCACTTGAACCACCATCGATTTAACCAGAAATAGGTGGTGGGTTTACCATCAAATATGAGGGGGTCAGTGTGGATTTCCCATCATAAACAAAAGGGGAGCAATACCGTAAGGAAATATACACACAGAGCACTCGGATGCTTAAGGGTTCATCATGGTCATCATGGTTCAAGAAAGCTAGCAATGTCATTGTTAAACTAGCATGTAAGCAATGTCATTGTTAAACTAGCTACATATGAGACCCAACATCATCATTGACACCATCAAAGTGGCTACCTCTGACTACATATGAGGCCCAACACACATGGATCAAGAAGCACAGAACCGCAGGGTTCGACTGCAAGATGTCAACCGCATTGCGCGGCAACGAGTTTGTTGCTGGCTTCCCAGCCGCCAATGTGAAGATCATCGGAGGTGGCTGATCAGCACCACACCATCTGCCCATGTCTGGTTGGCGGTTTCAAGCCCCATGAAAAATATTAGTCAACCAACGAATTTCTAACACTTACTATAGGGAAAACATTTGAAACCACCAAGCAGATGTTGATGGCACTTCTGCTGCACTTGTCATCCGTCTCACCATCGTCCTCAGAGAAGCTGCAGCTAGCCAAACTGAAGAAGATCAGCAAGGCAAAGCTTCTCATTCTGCCTCAGCTCTGAAAATCGTCCCACCATCAAGACCTTCTCTGGGTGACTAACTGCTGAGGTGAATCGTGTGAGGGATGATCAAAACCCAATCAAACATGGTACCTCCAGTTTGGCTGCCAAAAAATGGTCGATAATTGGTCAATACTGGTTTATTCATAACTGCTGCGGATCACTGTTGATAGTTGTTGATACTGGTAGTCAAACACACCTATGTGTCAATCAACGAACAGGGCGATTGCTGCGTTGCCGCTGTTCCGTTGGAAAAGTTAGCCTGCTGTCCTAGAGAACTTCATTTCTAGGCCATTCAGTGCAATTTGCCAAAACACTCAGGAGATTGCAATTCCAGAGATATCAAGCCAAATAAGTTCATGTAACCACCATTCAATACTTTCTGTTGCCGTGGCTGACTCCTACTGCGATTTGGACAATATCTTCTGCATGAAATATTGTGAAACAATCTTCAAGCTTGAACCAAATGGGTTTGCACAATTCAGCATGGCCGATAACACAAAGAACAACTATCCAGAATGAAGACGATTTCAGTCGTATTCCAATCATGGATGATAAACCAACATGTTTGTTGGGTCAGCAACGATGTTACAAAATGCCGAACCGCACCGTGAAAAAAAACAGTTTCAATACCATTTGTACTGGCCGAGGAATCAGTAAAGTGGAGGACAGAATCTATCACCACATTTTCAAAGTGATATCTCAATACGAACAAAATTTATGGCTGGCTGTTGTCCCCAAGAACCCTCCAGCCCTGGACATACCTTTGGAATGTTCTAAACTTTCCCTTTTTGAGAAGAATGTTCATTCATGTTCATGGTCTGCAGATTTCTACAAGGGCACGTACTATGCACATGATTTGTCTTATGCTCTCATTTTATATAGACTGTAGAGGAACAAAATGGAACTAACTATTGACTATTGATTGTTGTGAATCAACGGCACCGCAAATTGCTGTTTGAGGTGGAGGGTATTCGGAGCCCCAAATCCCCAGATCGATTGCCTGGAGTTCAGGATGGCCCTGCTGAAGTTTGGTTGCACGACATCGGGACCATGTGAACATCTCATGCCCGAATGCTGTGGCTTGAGCAGTAGCTTCATCAACCATAGCCATATGGCAGTGGGTCAGTTCACCCTGTACCCCTGGTTCCCCTATCATTAACCATTGTTTTCCCTATTATTGGTTAGTTATTATCCCCTATCATTAATGGTTAATATTGACCCATAGCCATGTGGTGAATCGTTTGCTTACCCCTTTGTTCCTTGTGGTTTGACGCCTGGGGATGGGTCAAGGCCACCCAGTAGCATCTCAAAGGTAAAAACATTCTGCTCCAGCGACGTTATTTGGCAACTAGAGTCATCGTGCCATCCAAAATCCATACAAGAACATGGGTACCTATGGCCATATCAACCATGTGACGTGCTTCTGGCTTCCGAAGATGACCAGAAGTCACCCCCTGGGTGTCCCAACCTGGGAAGCCAAAACTCATTAGTGGTGAATTGTCCACTTTCAGATTGGTTCACCAAAAGGTACATGGTTAAGAAAACACACAACTCTGACAGATCTGAGAAGCCAGCAAAGATACACTTTTCAGGGCGGTAAGCTGGGAAAGATTGCTGAGCCAGCGGCTGCGGAGTCACCACATACCGTACCTCTTTCCATTATGTAACAGATGTGGTGATAGCCGGTTCCAGTCAACGATGTATTATTCTGATTCGTGGTGCCAGTGCTTTGTACTGAATAGTTTCCGTGTTCGGCCAACCTGCCACAAAGTTGAACTCTACATAGTCAAACAACCTTGTCATGGATTGATTGCATCACTATTATTTGATTCTTTCCCTGAAGCTGCAATTTATGATGCAATCGGTCGCGTGCGTTTAGATTAATTGCTCTGAATTGTCGTGAGTGTTCTCATCATGGTTATCATGAGCGATATACGTTTTCTACCCAACAAATATATCATTGGAGCTATACTCTGTCAACAAAGTGTCGCTACGCCGAAGCTTGTACAGTATCTCCAACCCTGCAAAAAAAAACAGACCGTCGGTTGAAGGGTACCACCCCCATGCCATTAGCCATCGGCATGCAGTGCTCAATAGTTGTCTCCAAGATCTTGGTTAAGATAGTTGGGGAAAACAAGCATGTCAATCAAACCACGAACTACTAGTTGTTTCACCATTATTGCGAATTCTTATCCTCCATTATCCCATTATCAACAAATCTTCAAACCACTAACCAGCTATTGTCCAAAATGCTTAATGTTTTACTGCAAATCACTAATAAAGTGGATGAAAACTCTCAAGTTAGGCTTGAGCAACCACCAGTACAAAATCATCCAGCTTAGACTAGTCATACAGTAGACATTGTTAGTACTAAACAGCTTTTGTTCGTAACCATATGAGTAATATATGTTATGCTATCTGTGCCAATATGAGTCATTCTTAGTAGTAAACATGTCTCAAGTTAACAGAAATAGTAAACCATCCAGTTTGGAACCAGTTTTAATTCTTAGTAGTAAACCAATCTGGTGGGTGGTTTCACCCCCTTTCAGAAACATTAGTCAACCAACCATTTCTTAAAAATCACTACGGAAACTAAAACAATGTCAATTAAACCACCAACCAGCAATAGTAAACCATCCAGTTTGGAACCAGCTTTAATTCTGAGTGGTAAACCAATAGTAAACCAGTTGTTATTTTACATTGCAACCGTCTGTTCCACCAAATGGCCGGCTATGTTGAAACCATCTTGGTACACCAATAGTTTCACCATAAACCAACCCTCAACCAACCATAAACCATGGTTAAAACCACCAATCAGCAACAGTAAACAAGTAAAACCATAGTAGTATAAATAACCAATAAGTAAACCAATAGTAACAAATAGTAAACCAACAGTAAACCATCCATTTTTGGACCAGACCCCGTTTCAACCATGGCTGGCTCCAGGTCGGCGAAAAAACCACGTGGCGTCGCAACGAACGGCGGCCGCAACGCCGCCCAGCGTCGTTCCACCGCAGCCCGCTTTGCCACGAGGCCCGCCGGCCCAGTCATTGGCCTGCAACAGCAATGGACCAACGTTGTCATAGCTGATATTGCGAGCTGGGTCAACATCAACCATCAAGTTTATGGCTTATAATAACCAATGGTCAATGATGGGGAACTAAGAGTGATAATGGTTAACCAACACCATCATATATGGCTATGGGTCAAAATTAATCAACCAATTTCATGGGGAATAATAACCAACAAACTGTAGGGGATAAGTTCAGCAACAATGATAGGGGATATATACCAGCTATATATGGCCATGGGGTCA
>VSDK01010117.1:141721-145143 GCA_009767595.1 Symbiodinium kawagutii | reverse complement strand
TACCTTGTACTACCTTGTAGTACCTTGTAGTACCTTGCAGGACCTTGTAGTACCTTGAAATACCTTGTAATACCTTGACGTACTTGGTCGTACCTTCTAGTACCTTGTAGTACTTTGCCGTGCCTTGTAGTACCTTGTAGTACCTTGTAGTACCTTGTAGTACCTTGTAGTACCTTGTAGTACCTTGTAGTACTTTGTAGTACCTTGTAGTACTTTGCAGCACTTTGTAGTACTTTGTAGCACCTCGCAGTACTTTGTAGTACTTTGTAGTACTTTGTAGTACCTTGTAGTACCTTGTAGTACCTTGTAATACTTTGTGGTACCTTGTAGTACCTTGTAGTACCTTTAGTCTTGCGCTCGCCCTTGCGCCTTCTTGCGCCTCCCACATAAAAACGGCCAATATTTTACCCCCAAATATACCTAAGTCACGTTTGGCTCAAATCTAAAGAGGCGGGGTTTAGAACGGCCCCCACATGAAAGTTCGTGGTAAGCTAAAGTCCTTACAAGGACCTTTTGCGCGACTCCCATACGTCCCATATAGGGGTTACCTCAATCGCTTCTTAGAACCTCCAATGAACAGTCATAATAATATCATAATCATGATTTACCCTGATCAAGGATTTCCGACGCTGCTCAAACATCATCACTCCATGCAGCTATGGTCTTGACGAGTCCAAGTGTCATATGCCCCTTCCTGGGATATGTTCTGACTGGGGTCCGATTGCCGGGCAGCGTCCGACAGGTTTGTGTCTTTTTCTCGAAAATTGCGCTGTTGATTCTCGTGGCAAAACTTGACGTTGAAGTCTGCCCGGCACTGATAACTGGTGCCACACCTGAGAATGGGTTCTGTGCCAATGTGTGCAAGAAATTTTTTATGTAAGAAAGTTACCCTCACACAATTGTGACTGTAGGAATTGCATCATTATTTCCTTGAAACTCGTGTCTGAATTCCTCCTTTAAGAGGGGATCTTGAAATCCTGATGGTGGCAAAGCTGGCCGCATGCAACACATGTAAAATAGCCGCCTGGCGCCCAGAACAAAACTGCCAAGGACTAGACAAATTGAAATCGGAAGCAACAAATGGCTCAGAACAACTTGACCTTCATGCTCTTGTGGCAAAAATCGCAAACGCATTTGATGGAAGTAGGATGCATCATCACCAGAGACGGCGAGTTGGTTCCAGGAGGGCTCTTCATCCTGAGTCTGGCACACTTGCGGAGCATTGGGTCCTGAAATCACATATTCAACACAGAAATAGATTGCTTTCATACATATTGACGCTGGATGCTTGGCAAAGCAATCCTGCGACCCTCCACTGAAGCAAAGGGAGGGGCCACAGGAGGGTTTGTTGCCGTCCTTTTGCTCATCGCTCAGCAAATCCAGCCACATGGGTGCCACTGTCGCATCGTGAGCATCGTGCCCCTGTCTACCAGGCTTCTCAATTTGAAATCCCTGCCATGTCGGCTGTGAAGTCACCCAGCAAAGCACCGGGAAGAAACACAGCGCCACGACCAGGCTCGCGCGGCCGCCAATGCTTCGCCACAAAACTGGGATGCTGGGTGCCATGGCGATTTGCCTGGACGCCTGAGCCCAAACTTAGCGGCACAGCCTTAAACTGCTACACTTTGGAACCATTTGGAACCCAGTTTTTCCAAGTTGGCCATTTTTCATTAAGTGGTGTTCCCAAAGGTTAAAAGTTTTGAACATTTTCTTGCTAAGCCCTGGGAGTCTAGTTATAACTGTCGCCTGGTACCTTAGTTCCTTACTCTGCACGAAATCCCAGGTTTCAGAATCCGCTGCGGTGTTTCTGAGTTTTACTGGTGCCAGGCACAGGGTGTCACTGAGCCGTTGATCTCATCGCCTTACAACGCCAGTCCTCCCAGAAGCTTCAGCTCATGTTCCCCTTCACAAGTTGTACACCGCTCACCATGATTGGACGATGTTGAAAGCATGCTGTTGCAACCGTGTTCGTGGCTACTCTCTTCTGCCTTGTTCTTAGTATGGAGGAATACTGCGCCAAACTGGTACTGCAGCGCAGCCCCTCGTGGACATATCCAACCATATGTATCACAGGGGCATTTGCTGGTTCATGAGCATCCTGCAAATAAATATTGAGACCCCCATGTATCAGGTAACCAGGTAGTATATTGCCCCATGCAAAGTGCTACCCGCCTTTGTTTGCTTCTGCACCAAAAACATGTCCATATAATCGTATGATTATACCACATGAAATGATGATTTGATGATATCATATGAACATACATCATACATTTATATACATAACATGTAAATATACTATTCGTGCATCTACAGTAATCACACATATAACCTGGAGACCTGGAGACCTGTGCATCGTGTTGCATCCCCTGCAACGTGTCATGCCGTCCTCCTTGCGGCAGCCCAATCGCCGTGATCCATGCGACGAACTCCTCCTTGTCCACGGACGGCTTGGCCTGGCAGCTGGTGGTACCAGGATGTACCAGGGATGGTGCGATGGTGCTACGTCCCAGTTGCGCGTTTGGCAGGTGGAAGTTTCTCTTGAATAGAACTAGGACACACAGAAACGATGGAGATCACTGGCTCTTTTTATGTTACACAACCAGGTTGTACGAAGCTTCACCCAGGTGTAAACAAAGCACCAAGTTGTTGTTCCGTCACCCCAATAGCTTGGCATCGGCCCGAAGCGTTACACACTGCCAGCACGACTAGGACCACCATGGCCATGGTACTTCCATCCTACAAAATAACACAGCAAATGGGTGTTTCTCAAAATAGGGGTAGCCCCCATTCATCCAATACTAATCATTCGCAGTGACAAACTAAGCATTTTTGGGAACCCTCTATATCTTGTGAAACCACCATGGCCATGGGTCCAGTGAGTCTCTTGTTGGATGAACGGATAAACTCGTACACCAAATGCTTGCAACGCTGCCATCCCAGGCACCTGGCAAAAATGCTGATAGAGCAAACTCGCTACATCCACTTCAGTCATGCCTGAGGCGAAAAGGCAGCGGTAGTGCTACCCCCCACTCCCAGTTGGGGTTGACTTGTTCTGAGTGTATGGATGTATACTGTATATTATAATATATCTATATACATGATTATATATATATATATATTATATTTGCAAACATCGACATATTGTACATACAGTACTACCAATATTGATACGTATATAACTAAATGGGGAATACGTACACTTCATCATATGATATAAATATGTCAACTTCTTACGCACTTCGATAACTTAGTTGGCCAGTAGCCATGGACCCAACTATGAATGGTACAAACCAAGCGCCCAAGATCCCATGGGAGTTGATAGCTGGGGTTGGCAGAAAACAGTGCTTCTCAGGGATCGGAAATCCACAGCCAGTGGGGTCAGCCACAGTTTTGCTTGTGTTGCAGCTAGGGACCTGTATGAG
>VSDK01010117.1:96721-136721 GCA_009767595.1 Symbiodinium kawagutii | reverse complement strand
TTCAGAATCGTTCAAATGTCGCCGGCCTGCTAATTGGTCCATCGTAGATTGATGGCTGTTGATGATTGGCCCTTATAGCTAATGAAGCGGACGGGTCATAGGAAGAGATCAGCCTGCAGCAAAATCATCAGGGATAGTTGCACATTTTACTAGTTCATGGATAGACAGTCCGACAATCCTTGCACGTAAATCAGAATGCAGCACGCACACACACACACACAGACCCTACATCAGCATTGAATTTATGTGGGTGGCTTTTGCAGCTCCTTTCACCCAAGAGATAGATGCTTTTTATCAGCTAGTTAGGAAGGTTTTGTCTCATATTCCTAGTAATTTTTTACACCATAAGACCAAGACCTTTTTGGATGTAGGAAGTTTGCATATATTTATGCATATATTACCTTATATGTAAGTACCATCGTGACTCCTTCGACATCTGGGTCCCGGACCAGCGCGGCCACTGCTTGGAATTTGCTCCATGTGAGCTGGCCACTACCTGCACCAGGATGTGGGATCCCCATCTGAGCCAATCGATTTGTCCTTCTTGTGGTGGCTTAGAGGTGATTGTGACGGTAAATGATACGGATTCATAAGGGATAGTCACCAATAAGAATGGCTAAACCACTGCTATATGGTGGTTTCTCGAGCTAAGATGGTGGTTTCTTGATGGATAATTTTTGGTGGTGAAGAATGGATATAGTTGGTGGTTGATGATGAATGATGGATAATTTTTGGTGGTTTTCGGGAGCCATAGGGTACCCCAAAACTGGTTTGTTTACCATCATAGATGGTTGCAAGAATGGATGATTTGGGGGTCCCTATGGCTGAAGAAACACCCATATAGCTTTGGCTTGATATGAACCAACACATTGGGTTACTAGGGGCAACCATTTTGTTGATCATGGCCGCGAAATCCCCACGTGGTGTGAAAAAACAACAAAGACATATCCGAGAGCGGGCTTCCGCTGGAGTCAGTATAGCTGAATGTTTATATAAAACAAACACTTGTAGGTTGTGGAGACTCTGAGAAACGACCTTATGGTAGTTTCCCACCACCTGATCTGTTGCTATACAACCTAATGAGTCTGGTGCATTCCTCAATGAACTGTCTGTAGTATTTGCACTTTCTTCAGACTCCTTAGCGTAGCAATTGTGTTCCCGGAAAAGTCGTGGCTCCAACCTGTACTCGTGCAGGCAAAACTCGATGAAAACGGATTACAAACTGATCGACATTACAAATGAACCAATCAACCCGCCAACCAAACAAGCAACCAGCCAACCAATCAACCAATCAACCAAGCAATGCCAAGCAATCAACCAAGCAACCAAGCAATCAACCAAACAATCAGTCGACCAACATGTTGGTGCAGTGGTTCCCGATGTAGTCTAAGGTACTCTAGCGAGACTTTGGAGACGGATGGAAACCAGGAGTTTGTTCACGCTTTCAACAAGCTACCCGCAGGCAAATATACTTATCACATCTAATCATCCCCCCCATTGCTATCCGTATGCTAAACTCGGAAAAAGAACGTAGTCCTGTCGAGAGTACTCATGAACCCACCGTTTTTTGGGGGCCCCCGATGGCTTGAAAAACCCCACATGCCTCTATGACCACCAACCATCACCAACCTTGGATCGGATTCACACAGCTGCAGGCCATCGTAGTCGATGCTGGCCAACAACTTCTCTGCTGAATCCATCGCGTGGAGAAAGCCCATGGCCTGCCCCAAGCATCAGGAAATGGTGGCCTGCCCCGCTGGTTCATCGTGGTTAGTGGTGGTTAGTGGTGGCTACTGGCAAACGAGCCTGGCTATAGAAAATCCACAGTTCTTGAGCTGGTTGTACTATAAAAATAGGGCGATTTTTAGAGCAACCAGGAGTTAAACATATGAGCTTGATTGATCGCGCATAATATGTGACTTTAGTTGGATATTCATCACTTATCAATCTCTAATTAATGTCGATGTTTGAATAAGAGTTGGCTATTGACTGCTTACCAGTTCAATACCAATGAACATCAATGAACTATTCAACATTTAACCACTATTGAATGATGAACGGATGTTGAATCAGTTAAGACCATTGAACTATTGCTTAACTACTATATTGATGAATCACTCTCGATTCATCAACCACTATAGAAGCAGTCAAATACCATTGAACTATTCATTCACAAACTATTGAACTACTAATGTTTTATTAATGAATCAATGTTCAATAGTTTGAAATCAAGCAGCTGTCCATTGTTGACTACTATGACCTACTCTTAACTACTATGAACTACTAATCAACTAATAGGAAAACCTACTATTTTATGTTAACTACTCTTAATAATGAACTACTGGTTTTAACGGTTTTAACTAATCAACTACTGAAAATCTATGTTAACTACTATATCAACCAATGTTCAAACCCACCCACGACAGTTGTCCCCACGACCTTCCAATGAGCTGCGAGATCTTGCAGCATCACCTGTGCCCCGTTGCGAGAATTCACGCACGTTGCGCAGGAGACCAGCGGTGCGGATCTCAGTCTCAGCATTCATTGTGGTCAGTTCAAGTGGTTGGTTTCTCAAATTTGGGAACCCCCAAAAGTGGTTGGTTTATTACTATAAATGATTGGTAATGGATGATTTGGGGGTACCCCTATTTTGAGAAACACTTAAGTGGATTAACGATGGTTGATAGCCATAATTAGCGATTGTTGATAGCAATGATATGCTGTGGTCAATGAACGATGGTTGATAGCTGTGGTTAATTCATGGTGGTCAATAACAGGAGATCATAAGCAACCAAGAACTTGAGGATTGAACATTCAACCAATTGAAATCAGGGAACAAACACACCATGGACCCTCGCATTTTTAGAAACCCACAACAAATATCACTGAGTTGGGTTGAGATGCTTAGCAGCGGAAACGGTGGTTTTACATTGGTGATGTGGCTCTCAACTTTGGGAACCCTCTGGGACCATTGTAGAACACGAGCAGATTTGAGATATTAATCCTTCTGAATCTAAGTCATATGGCAGTGGGTCAAAACCCCGTACCCCTGGTTCCTCACCATGAACCATTGTTTTCCCTTGTAATGTTGGTGGAAATCCCTTATTAGTTGGTTGATCAATATTGACCCGATTGACCCATAGCCATATTCCATTTTCTGCGCTTTGCAGGGGTTCTCCAATTTATGATCTCCGGCTCCAACATGGTCGCAACAATGTGGAAAGTTGCTTTCCAGCACAGAGTCGTGCACCATGTCCATTTTAAGTGGTTTCTGAAGCCATAGGGGTAGCCCTAAATCATCCTTTATTAAGCATTTATAGTAATAAACCAACCATTTTTGGGGGTTTCCTATTCTGAGAAACCATCAAATATGCATGATAGTTTCAGCACAAGGCATTTAAGATTGACGAAGTTCAGACCCCGGGAGCCACCAATCCACCTCGAAGCTTGCATTCACAGCTCCGTTTTTTCAAAGATTGGGCTGTTGATTTGCACTGAACTCGACGCTTAGGTGTGTTCAGTATGTGCTGCACTGTTTGAACAGCGCGGAAAAGAACTTATGTACGCAAAGGTGCAACATCTTGAGAATTCTCAAGTGAGAAATGCATCTCACACTATCAGCACGATGGGATCCGCATCATTATCTCTTTGAAACTCATGTCTGAATTCCTCCGTTAAGAGGGCATCTTGAAATCCTGATGCTGGCAAAGATGGCCGCATGCAACAAACGTAAAATAGCCGCTTGGCGCCCAGAACAAAACTGCCAAGGACTGCACAAATTGAAATCGGAAGCAGCAAATGGCTCAGAACTACTTGACCTTCATGCTCTTGTGGCAAAAATCGCAAACGCATTTGATGGAAGTAGGATGCATCATTTCCAGAGGCGGCGAGTTGGTTCCAGGAGGGCTCTTCATCCTGAGCCTGGCATACTTGCGGAGCATTGGGTCCTGAAATCACATATTCAACACAGAAATAGATCGCTTTCATACATATTGCCGCTGGATGCTTGGTGAAGCAATCTCGCGACCCCGCACTGAAGCAAAGGGAGGGGCCACAGGACCGCGTCTTGTTTCCGTCCTTTTGAGCGCTCAGCAAATCCAGCCAGACCGGTGCAGCATCTCCCTGAAGGGGTTCGGGTCGAAATCCCTGTGTCGCTTGTGAAGTCACCCAGCAAAGCACTGGCAAACACAGCAACACAAGGCCCGCGCGGCCCAGGCTTCGCCACAAAGCGGCAAGGAGTGCAGCCATGGCGACCCGCGGCAATCGCAGCAGTGGACCTCGCTTGAGCGTCTGAAGCCACGGCGCGGCTCTGTGCATATGACGGGTACCTTGCTGAGCTTGGACGTTGTCATTCGGACCTGATAGGTTTATCCATGCTAACCCACAAACTCTAAGGAATCTATGTGGAACGCTTCACATTGAAAGTCACTGAGAGTATATCTAAGATATGTTCAATTCATTTATGAAGCAATCAACACATCTATCATCGAATATATCCCTGTCTATCTGTCCCATCACTACTAGAGGTTCAATGAGGTTCACAATGTTCAAAAAGCATGATTGATACAAGAAAATGTTGGGATCTCGATCAACCCATGCATATGATCTAAAAAGAAACCATATTACATACTGTATATAAAATTACAAGTTGTCCGTTTCAAGATGACTTAAAAAGTACTAAGAATCATAAAATAAATTGATAAATAAAATCAATCAACACATAGCATCACAAGATCCGCTCCCACTGCGCTTCCGAAGCAGTCCAGTACTTCCTACGGTGCAGCGATCCGCACCGCCATCCACACCGGGGCAGAGCCGGGCAGAGCCAAAGGGCGCCACGGGGCACCTCCTCGTTGTTGTTGATGTCGAGGCTGTTGAAGATCTGCTCAATCTCATGCTGTTCGCCTCGCCACACATGGCTGATGCGGGTCACGTCGTGAGGCGGGTGCGGGTCACATGTGAACATGTGATGCTTTGTTAGCTTTGTTTCAAGTCATTTGAGGGCATCCCCTTTTTGCATCCTTTTCCAAAAGAAATCATAGCAATAAACCATTCGTAACTTTTTTTCCCTCTATTAGAAACCATGTGATAAAGCTATTGTCTAGGTGCAAAAGTGTGGTCACGTATATGAAATGCTCATGGCGCCGTCATAACAAAACCCCACCGGAGTAGTCAATGTAAATCTTTGTTGATTTGGTGGTTTCTGAAAATAGGGCAAATCTTCAAATATGAACTCAACTACAAATAAGTATAACTTTGGGGGTTCCCTATTCTAAGAAACCACCATCTGAATTCTTTTTTCTTATTTGCGCAGAGCAGTACCACCAACTGCCAAGGCTGAATTTCTCTGACCAAGCTTTGGATCCGGACAACGAATCGACTGACCCATGTTTCTACTACCCAACAAGTTGGGACATGTGAGAAAACATCAAAAAAATATCATCCAAGAATCGCCAAACACCAGGATCGCCACACGTTTTTTCTTTTTCTGACACCTGATCGAAGTCACGGGGCGTCGTGACGACATCCGTTGCGACTTCCGGTTGAGTTTCTCGTCCGAGATGCTATAAGGCAACGAGCGAAAAAGACGAAGACCATGATGCCAGGTCCTCTGTGCCTTCATTTGGGCTGGACCTTGCCTCGGCGCCCACCGTTTTCAGGGTCAGGTCACGTCGACTAAGGTATCCTGGTATCATGGTCAAGCTCCGGTATCATTTCTCAGAAATGCTGGTATTTGCAGTGGTTTATAGCATTTGCAAACATGTCCAAGCAACCAACGCGGCGAGTTTCAAAATCACCCGAAACACGAAAATGAACAACCCAAAAAACGGGTGGATAAGAATTCTTATGGCTCAATGAAAAAGCAGCATTCCAGAATAACCCTAGACCACCACGGGACCCTGACATGTCACCATAGCCCATGGTTTAAATTCCAAAGGTCAAACATATCATCACACCTTGCAAGGTCTTCTTGTTGTCACTGTCGAACTGACGAACCCGTGAAAATTCCTCATCCTTGATTATAATTAACATACAACAAGGTCTATGTGTTCAGTGCTAGGCATTGCTAGTCACACTGTATATGTAGATAATTGCAACACTATGTACAGTTGTTTCGAAAATATCTGTAAATTGGTACTATTAAACTTGAGCACCTGTATGGACGTATCATGCCTTGTTTTCATGAGCGCATCTGTATAGGAACACATGTATGTGTATGTACATGTGTCTATGTCTGTGAGTCTATGTGCTTGTATATATGTGCATTTTTGTATATGCACACGCATGTACTGAGATTTATATATGCCAATGTATGCGTAATGTGGATATGTGTACGCTCAACAGTGTCCGTCTGTATGTGTGTATGTGTGTATGTGTTCTCATCTGCGTGCCTATGCGAGTGCTGCTGTGCATTCGCAATTGTACGCCTCTGGGCATATTTGTATGCGCTGTATGTGTGCAGGGTCACATCGTCAGCTTTGTTGGAATTTCCCCTGCTAAAAATTACTCTAAATTTACTACTGTAGGTTTGCAAGAAAGAAAACAAACACAACCTTTTTTGTTGTAAATAACCAATGTCGTACAGAGCATTAAGATATATTAAGCCCAAGCATGACCACAAGCAATGACATGTTTGAATATTGACAGCGGCAATAGCTGCTTTCTCCCCTGTTGAATGTGTGCATCCCTACTACTCTTAATTTTTAACAAACAAATTCCAAAAAGAAACACCTGTATACTCCAGCCAGTTCTACTTGATGTTCAACTGAACATCAAACTATTCCTACCAACGTAATATTCTTGTGAGGACAATATGCTAATCACACTGACATGATCATTCTGAATCGGAACCGTTGGATTATCAGAACTGCTCAAGTATTACATACGATTACCATAACCACAACTTCAAGCAATTTAAAGCTGCTCTCCCCAAACGATCTCCGATACCCCACCACAACGCCTTGCCCAACTTGCGCTGTGACCCGCACCTGAAGTGCTTCACCGCCCGCACTGCTGCTCGGACGGGTGACTTCAACGTCTTCGCCACTGGTCCCTGGAGCACTGAGGTGCTTTGGCCAGCGCTGATGAGTGCTGACGAGTAACAACCAACAATGAGCAACAATAAGCAATAAGCAATAAGCAATAAACATCAACAACAACAGCAACAACAACAACAACAACAACAAACAACCAACCATTTGCTAATAACTATATGATAACTACTAGGAAACATAAACTATCTGTAAGACTTTAAAACCACCAACCAATCATTGATGCCATCACAAATCCATGGTCTCCTCGGATACTCAAAACTGAAAAAAGCTACTGGTCGTGATGGCAAATCTAGGTACCAATTGTGAGTAGCCAGGCAGAACGAGGCTACAATAACTAATATAACTAATAACGACCAACCCATAGCAAACGATATGGCTGTGGGTGAGTTCACCCTTAGTCCCCCTGGTTCCCCTATCATTTACCATGGTTTTCCCTCTTATTGTTGGTTATGATCCCCAATTGTCGTTGGTGAACTGCTTCACCCAAAGCCATATCAATCCGAAAAACCGAAAAATCACCGCCGTCCTCCGGGACAGCAAGGTGGGGCACAGCTGCTGTTTGCCTGCACGGCGATGACGGCCGTTTTGGGGTGGCCTGGGTTGTCAATGATTGTGAAGGTTGGGGGTGAATGACGGACAAATGACAGCTAATTAGAGTGAATGACAGCTCAAGGTTGGTTAACAGCAACAAGGTTCAAGGCCTGCTGGTGAATGTTATGATTACTATGACTAGTTAATGATTGAGGTTAATGATGGACAAAAAACGCTTAATGATACTGAATGATGGCGGATAACGTGGTGATCTCGGTTTGTCTGAGAAAAAGGAACCACATGTAGTAACCGATTGCAATACTCATCATATGCTGGTTTCTTCAAATGGAGGTACCCCCAAATCATCCAAAATTCATGATCTATGTTCATACCACAAGAATGAAACCAACCATTTGGATTGATTGCCCAGGCCTAGGCCCTCTCCTGGCCGCAGGTTGGCCTGGAAAAGAGCAGGGCGTCCCGACGAGGAACCCCGGCTGCCGAGCCTCGTCTGACAACTTCGCTCCTCATATCCCTTCAGCTGCGCCAAGCGCACGTGATACCTAGCGCCGAGGCGGCGAGCGCAACGGTGAATTGACTGGTGAGTTGGCTGGTGAATTGGCGTGGCAATGGTTAATTAATGATGGTTAATAGTGATGCTGGTGAATCACTATGGTTAACCAACCATGGAGGATTATGGTTAATAGAAATTATGGCTGGTTGGTTGGTTGATAATGATGGTGAACAGTGGTGAATCAATGGTTAATGCTTGATAAGCCATACCTGGAGCTTAAGTAGCTGCTCAGTGGTTTATGATAGAGGAGAACCGCTGGCTAGAATAGGGGATATGACAACCACAAGTGGCGAGCTGGTTCCTGCCCAAGCAGCCCAAAAATGGACCGGTCACTAGTTCGCATCCCGTGACTGGACATGGCTATGCCATGGCTTCACAGCCGTAAGTGCAGGGCCCGTGATCCTAACCGCTATATCCTGGTGGCCTGTTCATAAACAAAGCAAGGGATGATATACCAATGTGGGTAAGCAAAGAGCCAGGAATGGTGGAGAAGCAACAAATATTGGGATCAACAACAATAGGGATGGAATTAGTTACCACTAAGCATTACTAACCACTAACCATTCCCAACCACTACTAACCACTAACCATTAGTAATTGGGAGGACAACAATGACGTTGGCGCATAATCACAACTTTCACCAACGACACCACAACTGTTTGGCCACGGTTTGGTCGTGGATCTCCTGGGTTGTGCTCCTCCAGAGGTATACCATGAACCATCTCAGTTTGGTGCACACATTAAAGCATCGATTGTCATCTCTTTACCTACTAATATCAGAAATGTGAATATGCATTCATTATCTTGAGACATATTTTAACAGGTATATGATATATGTGAAATATTTTTACATAATTCATAAATAACAACATATGTCCAAGCGTATCGTAATGTCTTGCACACACATCATCTTGGGGTTCGTCACTCATCTTGGCCTACATAGAGTCCGCCTCCAGCTGAGCAAGTTCGAACCGACTGCCCATGGACCACTTGCACAAGAAATCATGGCAGGTATATTTTGGTTGTGATCCACCTGTATTAACCATCCCGTGTAAGCCATGGTACATACATGTACACACCCACCCGTCAACAAGCTTACGTTCAAGAGTATCATAGCACCATATAAAACCTACCAAAGTCTTAAAGCCATTTTGGTGCCAATCGCATGCGATGTATACACCAACAAATTATGTGAACTCCTCCGACATGAGCCTCCCCGGATGCTGACAAGATTGAATTTCCAATGTAAGTTGGATCGATTAAAGAAATCCTTTTCGGGTCGACAGGTGGTCCCTGGCGGCCTCCACGTTTCAAGCAGCTGCTTGGTCAGACTAACAGGGGTACAGAGTAGTATGGCAATGCCGGCAGTTGTGAAGGTCAGAAGTGAAAGCACTGGCCACGGTGATTTAGGCTTTCAAGCTACGCAGAAATCAGGGCAAATTTTAGATGGAGTGCATGTGTGATCACAAATGTATGAACATCTAAAAATACACATATGTTTGTTGAATGTTGACCGTGGTTGTTAATCATATGGTTGTTGATAAAAAGAAAAATATGGTTGTTGATCATACCATTGAATGATGATAAATCTGGTTGAGAAGAATGTGTTTCGTTGATGATTAATTAACAGTCTGTTCTTCCATAACTTTTCCTGTTTAACTGGGAAAGGAATACTTTAATCATGATTTTCCTGTTTCAATAAACTAACATAGTCTTGATTAAATAAGACATTAATCAGTAAACTAACCATTATGAATCAAACTTTTAATTGTACCCCTGGTTAAGAAGTCCTTAATTGTACCCATGGTTCATCAGCAGGCTCAGAAGACTGGACATCGCACCGGAGCATCATGGACTTCGTCTCCAAAGAGACCTTTCGCACGATGTTCTCATCCTTGGTCGAGGTGACGCACTCTTGGTCCTTTCGCAATGCGGTGGTGGCGGTTGCCCCAAAGAATGCCAAGTGGATATACGACATAGATCATCCCCGGGATTTTCCAGGTATAGGTTTAAAAAATGCTGAAAATCACCACTATTTGGTGGTTTCTCAAAATAGGGGACCCCTCAAAATGGTTGGTTTATTACTGTAGATGATTAATAGTGGATGATTTAGGGGTACCCCTATTTTGAGAAACCACCATTTGGAACCAAAGACAGTTCAAGCTACAAAAAATGATGATCTGTCGCGATTTGCTTACTGAGAGGATACCTCCATCATCCAATGCGCTGGTTTTTACGCTGGATCTATGAATAATGGTTTCCCTCATCCCCACCCAACTTGCAGTAACCATAGTGGGGAAAAGAAGCGGTGTTTTGATCGGAGATGCTCGTATTGTGGAGAAAGTTGCACGCTACTGATGCTTTGTCTGGATTTTAAAGACTAGGATATCGAAAGGCCAGAACACTTTTGCCACCTCAGTGAACTGGCAATTCAAAGTTTGGGCAAAGTATTTGGACTTCAGAATGATGGATGAAAAGAACCAACCAAGCTTCAGAAAAAAGGTGGCTTTGCACAGCTTACTGACTTCACGTTTGCTGGGCCATTTAAGGGAATGGTGACAGGGGATATCCTTTCTCTTTTGGCAATCGAAGACGGCTCAGCGGAAAAGCCAAACAAACACTTCCAAACAGCATTTCATTTACACTCAGGGCTTCCATTGGTGGACCATCTTGGATTTCCAAAAGTTAAGCTTGAGACAAACGGTTCGTGGTGTTGTTTGATCCTGGGTTACCAAGAGCCAAGCTATGCCAAAGTTCATGCACATCTCAAAAACTAATCAAATACATCCGGTGAGTGGAGAGTATGGTTGTTTTCAAGTTTAACCCCCGGCCACAAGACTAAGGATGCTTGTCAATCTTCTTGTATGAAACTAGCATCAACTAGCCGTGATTGTGCAGCTTCCAAATTGTCCCATACATGATCAGTGCATGATGGTTTGTGGGTTTCGTTGATGCTTCCCCTTATCACCCTGTCATAGAGATGCCAAGCACTGCCAAGCACCGCCCAGGCACAGTTTCTTCACCAACGGAGCTGCGAAGTGTGAGTCGTTCCAACAGCACCGGCATGACCTGAGCGAAACAGCACCTGGGATCACGGCCTGCCCCCTGATGAGTACCCCAATGATCCGAATCCAAAATGCCACCAAGCAGTTTCTGGTGGCGATCCGGGCAAACCTACTGCACCCTGAAACGAACAGAGCAAAGCGAGGATTAACCATGTCATCATCACGTGGTCTGGGGGATGCAATACCTGGAACATAGTGGGACAAGCATGAAACAGCAAAACAGAAAATCACATATATATATATATACACGGGAAACAAGTAAAGACCAACAGTATCACCACTGCCACCAGTACCACCAGTACAACCAGCGCACCAGCATCACCACCAACAACATCAACAACAACAATCAACCAACAACAACAATCAACCAACAACCCAGAAATTCATCAATCAATAAATCTATCAATTGATCAATCAACCAACCAACCAACGAACAAACAATCAAACAAACAAACAATAACGAGAACAAACAAACAAACAAACAAACAAACAAACAAACAAACAAGCAAACAAGCAAGCAAGCAACCAAGCAAACAAGCAAGCAAACAAGCAAACAAGCAAACAAGCAAACAAGCAACCAAGCAACCAAGCAACCAAGCAACCAAGCAACCAAGCAAACAAGCAAACAAGCAACCAAGCAACCAAGCAAACAAGCGAGAAAGCAAGAAAGCAAGAAAGCAAGAAAGCAAGCAAGCAAGAAAGCAAGAAAGCAAACTAGCAAACAAGCAAACAAGCAAATAAGCAAGCAAGCAAGCAAGCAAGCAAACAAGCAAACAAGCAAATAAGCAAGCAAGCAAGCAAGCAAGCAAACAAGCAAACAAGCAAACAAGAAAACAAGCAAACAAGCAAGCAAGCAAACAAAACAAACACAGAAAGAAGGAAAAAACGCAAACACACCAACAATATAATATAAACAACAAACAACAACGACAACACCAACAGTAACAACAAGAACAATAACAACAACATGAGGAACAGGCAGCCGCAACAATGAGAACACCTTATAGCAGCAAGAGAAAAGACAAGCAAAGGTACAAGGAAAAAAAACAGTGGCATCTAACCAGAAGTGATAATGACATATGGTGGTTTCTCAAAAGATAGGGGTACCTCTATCATCCTCTATAAACCATTGGTAGCACTAAACCAGCCATTTTGGGGGCAACTTATTTTTAATAAAAACAACCATATGAACCCATAAGATATTCTGGTTGTAGATGTCCTGTATGTTACATGGGTCCAGCCATTGAGCGAATGTCAGTAGCAGCCGGTCACCAATTCCTAAAGGTCAATGAACTGTAAATGGTGGATTTTCTCCCTGAACCACTGCTGCAACGGGCGAGCGCAGGGCGGCAGCCCAGGGACCCCAAAGAGCATCAAAGGCCATTCAGCCCAGGCTGCGGCATAGAGCAAGGTTCCGCTCCAAGTTTCAAAGGAGACGCTAAGGTAAAAAAGAACCAAGCAAGTCACCTGGTTCGAGCGCGCGAGCCGTCACTAGCCCCTGGTGGTCGAACAACCGACTAATCAACACTCGCTTGATCATTATATCATTGACCATTGCTTAATGTGCATTTGTTAACAATTACACTTGGGAAAATAAGCAAAAGTTGGATCAACCCACCAACCAGTCTAAGGTGAGCATAATTCTGACCACAAGGTATGCTTCAGGAATGAATGATCATCTACGACCGATGAAGAATCGCGCATCAAAATAAACACCAAAAACAATGACCAGCTTTGCTACATGAATTCTTGATGTTGTAGATATCTAACCACGGAGGTTCCCCACGACTTGTTGCTCTTTCATGACTCACTTGGCTAGATGAACCATCATCCATCATCCTGTGAATCAACCAACCAGCAAAATGAGATGACTTCAACGACTGATTCCAATTCTGGATGGCACTTCCACAGTGAGTGTGTGCGTGTGAACGCAGCATGGAAGGAGTCAAAGTGTAGTTCTGTTTGAATCACATGAGCTGTCAAAGATTTGCTTTCCTCAGAGCATGGGACAAATATTTGTATATACGATTTAGGGTTGCGAGTACCCCGGAACAACCCAACTATGAAAGTGGAAAAAGAGCAAACAACGCAGTGCATCATTCATGCGTCATGCAAAACCAGTTGAGCGAAAATCAAAATCCTGTCTTAAATTTGCTTGTGCTTGTCGCCTCATGCCAGTTTGTATCACTATCTTGGTTAATTATAAATGCGCACACACACACAGAGAAACACACGCAATCTCTCAGAATGGAACCACCAACCGCAAAGCCACAAGATAACTAACCGCCAACCAACGATGAAATTCCTATCCTTGCCTGCAAAACGACCACATCCAACAGCTAAGTGGACACCGCACTCCAGTCATCCCATGTGGTTGCGAGCAAACACACTCCAAGCTTTAGCGACTCGGAAAAGGAGAACTGTGGGGAGAACCTGTCCGACTTCGGAAGCGATGCTGGTCTGCAATAGGCATGGTCGCTAACCCCCTGAGAAATCTGAAGATCCCCGTCATGGAACGTCCAGTGACAGCCTGCCTGGATCGCTTGCCAAAAGGACAGGAGCTCGAAAATGAACGCATACCTGGAACAGCTTGGAACAGCGATTTGCGCAGTTTCTGAATGAGCAACTGGCTGCCGAAGTGGTTGATGATTTAGCCTTTCAAATGACCATAGCTGCTCTAAAAATCAATTAACCATCATAACCAGGGTCAACCACAATTGGCAGCCCAGGATCATCCCGGAACTACTGGCTGCGGTCACTGTAGCTGCAGCCGGCCTTTCTGATGTCAAGCGCAGCCTCTTGGGATCGCTGACGGGAGGCTCACCGAGCTGCACCTAGCTGCTAGATCTGGTTGGACATAAACTTGGTACAGCCATGGCCGTGGTTGGCAAGCAACTATAGTTATACATAGCCATGGTTATCACAGCATGAACTGTGGACATGAACTGTGGACATATTGCCATGATGCCATGGTTACAACAATATGATTGTGATAGTAAAAACAACGCACTATGATTAGTTGCTTTTAATGTTAACCCCAGATTAAAAAACATAGGTTGATCAATTAGGGTGGGTACCATTTTAATGGGAAACCAAGGCGAACTTAGGGGATACCGCCCTATGTATCAACCAGGGGTTTATCAATCCTTAGTTGACATTAAGTGACAACAATCGAACACCATTCAACCAGGAGAACCAGCATGGTTGACATATATCAATTCAACCCTACTTGAATTAATCAATCCAGCTGGTTTATCAAATCAGGGTTGATCTTCACAGCCATGGGCAGACTTGGTTGTCCTCAATAGTGATCCCTCGGTCTCCCATGTCAAGACCTGCTCGGCCATCCACGACATATCCACAACACGTCCCGTGCTCCCTTGACACTGCTCAATCATTACGTGATGTACCGTGATATTATAGAGATACACCCTGGTGATCTAACATGGCAATGGAAAATCACCATTTTCTAGGGAAACCCTGGGAAATCAGCTATAAATGGTGGATTTTCCATTGCTTTGTTAGATCACCAGAGTGTATTCATTGTGAAAAATATCACACCCATCACCGACCACTCGCATAAGAAACGCTGTTTCGCTGCGATTCCTTCGTCAAGCACCAGCAGTCGTCATAACCACCATCAACCTCATCGAACACCATTCATTATCATGAATGATAATGAACCACCATGGTGATTATGATAACCATGATAAACATCATCATGGTTCACCACCATCATTAAACCACCATGAATCATCATTAACCATCGGTCAGCCTTACCAAACCACATGACCCGTGGTGGGTCACTCATCAACGTCCTTCCGTTTCGAGCACCGGGGGGCACCACCGGGTGCCGGGACCTCCTCCATTTCGAGATGGTCGAGTCCCGGAGCGGCGAACTTCAGCTCCGCGTCCTCAGCTCCGCCCACGTCGTAGTGCTTCATCAGCAAAGAGGTGCCTTAGAGATGGCAAATGGCCGATGGATGCTGATAGATGTTGATGGCCATGTTGATGGTTGAGAAGTGAAGGACCTTAGGTCCAATGAAAAAAGTGAAGGACTAAGTGAACGACGGACCTTGATGGACGTTGACGGATGCTGATAGATGTTGATGGTTGCTAGATGTTGATGGTTGCTAGATGTTGGATGGATGTTGATGGTTTCGTGATGATGGTTTAAGGTTGATGATTGATAGTTGATGATGACCCAATATTGATCAAATTGGTTGTAATGGTTTATAAACATATAATGCTGGATGATGCTTGAACAGGTCTTATAATGCTTGGCAATGGTGGCGGTCAAAATTGGTTTCTCATAGACAACGGCCATTATCTTACCCCCAAAAGCTCACGTTCTGCGAACTATGCAGGTCTCAAACTCGGCTATGGACGAGTGGTTAGTTATCCCCAAAAATTTCCGAACACATGTTTGCCAATCAACCAAAGCTTAAACCTACCACCAGTTGCAAACAAGGCTTAAGCCTCCCAACACCTATAACCACCATGTTCTGTTGGTGTTGGGATGGTGTCAACGGGAAGGCACCTAATTGTTCTCCCTCAAACTCACGGGAAAATGGCACTTTGGCGATTTAGTTTCCTGCAATCATGTGGCTATGCAGCAGAACATATGGAGGGATGTGTAGGGTACCCCTTGTGGGTACCGGGTACCCCCAAGATCCACTGATCATTCTTAGCGATGGAGAAGCCACATATTTTGAGCACGCCATATGTTTAAGTAGGGTACCCACAAAAGAAACAAATCAATTGGTGACTTTGATTCCGTCAATTTTTTGTTCCTTAGGACTCTTCCTGGGTTTGGATCCACACCATCTGTCACAAGCGAATGGCCTCAATCATTCACAATAACAGTTGCGGTTGCTGGGAATTGCTACATTGCGCATCATACTGCGCGTTTCGACGTTCGGGACAATCACGGATCATGCACAACCATGGACAACCCACATATTCTGGTCATTGATTTGGTCCATCACCAGGAATGACATGTAGAGTCCAGCATGTACGGGCATATCAAAATATCAAACTATAGACACACATTGCTTTGTTTGCTATGTCAAGTCACATGAAATGCATATGAAATTTGAAACCATATGTACTTTTACCGATGGGCCTTTCAATGCTCAAATATCTATCATATGTATTTCAAAATTCATCCACACAAAACACGTATTTTTTATGAATGTTTATGGCGATTGTTACGATTGTTTAAAGATGTTTATGATTGTGTTTCATTGGTTGGGATGCCAAAAGAGATACCTGCCCCACACTCAAGTGCTCAAGTGCTTGGCAGCCTGCGACGAGAGGCTCGTGCCTGAGAAGAGGATCAATATTTTGCGCGCATCCGTCGGCAGAGTAGGTGTGAGCCACAGGGTATCGGTCTCCAAGATGTGACCAATGAGAAAACCCAGCGCCAACAAACTGTACGCAGTCAAGCAAAGGAACTCACCCACGTGAAGCAAATCCAGGTTGATGCACCAATAGACCAAAGGAGTTAGGACCAACAAAGTCCTCAATGTCGGCAAATCGTCTTTTACACATCGAAATGCGGGCAAAAACTTGGATCGATCGCTGCAGTGCCATGAATTTTCCATCCCCAAAAAATGTTTGTGCCGTTGGTTGTGTCAACTCAACCAATATGAAACAATATGAAAAATTCAAGTCAACCAACCAATCATTTGCAGCTATTATTTGCTAGTACTATGGAAACGAAAAAAATTGAATAAAACCCTCAACCAGCTGTGGCTGTGGGTTGACGGCCCGAAATTACTGGACGTGCCCTGCTGACGACGAACATGTGGCCCCCAAGTGGTCCCACAGTGTAGCCACGATTCGGGCCCAATGGATGCAGAGAAGCAAGGATGCTGCAATAGGGGTGTTTTTTTTCTCGAATGGGGGACCCTGAAAATTTGGTTTACTACTACAAAATGGTTGATATAAAGGATGATTGGGGGGATCCATATTGAAAAACCATCATATGAAAATGTTCGAAACTCATGTTTTTGAAAACACCTGCCATTCAACGAACTAGCTGTTGGATTCCATGGGTCTCCGAAAAGGCAGCCAACAACCAAACAAATGCATGCCGCTTTCTCATGGGAAACAGACCTGGTGAAATTGCAAAGTACTTGGAATATGTGTTTTTTCTCATTGTTGAAAACTGAGCGCCGGATCATGCCGGTGCACACTTGGGCACATTTCCGGCCAGGCCAAAACGACAGGGGATCCAAGACGCAACCTCGACTTCACCATAATGCAAAAACTTGCTGCAAAACATGTCCCAAAATCGAAGCAAACATTTGCTGGGGTTTATAACATCGAACGTTTTAGATCCTTACATTAAATAATGATGCGGCATGCGCTTGGCCTCACCACGCTGAACGAAACTAATATGACATAAGCTACTGCCCGACGCAATCCACTGCAAACACTGTGCTCCCGCCGTTTTTAAAAGCAATTTCAATCCCTGTGTCCTGGCACTGTTTTTGGCTGTTGAATCCATGTCAAAATAGTTTAGTCCTGCTGTCGGCCCATTGGTGGCATGCACTGCGTGGGAATGAAGTAGATAAGGTAAGCAAACAGGCGGGCGCAAAGGTAAAAATGGACAGGGCACCAAGAAGCATTTTGAGAGCGAAAGCGAGGACGAAGGGTTACTTCGAATAAAGTCGTGTAGAACACGCTGAAGCGTAGAGAATATTCAACAGAGCCTGAGCAAAAATGAAAATCAAGTTTGCAGCGGTAGGAAAAGCGTGCGCAGCGCCAAGGTAGAGCAGAGAGGGCGTAAAGAAAAAAAGAATGGAATAAAAACAAAGAACGCGTGACGTGATATATGTATGTGAAAAATTGGGCGCGCAATGAAGAAGGATGCACGTGAAGGGTCACAGGTGTGTAAACCCTCATGGATCTGCCAAAAATTGTTTGCTTCAGGCATCCAATTTAGCTGCGCTTGTTCTGATTGCTGGCGATAGCTTGAAATCCTGCGACGTGGCCGGACAGCTTGCAAGCAGAAAACGGCAAGAAAACCGCGACAAACAGCTGTTGGGCGTTAGAAGCTGCTAGCGTTGGCAAAAGCTCTGGGCAACCTCCCTGTGTTCATTTTCTGCGGCAGGCTGTCGCGCGACGCTCGAATTTTCGTGCCGCGCGAGCTTCAGCTGTAAGTTTACATGGCTTGGTTCCCTCCGAGTTTCGGCAACAGCTCGGACGCAAAAGGCCACGTCGCGCCAATTAATGCCATGTCAGCATTTCACAACATGATTAATTTAATAGTTGCAGTTCTTGAAGAACAAAAATCACGGCACTGATGAAAGGACACTTGAGGATCGGTACAGCCACATGCAAAGAGAATTTTTGCTGGGGGAAGGGCAGCCCTGCAAACAACCACCTTGAAAGAGTTATTGATGTCACCCAACCAATGTGCCAGAGATTCTGAAAACCACTTGTGTCAACTAAAACCACCAAGTCTCTCTAATTGCTATATTTAAAATGCTAAACATGTGCAGCCCCACAAAACGGAACCCAACAGCAAAAAATGAAAGTCGTTGAATGTGATCCGTCATCAGCGCATATCCAACTTCCAACAAAACCAGGCTACATGCGGCATGATACAACTGGCACCAGCTCAGGAACTTGGTGCTCCACCCAAAATATAGGTGATAAATGTTGGCTGTGGTAAGGATAATAGATTTTCGGATGCTTGAAAATGATTGCTAAAGAAGTCGTTAATTAGTGGATTGTCATGCTTCGTCATGTCACGCGCTGTGGTGAATGAGGGATTTGGGTGGTGACGGTGGGTGAGGATCTCCATGGGTGCACATAATACTGCCCGGGCAGTTTCCAGATGAATGACAGCTATGAAACCCTGCTTTCCGTAGCCATTTGCAACGATCTAATATAGGGACGATGGATTAACGGACCCTGCAGCGTGCGCTATAGGCTATCAGCAGTCATTCCCAGCTATTCACATCTCATGCTTGCAGCCATTGGGGCTTCACTGCTGTGCGGTTTGTCAGTCATGGTGTTTACGTCAAGCTACTTAATTAAATATGATTGGGGGCACTGGTAACGATGAGAGGGTGAAGGTGGACGGTGGACATGACTGCTCGGGAAACAAACACAAAGAATCCAGTGATGATACCATTGGGGTTCTAGACTGTTTCCACAAAGAGTGCACGCCCTCAAACCTTCACTACAAAACATGATGAAAGGATGGTTGGGGTCTACCGGGTTATGAGGTGGTAATGGTGCATATTGCTATCTCATGGTAGTCCCCAAAGCTATGCACAGAGAAACAGCAGATCTGATGGCTATCCCAACGACTTCGAGTTGGCCATGAGCAAAACTCGAGCCTTGACTCCCCCTGAATCAACGAAGCCTCTGGCCATGGCTCAATCCAGGCGGTGTTTTGCATCCCGAAAACGATACGCTACACTTGAAGATCAGATGGTAAGCCGTTAGGGAGAAACATGTCTGCATGCAAGTTGTTTTCAATGATGCCAAAGTGACCTGTGCATGTGCAATTAACAACGAATGTATTGGTGACATTGTACTCGTATATGGATAGATGGATAGAATTGGATGGAAGAATTGGATGGATGGATGGATGGATGGATGGATGGATGGATGGATGGATGGCTGGGTGGGTGGGTGAGTGGGTGGGTGGGTGGCTGGATAGATGGATGGATGAATGGATGAATGGATGGGTGAGTGGGTGGGTGGGTGGCTGGATGGATGGATGGATCAAGCGATCAATCGATAAATAGATAAATCGATAGATCAATCGATAGACAAATAGGTAGATAGATAGATAGATAGATCGACAAATAGCTAGGTGGTGAGATAGCTTGATCGACAAATAAATAGTTCGATAGCAAGCTAGATAGATGGATCAATGTCAATTGCCATGCATATACAGCACACAGCCTCCCTCTCTTAAAGGTTTCTTAGCTTCAAACTTCTGTCACCGCCTTGTGTGGTACCACTTACAAGTGATCTATCTATCTATCTATCTATCTATCTATCTATCTATCTATCTATCTATCTATCTATCCATATATCGACCCATCTACCCATCTACCCATCCACCTGTCTACCTATCTACCTATCTACCTATCTACCTCTCTATCTATCTATCGATCGATCTATCTACCTTTCTGTCTACCTACGTACCTTTCTATCTATCTATCTATCCATCCATCCATCTATAATCTCAGGGACCGGGCTTTTCCTTACCACTTTGACTTGCAAATGTGCTTGCTCCACAATGGCCATATCTTACTAGAAAACGTCCACAACATTTTTTGAGCATCTCAACTTCCAAAAGTGGTCCGCCCCCGTCACTCGTGCTTTTGACTTGCAAATCTTGTTCCTGCCATAGCCGCATGCAAATTGTGCGCGCCGCTTTCGCCGCAGACCTCCACGCTCGCTGCGCAATGCTGCGCCTACATTTAGATGGTCCCGGAGCGAGTGGCGAACAACTCAGCCTTTCGGGCGATTTCTCTCAGTCACGTAACTTTTAAGATCTCTTCTCTGACACCTGCTGCATTTTTCCACACGCGGGACATTTGACTTCCAAACTCCCTTCGATGAATAAATGGCCAACGATATGTACCCATCAAGTCTTTGTACTACAAGCTTTGTCAATACTATGAACCACTCCAATTCTGTCACTTTATTTCTAATTCTGAAGGGAAGACAAAAATTAAATGATTTGGACATCTTGGTAAATTAATCAGCTGATGGTCAAGGTCCAAGGTTCATGAGCCAAATATTTCGATCAACCTCCACCACGCACACCACGATGTGACCCAAGCGTTCGCGTAAATAGGCTTCGAAGCTGAACTGACGCGGACATGAGATGTGCTTGGGAGTCACTGAAGTCACCTGCGCGCGCCCCAAGAAGTTTGGAGAAGTATCATTTGGGCATGTGCCAAAATAGCGTAACCAATGACCCCAAGAAATGACCATTTCACTCCAAAACCATTGGTTTTGGGGGGTATCACTATTTTGGCACATAGCCATTTGGCTAAACATCCTTGATAAGTTTTGCTAAACCAACCAACTATGGATTTGGAATGATTTGGATGGATTTGGGACATCATTTTTGGACAAACCCAGGTCTTCCATCCTTACACAATCATGGACTGATTTGGGACATCATTCTTGGACAAACCCATGGCAACCGAAGAATGGTCACTTTTTCCTGGCTGAAGATGTTTACAAAATCCCCGCTGCGAACTTGGCAGCTCAACCAATGCACCCAAAGCTGGAACCACCTGCACCAGAATGACGCTAAATCCAAGAAAAAAATGTGTATATATAAAGATATAACTAAGATATATTCGTACAGCGTACATATATGTTATATAAATAATATATATAACATAAAATATATATATAATGTATATATTATGAAGTAAGTATATATATGTATCATATAATAAATGCATCAAATATAATTCATATATATATATATTCAATTCTTTATAAATGATATATATATATATATCGTGAACCTCGGGTTGGCTCGCTGTTTCAATTTTTAGGCTGTGGAAATCAACTCTAGTGTTAGGATGGGGTCCTGGTCTGATACCTTTCCGATGCTATCGCAATATCTCTAAGGGAAGGCAATCACAAGCCAATGACTTGAACCCAAGTAGCAACATTGGGCAACAGCCATGCCCAATCTCTATGACCCTCTGGCAATCTTACATGGCAATAGAAAATCACAATTTTTGATTGGAAAACCTGGGAAACCAGTTTTAAATAGAGGATTTTCATTGCCAGGTTGGTCTACCAAAGGGCCTTCTGGCAATCTAACATAGCAATGGATAATGCACCATTTGTAGATTACTTATGATTAGTTACCTACTCGGAATGGCGATTTTCCGCTGAAATCTTAGATTTGCGGAGACGAAAGGACCCGTCGCCAAGAGCAAGGACCTGATCTACACTTACTTGATTGCGAATCCCATGATGGCACTGGTTGATTTCCTCTTTGAACATATTTGCTGGCAGCTTCTCCGGAAACGCTATGAAGCAGTCGGCAATGTCCCAGCCCAGTACAGGTAGTGGGGGCCCCCAAATTGGAGGAGAAGTGAGGCTTTGGTGTGGCGCATGGTCAAAACTCAGTTATGGTCACCAACATCAGTTTTTCGCCATCATGGTTTCATGACCATCTTCTGCAATCCAGCACACAAAGATTGGGCGGGGCACCGCGTCATCAGTTCTCACGTAGAGTTTTTCTCACCAACCAACGGATATAAGGATGCTTGCCAATCTTTGTTAAGCACTGCCAAGCACTTTCCCTCAGAGTTGGACTTTCCGCATCGCTGACGCTTGCAGCTGGCACCTCTGAACCTCGACCGAAGATGAACTGATGGCGGACGGCCCGCCACATCACCAGATTGTGAACAACATCCTCGGGCACTTGCGACTCCACTGAGATCTTTGCTGCCCCAGCAATTCGAAGCTGGAATCCCCAGCAATTGGATGCTTATCACCATGTCTTGTGGTTTCTCAAGCCATACCCCCGAAATGGTTGGTTGATTTTTATAAATGGTCAATAAACTTGATGATAACTGGGGGTGCCCCATTTTAAGAGACCGTTTATAGTAACAAACCGTGTGTGGGGGGGGCACCATACATGGTCAAACAATGTTAAACATATATAGATATGTAAATAGTATATAATATATGTGTGCTATAAAATCAAAACACATCTTAATAGACAAGATTCATCTTTCATAGGTATACGAAACATGTCATTTGGAAAAAAACATATTTCATGTGATTTTGAGAATTGACATTTTAAGAAACAATTCACATTTTAAGAGACCACAATATTTACCGAGTGATTTCTATCTGTTTCATTCCGTTCCCTACCAATGCACCAGGGATCCCTGCAGCCGCTTCCAAGATGAGGATTCGTTATTAACCAATGGTTGTCAACCATTAACCAATAATGATTGACAAATGGTTTCAATGGTTGATTCACTAATAATTGTATGTCAATGGATGTGAATAATATTCAATAGTATTTAATGTTCAATGGTATGAAAATGGTATAATGTTTGATGGTCGATGGTCTGTAGATGATGGCGGATGTCAACCGGAGATTCTCAGGGTGGATATCAATCAGGACTATAGTGCCATCTTGGACTGATGGTTGATGTCAATGATATTGGTCAATGATGGTTGATGAATGGCTGTAAATATATACATATATATATATATACATACATACAGTATATAAATTTCTGGTAAGGGGATCATCTGCGCATGCAAAATTGGATCATCTGCGCACGCAAAAAACATCATTTTTTGGATCATCTGCGCACACACTTTCTGGATCATCTGCGCACACAAATGGGTTTGGTTTGGGTGGGTTGGGGTGTGCATGTTAGCGTGCATTTGCACGCGCACACCATGCACTTTCAATTGAGAGCACACTGGGTGTGTGGGGATGAGGTGGACAGGGGTTGAGGTGGGGTGGGGTGGGCATGTTAGCGTGCAATGGCACGGGTACACTGTCAGTGCCCAATCACAGAACAAATAGGTGTGTTTGAGTACTTACATACATAATAACATATGTCTGTATGTCTGTAAAGACGTATGCATGTATGTCTGAGTGTATGTATGGATGGATGTACGTATGTACGTAAGCACGTCAAAGTTACGCATGGATGTGTGTATGCGTGCACCCATGTATGTATGCATGCATGCATGCATGCATGGATGGATGGATGGATGGATGTACGTACATACGCACATACATTTGCATGTATGCATGTATGTGTGCACCAATGTCTGTATGTATGTATGTATGTGTGACTGTATGTATGTATGTATGTATGTATGTATGTATGTATGTATGTATGTATGTATGTATGTATGTATGTATGTTTGTATGTTTGCATGTATGCATGTATGCATGTATGCATGTATGCATGTATGCACGTATGCACGTATGCATGTACGCATGTATGCATGTATGCATGTATGCATGTACGCATGTATGCATGTATGCATGCATGTATGTATGTATGTATGAAGGTACGTAGATTTGTGCACATTTCGCGTGTACAAACGATCCGCTTTTCGCGTGTACAAACGATGACCTAACCTACCTATTTTCAAATATATATATATATATATATATACATATATGTATATATATATATATGTATATATGTATATATATATATATATGTATATATACATATATGTATGTATATATATATATATATGTATACATATATGTATGGCTATGGTTTAGTCATACTAAAAATCTATCAGGACACCGATCCAATTCTCACCTGGCTGAATCCAACCTACAGTGCCTCCACGGGTCATGACGAAGCATCATCCAATCCACGCAATTCATTCGATACGTGAAGTCTTGTCGGAATCTGAGTACCAAACCTTCGCGCAGCAGTGAACAGAAGGTTCAGTGAGTTGGAGGATCATTTTGAGGTGACAATGGGATAAACACGGATAAACGACAACGCTGAAGTGGTTTGCTCAGCATATTTGTGAACAACAACAGCACTGCATTGACTTGCCAGTGCGGTAGTGAGGCAGGACTGCTGCAAACTAGCACCCTGGTACCCAAAATATTGCACCCTAACCCGAAAACACTGAGTTCTCATCTCAGGATGAAAAATCACAAATAAAATGTCAAAGAACCACAGTCAGAACAAACACGAAGTTCAGCATCAAAAGACCCTTGCATAAACTATGTACTTACCATCTACCACCAATAGTTTGCATGTGTTTAGTCTGCTTTTCACCAACCTTTCTTGCACACGTTTTGGACACAGCTTGGCGTTGTTCATATGTACGCTCAAATTGATGGTTTCCCCTTACAACTGACGATCATGTTGGATGCGCACATGACATCCCATCAGAACCAACTGTGAGGTCTTGACCAACTATCTGCCATCAACAAACTGTCAAGAAATAGCTCATCATTTGCAACGGTGAAGCAGCGCAACCTTCAAAACTGTTCACTAAATCATCAAGTATCACTATAAGGTGATCATTTGATAGTGTGATGCTATCAACTCCTTGATTGGGCAATAGTTGGTTGATTCCCCACCTGCCAGGTGAGGGTTGTTAGATTTTACGTTAGTTGTCTCCTCCTTCTCCTCGTCTCCTCCTCTCCCCTCCTCCTCACCGGACCTCAACCACGATGATCACTCCCCAGTGTTCCCTGCCGGACCTCAACCACGACCATCCACGCCCAGTGTTCCCTGCCGGACCTCAACCATTACCATTCACGCCCAGTGTTCCCTGCCGGACCCCAACGCCTCTGCCAAAAGCTATGCCAGATAGAATGCCGAAAGCTACGCCAGATACAATGCCAAAAGCTATGCAAGATAGAATGTCAGAAGCTATGCCAGATAGAATGCCAAAAGCTATGCCAGATAGAATGTCAAAAGCTATGCCAGATACAATGCCCAAAGTTATGCCAAATCGAATGCTAAAAGCAATGCCAGATAGAATGTCAAAAGCTATGCCAGATACAATGCCAAAAGTTGTGCCAAATAGAATGTCAAAAGCTATGCCAGATACAATGCCCAAAGTTATGCCAAATCGAATGCCACAAGCTATGCCAGATACAATGCCAAAAGCCATGCCAGATACAATGCCAAAAGTTATGCCAGATAGAATGTCAGAAGCTACGCCAGATAGAATGCCAGAAGCTATGCCAAATAGAATGCCAAAAACTCTGCCAGATACAATGCCAAAAGCTGTGCTAGATAGACCTGTGTCAGATTTGCATGTGATGGTGGGGATCACACGAAGTATAGTAATTGTCATGGTTATTTGCTGGAGATGATAGTAGCAACTATTGGATAAGGCTATTGGTTATAATATCAACCAATCATCAGCTATCAACTCAGCCTTCACCAAGCATGAACAAACCATTGGTCGCTGCGAATTACTTAGCATCCTAGTCTATGGTGGTTGCTCAAAATAGGGGACCCCCCCAAAAAAAAACATGCTGACATATTTTTATACATGGTTGATAGACCGGATGAGAACTGGGAGTCCCGCTTTTGCTTGAGAAACAAAAGCGCCATTTCTGATGCGCTCGCCACAACGGCTCGCCATGGCCTCGCGGATCGTTTGGGGATTCGACTCGCTGCAGGTAACCACCATCGCAGAACAAGGACTCCAAAGAATCCTGGAGCAGGGTGATGGCCGGTGATGGTCAGTGATGTCTTGCAACTGTTAATATGGTCATTTCTGGTGATAGTTTTAGTTATTTATACTTTTGGTTCTAAACTTCTTTGATGGTATCTATGGTTATAGCTGTGATATAGTTTTGGTTGTAGTTTTGGCATATTGACGGTTATAGCTGTGACTATAGTTCTGATTCTGTTGTGGTTCATAAATATATATATAAATATATGCTTGTGATGCTTAAATATGGTTGGTGAATGTTATTGATGGTTGATAAATATCACTGACACGTACTTATGGTTCAGAGCGTCTGCATGATTACGTCTGTCCATGATGATGTTGAGAGTGTTTAATTTGTGATTGAAGCCTGGATAAGAATGACCCATGATGACCAAGTCAAAATGGATATATGATGATCCGACGCGACCAACCATTCCGGCTATCAACCATCTAACTCACAAACGTGTCACGGGTCGAGTGCCCAAAGCCGTAGCGGAGGATGCAACAAGCGTCAACATCCACAAGACAGCCATTGGTGATCCAAGCTGGGCCACAAGAGTGGGAAAAGGAGATTGAACGGGGTTGATGCCAACGGCTTTCTTGTCACTATTGTGTGACTATTGTGTCACCCATTCTTCAGGACCATCACTGAATCATTCCCGGAAGACTGAACTTCAAGCTACCAAACTGCTGTGATCGTTTCGCTTTGTTTCTCGCCTGGATGGCAGTTTCAGTCAGAAAAAATAACAACATCGAACATCCAACAGATTTGAAGTTCTCCCTCCATCCA
Organism: Symbiodinium kawagutii; assembly: GCA_009767595.1. Classification (NCBI taxonomy): domain Eukaryota; class Dinophyceae; order Suessiales; family Symbiodiniaceae; genus Symbiodinium; species Symbiodinium kawagutii. The sequence goes on along the minus strand of VSDK01010117.1, from coordinate 109,508 downwards.
AAAGGTATGCATAATATGTAATCATTAATATATTAGCGCATGCCAAACTGATATAGATCTTACGTTTGCAACAGCCAAACGCCCTTCTACCAAGGTGATCTTGCCAAACACAGTCCCACAAACACCTCCATGGTCGCGAGTGCCGATGGGCTCTTATTCGAAAAGGGTTGATTAGGACAGGAAGCCAGGACTGTGACCAAATAACTGCTTTGGAGGATCTTTGTTTCTGATTGTTGTCTCAACATAGAACCTGAAAGCATCAGGGGCTGGGACGGCTGTGTTTGACAGTTCTGAGGAAAAACTCTCGTTTCTGTAGCTGGAGTCATTACGGTTCCAACGCACCTAAAAGGGCTACCATGGCTGTACCCCGCTTATAACCCCAAATGGCCCGCTTTAATATCTAGTACTTCCGGACCTCAGGATGAAGCATCAAGATCTATGAAGTAAGTCTTATATCTAAACCATCAGAGTGAGAGCTCAGTTTGCAAACCGCTTCGGAATTTAGCCAGATTCTGCTTTGTTGGTAAAGTAAGTCATGGGGCGGCATGTGCCATTTCATTGGGTAGGTTCTCGAAAACTTGTATCAAGAATCCATCTACCCTATCCATCTCACATTCATCTCCAACGGCCAAGAGTTTTGCAATCATCAACACCATCATCCTTGATGAAAACCTGTTGTGCCGTTAGTTATGCTCCCATCTGAGTATCAAGCCAAACTACTTTCAACCCGGAAATGTCACAAACTGGGTCGTCGCTACTCGGTTGCGAAGTTGGTCGGTTTTTGGGACATTGTATTTTCCATCATTTGGTTAGTGGCCACTCCTGGTGGCTCCAAATCGCTCCCCCAATCATGTCATAGGCGAAATAGGGATACCGCGGGAGATCCCTGGCTCCAAATCGATTCTCCCAACCAACAGCCAGAAATTTTGCAGGGTGGGAGAGGAAATCAGAGAGTCATGGCCCGAACAGCAGCCTCAGTGTTCAGCATCATTCCGGGTTTCTTGAAATAGGGATATCATATATCCCCCAAATAGTTGGTTTATTAATAATATTACTATAAATGATGAACATTGGATGACCTGGTGTCTGGTGGTATCTTATTTTGAGAAACACCCAGATCAAGTCAAGTAATCTTCGGGCTTTGGGGAGCACGGGCGCGGCTCAGCTCTCCTGCCGTAGACCCCAAGCCCTTGCGCGTTCGTAGCGCCCCCAGGTCTCGATCACACCCTGGGTCACGCGCAACATGGCCATGGCCTGAGCGATGAACACCAAGGAATGACGGATGGTTGGTTCATGGTTGATGGTTAGGATTCATCCAGTTGAGGTTTATGGTGCATGATTGTTGATTAGATGATAGTTGAATGATTCCTGGTCAAATTGTGTGTTCATGTGAAACATTGCGACAGCTGGGGTTAACAACTCAGATCACCATGAGATGCCATATCCAAAATCTGTGGGTCACCCTCTTCCTTCCAAAGATCAACGGGCACTTTCTCCAAGAATTGGTTCGCAGGTACAAGTGCGCTGGCAAAAACACTTCGATGATTTGTTTGATCCATGTGCTTGTGTTTTGAAGCCGCTGTCGGATGCTGTGACAACCAAAAAAGCAGGGTGGTGGAAAACACAACACCAAGATACTACAGGTAATGACCGACTTGGGTATCCCTCATGAAGCGGCGACCTCAGGACACAAGAATGGACCCAATCGATGGAGGTCCTCTCGTCTTGACACTATACCAATCGGTCACCTGAGAGGACTGAAATCAGCCTCTTGAAGATCAACCAAATCTGGTTGGTGGTTGAATCACCCCTATAAACAATATGAGTCAACCAACCAGCCACGTGTCAATAGATTTCTAGATTATCTAGGGAAAATAACAAGTGTTTGAAACCACCAGCAAAAAACCAACCAAGCTCACCGGAAATCTGAAGGGACTGGTGGTCATTGTACTCAAACGTTCAGCTCAAAACATAAAAACATCTGAGCGGGTACACATATCAAGATCTGCCCATTGCAAGTGATGTCCACTATTGATTCTCAAGCAGTGTCCATTATTCAGGTCCAGGATTGAAATAAAAGTTGCTGAGCTCCTTCATTCGGGTCCGAGCTACCATGGTATGCAATGTGTTCATCTGATACATCATAGATTCATCATAGTACATTTGACTTACTGCTATGGGTGTTACGAGAAAAATTAGCCACCAACTTACCATCCACAACCACTGAAGCTGGTACCCACAGTCGACCTGGAAGAGGAGAACGGCCATCAGCATGAAAATCATCATGTGAACCTCATGAAAGCGTCATGCGCTGCTATATGAAGATGTTCCCTAGAAAAAATATCACAGCCCTTTCGCACTTTCCGATTAAGGGACAACTGTGGGACCCCCTATCTATCTGTCTTTCCTGTGTCTGTCTGTCAATGTAGTTGAATTTGCGTGATACTGGGCAAATGCTACTCAATGCTGATGGCACAATCAATGAAATCCCAACGTATCCACATGCTGCAACAAGCACTAGCAGTCAAGAACAAATGAACCAGAACAGAAGCAACAACCCATAGCAAGCAATCAACAAAAACATCAACAAGACAATCAACGCCTTCACTGGTACGACAATACCTGCATTTTCATACTGTATGAAAACGATGATGAAATTGCAATCGATCATGCCTATACCGATGATGACAATCGACGCGCCTGAACGGCTTGTGTTTGTCCGAAAAGAAACATGCCATGGACGCACGGGTTCTGTTGACGTCGGTGGGAAATCAACACAGGACTGTAGAAGTATGGCTCAACATTGGAATCATGACATATAAATTTAGATGGTTTCTTGAGCGATGATTCTGAACGCTGGCATTCTCATGTCCAGAATCTCGTTGGCTTTCCAGCCTCCAAAATTGATCACTAGTTCAACAAACTATCCTGAGGTGAGATCCAAGCCACAGAAATCACCAGATATGTGTTGCAACATAGGTGGTGGATGTGCGGCCACATAAGGTGAATTTTGAGATTCCCCTCAAGTTGCATGTGTTCCGACTCAACATTCCAACAGAATTGCTCAGCAGGCAGCTGCGCATCCCAGAAGCAGTTTCAAAGGATTCAGCCACAGGATCTTCAGTTCCCATCTTGTCGAGATGATGTCCAAAGACCCGTCGGCCACTTTCCGCCGTGATGTGACTTTGAGTGACCAGAAAGAGAAACATGCCTGGAGCAGCTGGAGCAAATGCAGGGTTGCAAGGCTGCGGCCACCGGAAGCTGCTCTTCCATCGAAGCGTTTCCAAAACCATTGGTTTGCACATGTCAACCATGAAGATCTCGTTTTGTTGAGATCTCCCTCTATGTTTGGTACAATTGACTCATCACATCCCACAGTTCGTCAGTCCACGTCGGGCCTATAAAACCCAAACCAGAGAACTCCTTAAAGAGCACGTCCATAATTTGCCTTGCCAAATTCGCGATCGCAGGAGCCCATGTGCGTCAATTTACTTGGAGAAACATCAGTTTCGGATGGTTTCGGTAATATTTTGACATGGAAACATGGGTCAAGTATGCAATAGAAGCATTATCCCACCATGAACCTTCCCGAAACAAGAGATGATCGAGAGCGGGCTACGGTAACACTGTCCCAACATCATCAGTTCCGGGTGAAAGTTAGCGAACAAACTCATTGGGGGTGCACCATTCACAGGCGTCTGCGGGGTTGGAGGATTCCGAACACCACCTTCCACAAGCAAAACACCACCAACTACTACCAATGTATATATATATATATACATATATACATATATATATATATATCAATGAAATGGCCAATTGACCATCTACATATTATGCGGACAAAATAGATATGATATGTATGTATCCACCACATCTGTAATCTTGTGTATGCACGGTCATATGTCAAAAGGGTTTTGGTCAACTTTGTGCTTTTCAGGATTTAGACCAGGAAACGAGGAGTGAAATTTAAAAAGGCCCACATACTACTGCTTTGGCGCTGACTTTGGAACTGTTGCTACTGGTGAATGGCAGTGAAACTTCCTTCCCTTTCGTCCCTTTCAAAGCATTTACACTATTTCAGTTTCATACTATTCCCATCGTTCATGCTTAGACAAGTGGTGTTGTGAGTTCCAATTTTTTAGAATTGGTGAATATAGTTGGCAATGAATGACGATGCTTTGAAATGGAGGATGTTGTGTCGAATCGTGTAGGTTCAAGTAGTTCATGACTACTAAACAGGGCAACTAATGTAATTATGATAGTTGAAGGTGGTTGAAGATGGCTAATTTGTTGGTAATTAGGAATGTACATCGCAACCTTGATATGATATAACTTCAACCACTTGACATTTCCTCCTTCTCCTGTGCGGTGGCCACAAATTGTCTGGGCACAATAAAGTATAAATATATATAAATTAATTAATAATTTCAGCTTATCAATTCCTGCAAGTCTAACGCCATGTTCAATCCCTCTTGTCATTAGTTTGGTTCTAAACCAGCTAGGCTATACTAGTTTTCAGAGTAGAATAGAGTAGATGATTTGACTCAGAATTCCTCAACCAATATCTTGATCTTGTGGACTCTTTTTCTTCTTTAGCTCCAAGGTACATGCCAACCTTGTCGCCAGAGTGGTCTAAATGCTCTCGTACCCAATGCTGTAGCTGTTCGAAAAGGGCCGACAAGAGAACCACCAGGCTAATTTCAGCCTCAGTTTGCTGAGAGCCGCGGGAGATTGCTGAGCTTGCCATCCCCGCAAGATGGTTCGTGGAATGGGGCGCCCCCCAAATCATCAAATATGAATCAGTGTAGTAATAAACCAAACATTTGCAACTCAATCAATTAAGTACTATAAAACATGATTAATCATGTAGTATAATCTAATAAGGAGTTTTTACAACATGATCATCTGATTAACTCATCTATTAACATCAATCCATTATAAACAAATCTATTCATCATCTAATAGACAACATCATGATTGAATTAACAACATGATCATCTATTTTATCATCATCTAATTATCACACATAGAAAATCAAATTGAACCATCTTCAATATGATCAATATGTAAATGGATTCAATATTGAAAATAGCGGATATTCTACCTACTCCAGGATGATTATAACATCATCTTCCAACATCATGAGCTGCCAACTTAGATTTGATTCGAGCAACGAAGAGCAGCCAGGGACAAAGCTTCACCTCGTCCACAAACTCCTGGCACCCCGATGTCCTAACGTCCCGTCACGACCCGTCCCGAGCTACCCACCAGAAACGACCCGAAGATATGGCAGTGGGATGTAGTGGATCACTTCACCCGGCTAGTCCCCCTGGTCCCCCTATCACTAACCAGCTCGTTTTCCCTATGAAATTGTTGGCTATCATTCCCCATTATTGGTTGGTATTGATGATTGGTTGGTTTAAGCCTTGACCCATAGCCATATGCGCAGTTTCAACGGCACATGTTCGACCTAAAACTGGTCAACTGCCTTTGCGGCTTGGCACAACTAGTTCCATCCTGGATCTCCACCGCAACTCCTCAAGATCAACCACCTGGTACGCCGGTGATATGGGTCAAATCCTTCAGTGATGGTGATCCGTGACTATATCTCCATCTGTCAGCAGTTTCCCGTGCAGATGTCCACTTCTGAGACCCGATATCTTTTTTCTGCGGAAACCATCCAGTTGTGTCCAGTTACCCTGCGAATACTCCCCAGTCCCCCTTGCTACATGACCAGCTCTGATGGCTACGCAGCCACAAAAAACGCCTCGAAAATGGACTCTTCGTGGTGCTCACCTAGGACGTCGAAAGGTGTTTTCACCCAGCCTGACTGGTGCGAAAATCTCCTGGCAACCCTTGTTTTGACCACCAAGTCTAGGGGGTTCTTGTAGATTTTCCCATAAAGCAAGTCAACGATATGTACTCATATATAATGGTTACATGTTTATTGATGAAAATAGTTCAATGTTTCATCATGAATAGTTTCTGTGGTTAGCTGTTAGCTTTTAACAACAAACCAACCAAACCGTCTTGTAGTCAATTGTGAGTTACGAATAGTTTCGATTAGATTGTTTGAATTGTATGACCCAACCAATGGTTGTCATGGTTTCAAACACAAATATAACCACTGGTTCCACAAGTATGAGTTACATCTACGTAGCCTTGATACACTGTTGGGTACATTGGTTTTGAGTCATTTGTTTATCAAAAAGGACGGTGTGGGTGCGCAAAAACAGCTAATCTCAAGAAAGTACGCTTGTTATTTGCTGTTCGTATGCCTTCATGTATCTGGATCAATCTAGTAATCTGGATAAATCCCGAGATTGCAAAATCCAAAAAAAAATCAGCCAAAAACAATGCTTTCCAAACTAGTCCAAACATGGCCTTAATCCAAGGAATCTCCAAGACATTTGCTTTCTCGATTAATCTGGTCCAATCCCTTGAAATCGCGGTATCCCAACTTGTTTGACTCTGATAGCTTGTTCGTGCTCGTTTTTATTTCCCCATCCCTGATCGTTGTTTCCCTGGATGACTCTGGCGGACTAGGGTACCTAAATCATTGAAACCCATGATGGCAAAGTAGTTTTCTGATTGAAGGTCATTTTGTATCTACATACATGTACTGCAATAACAGCCAACCTGGGCTTCTTCCAAAACGATGCAGCTGGGGTACAACATCTTGAATAGCCTCGACCTTATCGCCCAACTAACTGCACGTGACTTTGCACATATATAGTTCTTTGCCGGGTGTTGGTCAGTCTTAGCTATCCAGTATACACATGTAAGAAATGAAAATATAACGTTGTGTATTAAAGCAAATATGTATGGAAATATGTAAAAACATTGATGTATATTCTGAATGTATGAAATAATATACATGTGTGTGCATGTTTTTCTACATATGGATAAGTACATATATATATATATATATATTATACACTAATTAATCAGAATTATATGGCTAATGTTCCCCCCTTCAGTCACCTCATGCCATCCTTTCCCGACGACAACGCCCTCTGGGTGGCGCAAACTGTGGCCGTCCGGACGCTGTATCTTCTGTCCGACCTGGCACGGCAGCCTGTGGCTTGCTGATAACCAACAGGTTATCATGCGCCCTTGATTGGTTGGATCAAACTACCCATGTGGGGGTTACAACCATTAATAATTGTTTATCATAGGGGATAAGAGTTCACCAACAAGAATAGGGGATATAACTACCTATGCGGGTGTTTCTCAAAATGGGATCCCTAATCGAAGGAAGTTTAGAAGTCTAACTTCCGACAATGTGGACAACTCAGCTAGGGTAGATCGCCTATGCAGATGTGAGAAAGAAGAGATGTGAGAAAGATGAGAGTGCGAGCGCGCCAAAATGTTAGGAAAGTCGCGAAATGCTGTGTTTTGCAAGGTTTTGTGCATCAGGAGGGTCCAGAAGGGTACTTCGGTAAAGCGGCGGGTGCGGACCACTGTGGCGGAAGGTGTGTGCAAAAATTGTTAAAAAACCTAGGCGCGAAGCACATTTGGAAGTCAAAATCGTAAAAACATGTCAGCCTCGGAGCACTTTTGGAAGTTGCAACTTGCAAAATCGTGAAGAAACCTAGGCGCGAAGCACATTTGGAAGTCAAAATCGTAAAAACATGTCAGGTTCGGAGCACTTTTGGGAGATGCAACTTGCAAAATCGTGAAAAAACCTAGGCGCGAAGCACATTTGGAAGTCAAAACCGTAAAAACACTGCATGCTCGACGCTGCCTGCGCGCGAAGCACATTCTCACGTCCGAAGTCGCAAAAACTCGTGGTTTTTAACAAGTTTTGAAAGTTGCATGTCCGAAAAAGTGCACGCGGCCAGGGCGAGAAGCACATTTTGAAGCAAATGTGTCAAAACACAGCACGTTTTGACACTTTTTGAACACAGAAGACAAGAGTAGGAAAACACTTGCGTTTCGCGTCACTTTTCGTGATTGATGTGGCCAAAATGTGCACAACGCTTGCGCGCCAAGGACATTTGCAGGTCAAAAGTGGCAAAACACTTGATGATCGGAACACCTTTGCAAGGTCCAGTTATCAAACTTGCACAAACACCTAGATGCAAAAGATTTCATGATCGAAGCACATTTGGAAGGTAAATGTCTGGATAGACGAAAGATGGTTAGACAAAGAGGTCGCCAGATAGATCGACAAGTCGATAGTCAGATCGATGGGTGGCTAGATGGATAGACAGAGACATAGATGCATCGATAGATAGCTAGCTAGATAGATAGATAGATAATTGGATGCGCAGATTCAGATAGCTAGATGGGTCGATAGATAGACAGATAGGTAGACGAAACGTAGATAGACAGAAAGTAGATAGAAAAGTAGATAGATAGTCAGGTAGATAGGCAGAAAGATAGACAGATGGACACATAGATGATCAGACAAATAATTCGGTAGATAGATAGACAAATAGATAGATAGGCAGATAGATAAATAGATAGACGGACAGGTCGATAGATAGATACATAGACAGAAAGATGACGAGATAGATAGTGAGGTAGATAGAAAGACAAGTACATAGGCAGATAGATAAACGAAAAGATCATCAGATAGATAGATAGATAGATAGTCAGACAGACAGAAAGAAAACTGATCCACTGATAGAAAGATAGCTAGACAGATAGGCTGCCAGTCAAGTGGCCAGATCGATGCTCACATTGTCGCAACCACAACTGCACACTCCTATAGTGCTCCTATCTTGGAAACTTCCGCCACCGCCTTGTGCGGTACTACTGGTAATGTTTGGTTTATTGATAGAAATGGTTGATAATTGATAATCCGGATGATTTGGGGTCACGCCTCTTGTCAGAGACCGCCATGTGTGTAACTACCTATGTTTGTAATACATGAACTATGTCGAGTTATATTAACCGAGAGCTGTTGCACATGAAATCACTTTTTCAGGATTTTGGGGTAACTACGGCTATCTGATAGTGGTTAAGAATGGTCAATTGTGAAGTGAGAAAGCTTAATGAATTCACGGTGATTAATGGTTCAAAAGGTCAGAATGATTTCCTTGTGATAGTGTTCAATGATCGCTCACAATGCCTATGAGAATATGACATACCGACCGACAAAAAAAAAGTATGCCAGTGATTGAATACGTGATATTGGGGAAGAAAGTGCTTGACACTCTGCACAACTACAGCTATAGCCAAGTCTGGATGACTAGACTGTTCAAGGCAAAGTATTAGGAAGCCTGGAATTTCAATCAAAACAACCTTATTTGCTTCAGGATGTTGCTGTATGTATGCTTGCTTCTCAAAATAGGAACCCCCCAAAAATGGTTCATTGATTATAAAATTATCGATGTGTGGGCCACGTGTGACTTGAGAAACCACATGAAACCACCATATAGAGGCTTCATCAACACCATGAGCAGTTTGGGTCTGGGTTCATGACAATCACCCTTGGCCCAGGCGACTTTGATCGGCACCTTGGGGAGAAACCTTGGTGGCGGGTCAACATCGGGGCCGGTGCCTGGGAAATCGTCGTAGACAAGTCATGAAGGTCGATGATGGGCAGAACTCCTTTGTCAACTGGATTTGATAGTGGCTATGGTTGATTGATGATGATTGCTGATGGTGAAGCATTGCTAAACATGGGGAATATTTGCGGGAGGCATTGGTCAAACACAAAAAACACAAACCAACACCAAAATGAACGACAATCTTGGACGGGAACTGGGGTGATCTCCAATTCTGGCAAATAGTTTCAAGTACACAAAGCACTGGGTTCCGACTTAAGATTTCCATTTATTTAGACATTAGGTACTGACAAAACCACTGACCTCAGCCCCCAATCATTGGAATCCTCAGGGAGTGAGCCAATGGCCATAGCAGTGGTGAGTGGCGACCGTCCCGAGGCTCGTACAATCATTTTAGTCACTGATTGGGTGATCAATTTTCTACGGAATGGGGAAGACAATGCCCCGATGCTTGATGAATCTGACAATCCAAAAAGATCATGACAACGAGGCTACCTCTTGCAGAGCGGCGTTATTCTTTGTACTAGTGAGTGTAATCCGCCTGATGTATATGGTATAATTGCATGCGATTGGTGTGTGGAGAATGCAACAAACATCACACATAGCCAACATGCACAACATGCATTAATTACGTGCAGATGTTGCACACGCACAATCACACACACACTCGTAAAACATCCATAAACATATGTTTATCACAAATGATATGTAATCCCAAAAATAACTAGGAAGATTTGCCACCATCATCTTAGAACAAGCCCATCAACAAGTGGGATGATGGGGGAGCTAAATCAAACAAAAAGTGCCAAAAGAATGGACCCTTACAACAAAGTTCGACCCTGAGACCTCAGAGTCACTATTTGGCTGAGGGTTGCAAAAAGAGCACACCCATGAGGATGGAGGTATATATATGTAAATATATATATATAGATAGATATCGGCATCAATGTATTCATGGAAATATCAATCATACATGCATGTATATGAATGCCATTGAGTACCTATGTATCTATGAGCATTTGCTTGAATACATGTATAGACCGACCTAAACTGTTCACTGTGAATCACTCTTGTGTGACCATCCCCACCTACTAAATGAAACCTATGGTGATGGCTGTGTTGCCTTGTTAAGACATACATCAAGCCAACAAACATCTGTACTTTCTTCCAAGTTAATAGCACTCTTTCGACTTCTGACTTCATATCATAGGCGCAGGTCAACGTGGCCAATACATTTAAAATCATGTATTGCAACATCAAGTACCAGAACCACAAGCACCAAAGAATTAACAACAACCAACTTGTCAAGAGACAAGAGAACAAGTAAGAACAACGTAGAACAACCACGTCACAACTCACATCCACAGCGTGCTGCGAAAACGGCAGCGGCAGTCGTTTTGGCGCTTTCTGAGTGCTTTGCGAATTCGGCCACTTGAAACTTCCAGCCATTCCAGCCTTCAACGGGCATAGTGAACCACTGGTGGTTACCCAGCCCTTGGTATTCCCATTAAACAGGACCCGAAGCAAATAGCCACAGGCACACACACACACACACACACGATACAAACATGCCAATCCTTGGGTTTTTGCAGTTTAGATGTGTTAAATGATGTGAGAGCTGAAGGCACAATACAGTATGGCAAGAATCATCGTTTACAATACCAGTTTTAGCTAGGCTACACAAATATGTATATATATATATAAATAAATACACATGTGTGTGCACTGAGCATTAAAATAAGCATCAATAGTGCATGTAAGAATGGCAACTCCCCGCGATGAGGGAGAACACAAATCTTCTAGGATTTTTTCACATTTGCGTGAAACCTTTCCAAGCCTTTGATTCTTCTACATGTGCACATAGATGTATATTTTTAAATATATATATATATATAGATAGATAGAAACAACAATAAATAAATACATAAATGAATACATGAATATGTATCATCTATAGTTTGATATATCATATACACACGTTGTTATAATTGAGATACATATATATGAGTATTGAATATATTTCTATATATGTATATATATGTTAGTTTTTTTAGTATATGCACACCGTGCATGCACTTGTGGTCCTACACATACATGTGCTTATATGTAATCTCATGCGCAGCCACGGTTCCTGTGTATTCGGTCCATGCACGATCGGCACAATTCCTCCTCATACAACATCCACAATCAGACTGGCTCAACTGAGGTTACATCATGGTTGTTATGCACATGAAAAAAACATTAGAATACCTAAAAAGGCCTAAAATGCTGGCAACTCATAGGCATGTTCTGCACCTGCCAACAAACTCTCTCTGGTTGGAGGACCCTGAAAGAAATCCAAACGCAAACTTGGACAACAGAAACGTAAAATGATGAGGGTGGTCTTGCGCGTAGCAACAGAATATCTAACATTTTGAGCCACATAAAATCATTGACCATTGCAAATCATTGGTGACAACTATCGACCATCATCAACCATCATTCAGCATCATGAGCCGCAGCCCATCCGAGCCCCGACCTCAAATGCTCGTGGGACATTTGTGCTGCCTGTGTGACCACAAATGACCATCTGGTGGTGAGACATCTTGTGGTGGGATGACAGCTACTCCTGTTTGGTCATTCTCATCGAATGCAAGTTGCCAACATCCAAGGAGATTTCACCAAATATGTCTTTTCTCTTCACACATTCAACTTATGTCTGATATAGAGATGTTTTATGGGATTCTATGGGTGTTTCTCAAACTAGGGGTACCCCCAAATCACCCAACTTTCGTCATTTACAGTAATAAACCAAGTATTTTGGGGTTCCCTATGGCTTGAGAAACCAGGACATGGGTTTTGATTCGAATTTGTGTATGTAAATTAAAGAATCAGTGACCGGCAGGGTTGAACCTCTATGGAATTCTTAAAGTACAACCTGTGTGCTGCTTCAACGTCACTTCACCGGCACGCCTTGGATGTCAATGATAGCATGTGCTCCAGAAGCACTGGCGGTCATTGTGGTGAACAATACTTTCATTTACTTGAGCCCATAGAAATTAGATTCACTCCAATAATGTGATTAAAACATATCAAAACAACGATACTCCATTCATTCACAACTTGAGCTTGCCCTTGCATCAAATCTTTGCATTGGGGCCGCACAAGTACCGATGGTCCGATGGGTGGAGATGAATGAGATGACTATGATGACAGGTGACTTACAAAGCGCAAAGCCTAAGGGCAGCTGTTTGTTGCGGACAAGTTAAAGTGATGGCCACTGAGGT
>VSDK01010117.1:8585-88585 GCA_009767595.1 Symbiodinium kawagutii | reverse complement strand
TTGCGCATGTTTGCTGTATGTTGATTGCATGCTTGTCCAAGCTAATAATCGTCCAGCTCGCTACATCCATCTGTTTCTTGATCTATCATTCTCTCTACGTGTAGTTGAGCATAAACATATGGTAGTGTCTCAAAATAGGGGTACCCCGAAATCATCCAAAATTAGCAATCTATAGCACTAAACCAACCATTTTGGGGGTCCCCTATTTCAAGAAACCACCATATGTACATAATTTACAGTACACGCTTGCTATCTGCTGATGAACATACCAACGACCACGCACCAGCTTCGCCAGCTTCTGGGCCCCCGGTTTCCCAACTTTCATCAACATGGCTCGTCACCTCCAAAGGTTTGATGGTGTCATTGTGCACCGTTCATCACGCGGTGGAATAAACACCATAGCAATCATGAATTCCTACCTTGATATTGCCTACTAAAATGGGTGTTTCTCAAAATAAGGGTACCCCCAAATCATCCTCGCTTAATCATTATTAGTGATAAACACTGCATTTTTGAGGTCCCCAATTTTGAGAAACCACCAAATATGTAAGCCAATTGCATGGATTCCTTTTATCAATGTTGCTTGCTTTGTGACACACTTTCTCTGCTCATCCTGGCCGCACCTGAATATATCCGGTACCTCCTTTTTCTGCATCCTGCGGCAGACCGGCCGCGACAAAACAGGCAAAAAGGACGATGCTGATTGATGTAGCAGTACCATTAAACTCCGTGAATTTATGCATGCCAATACCATTTTCTTTGTTTTTTGGGGACATGGAAGCGCCAGCTGATCAATTTGTGTTTCTTAAAAGTGGTTGTGTCAGAGCAATATTTTGATAAGCCCACTATCGTTGGCACATGAATGGACAAAATTAGTAGATGAATGGGTAACTATTTTTTTTGACTATGGTTAATTCTGGTAAATTATGGTTAGTGATCATGATTGTGGGTAATAGCAGTAATACGGGTATCAATGACCATGATTCTTAATTATCAGTGTTACTGTCCTTGTGGCTGATCACGATCAATGATGATTATTTATGAACCATATGTTGGTTTTACAATGTATATTGTTATGGCAGAGATGTTTAGGTAAGGCTGAAAGGAATTTGATGCTGGTGGATCAGTGTTCTTTTCTGACACATGAAAAACAACTCAAATGAAAATAACTCGAGGCCAACCAAGTTCGGACAAGGGCTCATGTTAGAAAGCAAGCAAATTTCATGCCATTTCTCAACTCCACATGCACTTTGTGAATAGCACCCCACCTGTCTCCCATCATCCCCAGTCTCAAATATCTTACAAGCAGTGCAGTATTTGGTGTGGCCGTGCAGTGGTTCATGTCACTCAGACCTACTTTGAATGGATGTAGGATGCTGACATTCTGAACCAACGAGAATGTCACACCCAAACCAAAGTCTCCCGTACAAAATTTCCAAACCCCATAGCAGCTATTGTTGATTGGTTCCATTGGCAAATTCAATGATGATGTCCATACTATAGGTTCTGACACTTCTAGCTAGAAACAAGAAATTGTAGAATCTATCTTTGTCCATATGATTCGGGATACCAATCTTTCCCTCCGTATAGCCTTGATAGCCTTGATATGTATTGATACGTGTTAGCATCCTTCAGAAACTGACCAACCTTTGGTCTTGACTGGCCAAGCTGGAAGCAATCGAGCAACATGCGGGCCGCGTCGCCCAATCTCAAGTCAAGAACTCCAGAAATGACCATAGAGTGACACATCCCCATTGCTCTGCTCTATCATTCTTGTTGTTCGAGTGTTTGGGCATCCCCAAATTTTGATGGTTGCCAAAGGGGATACTGTGTAAGTATCCATATTCTTGATCGATACATTCAAAGATCATATCCCCAAACGTCCCGAGGTCACAATCTGGAAACCAATTTGTACACGCACGTATCATCATGTATCATCATGTATCTTCTAGCATTTACATAGACATTGTACACATATGTTGATCACTACGTGGGCATTAACGGTTACCACCCTATCAACCAGAATATGATATAAATATATGTATATATATAAAATACGTAGAGATAAACAAATATCCATATTCATATTGACCCTTGACGAAAACATGTCATGACAATTTCATATTGACCATATTCTTGATTTCTGGGTGAAAAAATGATCATGAATCATATTCACGAACAGAATTCACCATGATTACCCATGAATTCAACCATGGCAACGCGTCAGGACAACGAAGTCCCATCAGCCTCAGCTACCCTGGGCCTCGGCCAAAGAGTTCCAGGCCTTCGCGGAAGATTACCATCGAAGCTCACCCGGAAGTGATCTTTTTTCATTTTTGAATAGGTGAGTGAAAATAAAATTGGCTAATCAATAAATGATAGGCTTAACTTCCGGAATAGGTGAGCCGATTAAGATCTAATAACTATAACTGCTGGATTTTCAACTTCCAGCTTAGTTTAAACTAATGAAACTGATGGATTTCGTCTTGAATAGGTCAGCCTATTTACTTAATGTGTATTGACTACTTTTAGTAGGTGAACTTCATGGGTCTAATGTGTGAAACCCATGGATTTTCATGGTGATTGCTAATGGATTTAATTTGTTCCTCTCCTCAAATAAGATCTGATGATTAAACTGACGGATTTTCAACTTCCAGGTTACTGTAAACTAGTGAATTTGATATGTTAAAGTGATCTAATAACATCCGAGGTAATTACGGATGGAATTTGCACACTTGGTTTATCAGAATGTCGGCATATTTGTGGGTTTTCATAGGGGGTCCCAGGGTTTCTCCATTGATGATTTTGCCACGTGAGCATCTACCAAAAGGCTACCATCAACAACCAACTGGAAACAGTACAAACTATTTTCCTATTTATTTTGGGGTTATTATACAACTACCAAGTTTCTTACAATCCATGACATCTCTCCTTCTTATCACATGAAAATTGCATCACAAGCCCACACTACGCATAGGCGCCCGCATCAAGCGTCTCCCAAAACAATCAGTAAAGCTGTGGGCTCTCAGCAGATCTTGCTATTGAAGGATCTTGAAGGCACAAATGTTCGTTTGGGGTTCCCGATTGGCAGTCTGCCAGTACCCAAGATGTCACATATTCTGAAAGGTGATGCAACCAAGTGACTTTTCGAAAATTGGAGCCTGAATAGGGTGTAGCATGATGTAACAACGCTTGTCTGATCATCCCCAGCTCCCTTGGTCTCTCTTGTGGAAACAACTTTAGCAATGTACAATTTTAGTAATATGGCTGTGGTCAGTTCACCTCGTACCCCTGGTGTAACCACTGTATTCCCTATTATTGTTGGTCAATATCCACCATTTTTGATGCTGAAGATTGACCCAACTCGCCATATGGATTCACCGTAGACTTTTGACCCCCACCTCATTGGACCTGGTGGAAGAGGCCGTGATGTGGGTGCAAACCTAGCACGCTGGCGTCCCGGAAGCCACCCATAGACAAGGGGCATCGAACAACGAACCATGGCAGGGCAAACAACAAGCATCAAAAAACCATACAGATTGTCGAAAACCAACAGCAAACCGAAGCAATACATGGGTCATTTCCCTGTCCTTTATAGCTAATTCTCGAATAGTTAATTAATACCGTTAATTAGGTTGATGTGAACTATTAATACCCATGGTAATTGTAGATATATCACTGTAATAGCTCAGGTTTATCGCCACGTGAGCAGCTTGCCAGACTGGTTGTGACCAGCCAGCTACCAGTTGCAAGCCGCCAGGAACCCAAGCGTAGGTAGATTCTTAGACCTCAACAGTCGTTGTTAGCCTCGAAGCTTTGCGTGATCCACCACTGGGTGTTTCTCAAGTCATAACCCTGAATCATCTAACATTTAGAGGAATAGTTTATGGTTGGATCATAAACTATTGATGTTTACAGCAAACCAACCATAAGTATCCATAAGTTGGGGAGTTCCCTATGACCTGAGAACCCCCCACTTGGCCAAACTTTGTATATAAAACTGTCATGTACATCTGACATGTTTGCATCAAAATGAGACGTCTTGGCAGCTGGACATATTGGCAATAACTTCCGAGGGAGTTGCATGCAAGGTATGACCAAACAGGACCATGGAGGAGCATCATAAAGCCGCCTGCAAAAAAGCGAAAACAGCTGGATACTGCTGACTCACGGACTTTTATGATTTGGAAAAAAAGCAAGCAAAATCACATTCCCAAAAACAAGAAGTTGCACTCAGAAAACCTGTACAAAGCATGGTGCTGCCAGTTGATGGGTTTGTCAAAACTTCTAGGTGTTCAGAGTCATACAGTTTGGAAGAAACATCCCGCAGTCCCGCAGAAACAGTAAAAACTCAACCACCCCTAAGTGCTGCAGTATATCCAAGCTGAGATGTGGACCACGTCATCCGGGAACGTTTCATTGGGGGCTGCCCTTTCCTAAGCAATGCCAGCTGGGATTCTGGTGGCAACTTGACCATCTGGAGAGGTTTATTTTCTGTAGCTATGATGAACATCCATCCATCCATCCATCCGTCCGTCCGTCCGTCCATCCATCCATCCATCCATCCATCCATCCATCCATCCATCATCCATCCATCCATCCATTGATCCATCTGTATGTGTACAAAAAATCATGGATCGATTCGGTCTATGTGGATTTGTCCAAAAACATGGTGTACCCGCGAAACCGTTGGTTTCCCTACTAGTAATGGTGTTCAACTTGCATGGTGCTCGCAGGCACCACTATGGCCACAAAACCCACGAGTTCTCCCATTTTAAGGGGGCCAGACTGCGGGAACACCAAACCAACGCCTCAACAAACGGGGCCGTAGAGATCCACATGTCTCTTACCTTTGTTGAAAAATGGTAGAATCATTTCAATAAAACATCCCCAATTCGAACCATAAGATACCTCATGGTTCCAGCTACCGTTGTAGTAGGTAATCAACCCCTAACAACTACGGTAGAAACCAGCTGGTTACCTGCATAATGGTAACTGAAAGGGTAGAGATAAATAAGGTTTATAGCATTATCATACAAATCTTGCATGAATGTCATCCAAAAATGATCGGCTATGATAGACTTCTCGCCCACCTCCAGACATTCCAGATCAACCAGGGGTAGCGACTGGCAACCACGGGAATGGTTTCCCAATTTGTTTCCTACATACCTATCAACAATGACAATTTGCATCATTCACGTCTAGCCAGATCTGCAGGCGGCTGCAACCGCATCTCTATGTGTACTGCTGTATATGTCTTTTGCCCCGCCTGTCAGGTGATTCCTAAAAGTGTCCCAAAATATTTCCAACAAAGGTTTACAAATTCCATGAAGTTATTCGCATTTGCAAAAAAACAAAAAGTTGTCCAACAAAAATCATGAAGTCATTGTTGTTCGAGAATTGAACAAAAACTAAGAATAATTCTCAAAACAAATTGAACATAACATGAACATGA
Source organism: Symbiodinium kawagutii (assembly GCA_009767595.1). Taxonomy (NCBI): domain Eukaryota; class Dinophyceae; order Suessiales; family Symbiodiniaceae; genus Symbiodinium; species Symbiodinium kawagutii. The sequence continues at coordinate 83,130 of VSDK01010117.1, read as the reverse complement.
CGTCCTGTGCTCCCAGAAAATGGAAAGTTTCCCCCAACAATGTGTTCCTCAAAACTAAATATGCTCTAAAAGATTGCAAAACAGTCGTCACAAGAAAAAAATATGAGGTGAAAACACAATTTCAGAAATTCATCACAAGTTTCCAAAAAAACAAACAGTTCTGTCTCAAACAATGAAACAAATCCAAAAAGTTCAGAAATTCACAACCGTTTCCCAAAAAATTCACGAACATTCCCAACAATCCCAAAAGTGTCATAAGTTATCCAACAAGTTTTCCAAACAATTGATGAAAAGAAAATTCAACAAAACACAAATCTTCCATTTTTCCAAAACATTTCTCAAACAATTTCCCAGAAATTGTCCAAAAAGTTGTCAAACAAATCAACGAAGTCAAACTTTTCTGAGGAATTGAATTTACTAAAGCAAATTGCAAACAAATGTCAAAGTATCGAAAAGAAATCCGAACAGCTTTCCAAACAAATTTATGAAGTTATCTTTCTCTCTGGAAATGTTCCAAAAACATCCAACAATTGTCCTAAAAACTATCGAAACAGTTTCCCAGCAATTTCTGTCAAGATTAAAAAATGAAAACACAAAATGCCCCAAAGCATCTAAGAAAAGTCTCCAAAAACCATTCTAAACATTTCCATGAAGTTATCTTTTCCCATAATTTTCCCAAAATATTCCCAATCATTGTCCATTACAAAAAAACAAATCAAAACTTCCCAAGCAAATCCATGAAGTCAAAGTTTAGCCAGAAGTTTCTCCAAGAATTCCCAGAAAGTTTCGCAACAATTTTCCATGTTTTCTTCCAAACAAAAACTAAAAAGTTCCCAGCAAATCTATGGACTTAGAATGCAGCCAGAACTGTCCAAAAAAGTTCCCAGAAAGTTTCCAAAAGTCTTGCCCAAAGGTTTTCCAGATTTTCCCCAAAATTGTCCACAGAGTTGTCCAATTTTTTCGCAGAAATTGTGCAAAAAATCCAGAAATCATCAAGAGTTCCGAAAAATCATCCAAAAACCGCAAAAAGAAGAGATATGTCAGATAGGAGATTCAAGATATGCCAAATAGGACACCAAAACATTTGCTAGATAAAATGTCACATGAAATGGCAGAAAAAAATGCCAGAAAATATGTCAGATAGACTATCAAAAGACGTGTCAAATAGAACGCCAGAAACAATGGCAGAAAATATATCAGATAGAATGTCGGAAGATGTGTCAGTAAGATATGTTAGGCAGAACGTCAAAGGATGTACTAGATAGAATGTCAGGAAACATGTCAGAAAATGTCAGGCCAATGTGGTGGTGGGGATCCCTCGAAGTAAAGTATGTTATTTTTTCAATATGTATACATATATAATCTTATGTGTTCGAAAACACATATACAATATAATACATCTTCAAATACACACTATCTGTATCGCGCTGACTACCTTTACACCCACCAAATGTCACTGCAATTGCCACATCAAACACTCGAAACGGGGGCATTGCTTTGAGGGAGCGCGGGCTGAGCAGCAAACCAACTTGGCTCTCTTCAAAGACTTCATCTTCTGGGCACAGCTCTGGTTGTCACCACTGCAGTGCGCTGAGGGGAACCTACAAATGACCTTTTCCTTGCTTGGGAGCTACAACCCAAACTCGAGACATGTCATGACTCCTTCTCCAGTTCCTTCACCAGCAACATTTGTTTCACAAATGGGTAGAGGTTTCCCGAGCTTCAGAACCCAAGAACTCCTCAAAATAGTTGAGATGGCCCCTTTCTGGACCGGGAATACTTCAGCACGGCACCATGGCTGGGGCTAGCCGCTCGCTGGGATGAGCTGGGTGACATAAAGAATCCCACAGGCTATCTCCGAGGCGCACCACAAACTTCAGGTGACCTGCTTCCCCAGCGCCCAAATTCGTGACGGGGGAAGTGTACTATTTCGGCAGTCAAGGGAAGCTGAAGAGATGCTCTCATCCGCCAAACATTCAATGACTGCCAAGTCAACATGTAGAAATACACAATATATTTGCATCCATCCATCCATCCATCCATCCATCCATCCATCCATCCATCCACCCATTCGTGTCTACAATTGATACACTTTAAATTGATTTCAATGGACATTCAATACGCGCAGGTCTTTCTTGATGTTTATAGAGGATGATCTTAATTTTCTATCGTTGATATATTCCCCTATGCTTCCACTTACCACTATAGTAGGTAACCAGCTGGTCATTATTGTAATGATGGCTGGTTGCCTCCTGTAAGGGCAAGTGGAAGCAAAGGGCATAGTCATCCTGACAAATCACCTCATCGTTTAATAAACTAACCACTATCAATCAGAAATATCCAGTGATAACCACTATCATTCACCAATATCTTTCATAAACATAGGGTTGTTTGTTGCTGTTGTTGTTGTTGTTCTCACTATTGTTATTCTTCTTGTTGTTGTTGTTGTTGTTGTTGTTCTCACTGTTGTTATTGTTGTTTCACCCATCTTCATAAACATGTTCAATAAACACGCCTGGCCCACCTCGAGGGTGAAGGGGCTCCACCCATAGACCATCAAATCGCGCAGTTGCAACGCCTCTGCGCACAGCGCAACGAGGCCGGCCGTGTCCCAACCAACAACCAGCAACCAACCTCAGCTGCCGATGTTTTTTCAGTCACAGGTATTCAAATGATATGTTGTAGGAACAGCAATATACAGCATAAAACAACAGTAAGATATAACAACATACTACAACATACAACAACCAACCATCTAAGGATTGGATGTTCCCCAGGTCAGGACTAAACCCCCGCTTTCTCAAGTCGTCCCCTGTTACTGGTGAACTAAGCGGGGGCACCAGGCAGTGCTCCATCGCAATCAGCACCATGTGGTTGTTTAGCGGTTGGACATACCAGTTGACTTTCGATGGGCACGCTTGGGTTACCTCAGTTCAATGGCTACATCAACACTGACATACCAGTTTCACTTCCATTTGGGTTCAGGATGGTTCAGGCTTATCCAGAAATGAGGTCCCTCCAACCCACCAAACAACCACATTCGAATTTCATGTAATTCTGTAGAGATACCACATCAGTCACATCAGTGTTTGGAGTACGTCATTTATGGACGAGCCCGTACTTGTGAGTAGTCATGTCTGCCTGTTTCATGTCTACCTGTTTGGTATGTGGAGTATGCCACGGGTCTTCTACCTGAACGGTAAGTACATCTTGACATTTTCAAAGGGTTGCCCATCCCACAGCGACCATGTCGATGACCTGTTTGAGCATCAAAAACTGGAGGTTTCTGCGGAGTGTGCCTTCCTTCAGAGCCTGCTGGAATCCAGCCTGCGCTGTTTGGTTGGACTTCCCACCATCAACTATTAATCAATCATCGCACCATTAAATCAACCATTACTAATTGCCAATAACTATCAACCACTGATTCTAACCATTGCTAAACCACGAATCAACCCTGATCACACCATGACCCACGAGGCTCCTTCCCAGCTGGGGCTCCTGCCAAATGCATCGCTGCTGAGCCTTGCAAACGGGCCTGCCAGGACGGGCGTCTGCATGGCCAAAGTCGGGTCAATGCTTCGTATGGTCAATGATGATCATAGAAAAGTGTGTGATGGTCACCCCTTACTTAGTTAACTTCATTTGGTTGCCAGCTTCCTGGTTGATGGTCGATGATGCTTTGGTCAGTAAAAGATGTTTGAGGATTATTAATAATGATGGAGTGTTGACCATTGTTATTATTGTTCATTGATGGATCATAAACGGCGATGGGAGGATAGAGACAATGCTCTGAAATTGCTTGCAAACCAACAACTCTGACGGATTTGGAGGGCCACTCTGACTCTGTGTTGCAATAATCATCAGTAGGTAGGGTTCTCCCCCTTTTGGGAAAGACTCAAATGTACAATTTTGGCGATGCCCACTAATTATATCATATCATCCAAATCCCTTCCCATTAAATCCCTCTCCTGTTCCGATCTGTTTCGCCTCAAAAAGATGGTCTGGACCCCAAACTCACCATCTCCAGTGGTGCGGTGTAGCGTAAAACGCGACCATGACTGGGGTCCCCTTAGCCGCAGTCTTAGGGTACCCAGCTCATCACCTGTAACCAGCTGGTTTCCATGCACCAGAACTGCCATGCCAGTGATTTCAATCAAGGCCTTTTCAGCGCAACACAGTGCTGAGTGCTTTCACCTTTTAAAAGTCCATGGATTTTGGGATCGCATTGATCAGTGGGTATCCCGACAATGACAGTGAGATACAGTGAGTATGGGTAATATCCGCCTATGAAAAATTTAATTCTCCTAGAGTACTTTCCACATCAGAGGATCAAGTCCAGTTCGAATGCCGAATACCGCAGCTTCCCTCCAAGACCATCAGGACACAGATTGCCCGTAGACAATCTCACTTCCATATCAACAAACTGACCCAATGGCTGTTTTCTCCTGTGGAGAGTCACGTTAACCAACTTGTCTGGCTTAGTTATTGCCAAAGACGTTTATGATGGTATCCTTTAAGCCTCTCAATTGCAATGATTTTCGCAGGGAAACCACCGACTTGGACGGACACCATTGAAATTGCCATAGCGACAGAATCCTGGCTTGCATGTATCAATCCTGGTTCAGCAAATTGTTGTTCCTATACATACAATCGGTCTATATTACAACCATACGCTGTGGCATACCATTACAATGAACCAATATCAAACATTACAAACTACTGTTTGAACCGTCAAGTCATTGAACTAGGCATCATGAAAACCATCAACTCATCCTTGCTGGGACTCTTCACCACTATTAACCAGTATGAACCACTACTAACCAATCGCTTCCAGTTCCCATTTCAGCAAGCAACCAATCCCAGTCACAACTCAGTAGCTGGTAGAAACCAGCTGGTTACCTACCACAATGGTAACTGGAAGGGCAGGCAATGACTGTTGGGTATTTCATTGTAGTTCACATCCCAACATTTCGAATAGTTTGGTCATATGAACCACTGATAACCACTATTTACTCGTCACTATTACCACTATTGACTGGTACTTGAAAGACTATCCGTCTGGGCAATTTTTAATAAATCTTAGGTCGTCACCTCGTCCTTAAATCTACATTCTGACGAATTTACTGTCCTCGTTAAATGGCCCTTTTGGATTTAATCCCTCGTCGGCGAAATTTCCATTTAGCTGTCGCCACGCCTCTTTTTAGGCAGGCTCCACTCATCCAAAAAAGCAACAAGGTCAATGGCAAAAGCAACGCCAGTAGCAATAGTAGTAGTAATAAGACTCCTAATGCTAGCAGTGCTGATGATAATCCTCGTAGTAGTAGTAGTAGTAGTAGTAGTAGTAGTAGTAGTAGTAGTAGTAGTAGTAGTAGTAGTAGTAGTAGTAGTAGTAGTAGTAGTAGTAATAGTAGTAGTAGTAGTAGTAGTAGTAGTAGTTATAATAGTAGTAGTAGTAGTAGTAGTAGTAGTAGTAGTAGTAGTAGTAGTAGTAGTAGTAGTAATAGTAGTAGTAGTAGTAGTAGTAGTAGTAGTAGTAGTAGTAGTAGTAGTAGTATTAGTAGTAGTAGTAGTTATAATAGTAGTAGTAGTAGTAGTAGTAGTAGTAGTACCACGGAAATGAAAATATAACTTTTCGGGGCCAGCAAAGTTTATTTACGCCACCTGAGAATTGGGGAAGTAAAAAAAACTTTTGGGAACCTGAAAAGTTTTTTTTCCTAGCTGGAGAATTTTGCGACCATGTCAGGAAACAAATCCGCTGATGCTGATCAAAATGGCTGCACGCGGCCAAATAAATAAAAATTTGCAGCCTCTAAAAAGTTTGGTTCCGAAGCTATTTCACTATAAACACATCACTAGGATCTACCTCGTCCAAGCCGAATTTAGTCAAATCACATCGTTAAATCAAAAAGGGTACCTCGTCACCTCGTCTGACGTCGCTATAAATTGTACAGATCCATCTCTATTAATCATCATTAATTAACCAGGTGATTAACCACTACTGACCATCATAGTAGTAGTGGTCAATGATCGTCTTTCAAAAACCACTAGTAACTAGTGACTAGTATTATTAACTACTATTAATCATCATTAACCACTATTTACTAGTCACTATTATGAACCCACTATCACCACTATTGCCCGGTATTTGAACCACTATTCACTACATTTCACCACTATTAAGCATCATGTTACACCACTATTGACTGGTATTTGAACCACTATTCAAAACTACGATCATCACTATTATCCACCACTATTGACCTTAAGCATCATTAACCACTATTGACCATGGACCATCATCAACCACTGATTTCGCCAGTGGCCTTGACCCGTGCAGCGGCGCGCGCTCTCACAGCCACGTCTGCCAAGGCACAGGACTGTGTCCTGGCGGTGGATGCGGTGGGGGATGGCAACCAATGATTGGTTGATGATGGTTACACCAAGGTTATAATGTTGGATTCTGATTAGTATCTACCTGTTGGTTTCATCTATTTTCATTACTTTAGGGGGGTTTACACTAATCAGAAACCAACATAGTTGATGATTAATGATGGTTAAGGATGGTTCAACGATTGGTTGAGGATGGTTAGTGATGCTTAGGTGATGAATCAGCATGATTAGGGAAACTCAATAAACGGTTCTTTATATGTTTGATGATGATTGAGGCTTGCTTAATGATTGGTTACATCAATCGGCGGCTTGATTCATGGTGCTTAATGGTCCATTGATGACTTTATAATGTTGGTGGTCAGTTGATGGATCAATGATGGCTACTTAATTGTTAGTTGATGGTGAAGTGACAGGACACGCATGATTAGTTGATGGTTACATGATGCGAGATAATGGTAATGATGAATTATCATTAACAGTGGTTCATACTGGCCAATACTGCTGGATAATAGCTGCTTGCTATTTACTGTTGATGATCATTTCGCAGTGATGGATACTGCCTGCTCTTTGAGCGGATGGTGGCGTATAGTAGTTCCTGACAAATTATTGAACAGAGTGATACCCCCCAACTTTGGTTAATAAACAATGTTTCAATTTGGGGGTTCCTGAGACACCAAGTTCCCGCCAAAATATGTGACATTTACAGTGTCCATGTGTGTAGTGTGCGTGTATCTCCCCTCATATATATCTATATATATATATATATATTTATATATATTTATATAAATGTTTATTCATCTATTTAAATACAATGGGCAGTATGCATGTATTCATCTATTTAAGCATATCTGAACACACATATATATAAACATAAATATGCATATAAATAAATATGCATATATATAACTATATATATATATATATATACTACCCCCCCACCAGAACCCACCATTTTGACCTGTTCACTTCCATATTTGCGTGGAGAGAGATGCTTGTGGAATAGCAGCGAGGCAACAAGTTGACAGAGGCAGGAATAAGCGTGACAGCGTCCACTGGTCAGAATTGGTTTCTAGCATGGCTTGCATGCAGGTTTCATCAAATGATTGCATCAAGGTGCGTGTGAGCGTCACAAGTTCCACTAGTCAGAAATGCTTGCGGAATAGCAATAAAGCAACAAATTGACAGAGGCAGGAATAAGCATCACAGTGTCCACCAGTCAGAATTGGTTTCTAGCATGGCTGCATGAAGGTGTCATCAAATGATTTCATCAAGGTGGGGAAAAATTTTTGAGTCCAAGCCCTTAGATCTTGGGGTTCTGGGTACCAGTAAGGCCTGGATTAAGAACTTGTTCTCAGAATCTTGAATCTTGAATCCAGGAAAATGTACAAATGTTTGCATGTTTTCTGGATTCGCAATTCCAGATTTTGAGGAAAAGTTCTTGAGCTCAAGCCCTTCGATCTTGGGGCATTATGGTTTATCTACTGATGGCTTATTTAGCAATGCTTTTTATTCAGCCATTAAAAGCAACACTTACCTATTTAATACTGACTTGTCAATTTCTGCCTATTTTTGTCTTACCAGTAAATGTAATTTTGCCTCGTTTCATTCTACATTCTTTTTACCCTAGACAACTGTACTTAAAGTAGTTTCCTTTAATTAAGCCTACTATATGATGTTATATATGTTTATGGCCGCAGATCTTATTTTCCTGTCCATTTTAATTATGTTCTTTTTTACCCTGACACGTTTTTACTATTATATATCTAATATTTAATTCTGTTTTGAATTATCATGCCCTTTTGTCATTTTTACCTCATTGATTATTATCTACTTACGGATAATTTATTCAATGTTTGACCACACTAATAACAGCCTATCTATTTATTCCATGTTTCATGACTTATATGTAATTATGCTTGGTTTTTTCATACACCATGTTTAGCCAATAAAAAACTAGCCAAATTCTTCCCTATTTAAGCATGTCTATTTAGGACTAGTTGCTAATTTCCCATGTAATTATGCCTTATGACCTGCTTTTGGTCTTGCTTTGTGCAGTTGTACCTTATATGTATTTTACTTACAATACTTAAAGCCTATTTAGTTATGGCTTCCTGGTGCCATACTAGGGCAGACTTGAATATACTATCATTCAATATCCCACAAATAAGGCGATTTTTAGTACGACCAATAAAAGGCACGAAGAAGCTTTATTTACCAGGGCAAATATTGCAGTCAAGAATATTCAATACCAGATTGAATATTGTAAAATCAAAGAGTAACAACAACTAGGGGAAAATAAATAGAGCACATATGGAGCATAAGTCAAAAGGACATTATGAAATAGGCCAAAGCGTTGGGCAAAATTGAATACAATATGTTTGATTATAAGCAAGCAAGGCATAACTGAATAGAGCGTGCGTGACTAAATGACACATGTTTGAATCTGGAATAGAAATAATCGTATAAGGTAGATTCAAATAGATGGTGTACTGTATTTGCTAGTGCTCTATTAATTCATGCCCTACCTTTACCAATATATGCTTTGGGTTTAATTATGTCTAAACGATTTACACACACACAGGAAAATCGTTTAAGCTTTAGGGATATCCAAGGTCTTAAGCATTTGGTAATTAGAGCATTTTGGGAGATCCAAGGTCTTAAGAAGTCTTAAGACCTCCTTGGAACCAAGAACCAAGAACCAAGATTGTGCAGAATTGTTTCGGGGAATCTTGGTTCTTGGTTCTTGGTTCCAAGCAAGTCTTAAGACCTCCTAAGACCTCTTTCAGCATGCAAATGCCCTAAGTACAAGAAAGATCAATGTTGTAAACCCTAAACCCTAAACCACGACCCTGTTTGTCTGCGTGTGTTCACATATATTATCTATAAACAAATATATAAATGAAACAAATGAATAAAAAAATAAATATACATATATATATATATATAAATAAATATAGTACCCCCAAAACTCCAACCAAAAATGCAACTTCAAAATGTGCAGAATCTATTGCAAAGACCAGTAAAAACTTGAAAAAAGTAGGTCTTGGGGGGGTTTTCCAGGCGGGGGGGGGACCATATATATATATATATATATCTATCTATCTATATATATATATATATTTCTATCTATATATATATATATGTATATCTATCTATCTATCTATATCTATATATCTATATATATATATATCTATCTATCTAAATCTAGATAGATATATATATATATATATGTAGGGCAATGATGATTCATTATGATTCATTCATGGGGTCGTAAGTACAAACACCATCCCGTAGAAGGGATCATCAGCTTACAAAGTGATACCCTTGTCGTGTTTCACTGCTGCTCACAGAGCATTCCGATCACCTGTCAAAATGACCCCCTGCTGTCAAGAAAAAACTATAGAAGGCTGGCTGCTTTTACGATGTCAATGTAATTCTCACAACAAATCAGCACAACATCTAGATTCTAGAAAAAAATCTTTCTGTCCAGGATGGCAAAGCTCGTTCTTGGCTCAACAATGGTGAACATCATGATAAAAATCATATTTTTCATAAATCAATCATAAATGTCAATCATAGTGACATCAAAGCTAAATCATAAAAAAATATGTTGATTTCCCTTCCAATAGCCAGCATGGAATCTCACGAAACTAGAAGCATCTTATGATTACAACATTCATGAAGATGCCAACCTGGTCACTACAAGAATTGACCAAGGCCTTATATAATCTGGTAGGCAATTTCACTCCAGTTCACCATCGCCACCCGGCTACAGCTTCCGTGTCATTGGTTGCAAGTTTGGAGTCATGGATAGATATAGCCTGACCCTCAAAAGTGACTGGTCAATTCTTGATTTGTGGTTGGATGAATCCTGATGGAAATAGTTTCATTAACATAATACGGACACTAAATTGGCATCACAAATGATTGTTGGCAAGTGATTAACATAATGGATACATCCTGATGATTATTGGCATCGATGATCTTCATAGAATCACGTCTTGCCTCAGCCGCACATGCTGGGAAGCACCCCTCCGATGCAGCCAGAAGCAACTCGGTGAGAGCCTAAAATGGTCAACCTGGAACCAAAATGGCCCGGGGTTTGAATGATTTTGAAAGCAAAATGCGTTTTGCATGTATACCTAAATACATCCAAATGCCTCCATAATCCTATATATGTATGTGTCAGAGGGCATCAGATTGCATTTCCATTGGTCCTGGTAACACCAACAAAGCAAGATGCGCAATAAACACCGAGAAGGAAATGATGCAAAACCACAAGTCATTTTGTCCTCAAGGAACACCCAAGGCCGTGTCAGTTGTTTATGTTAGCACCACCATCATTGGTTGGGCTTCGTTCCTCCTGTTGGGGGGCCAACCATCCATGCGCCAAGGTGAGGTGGCACCTCTTCATGTCAGCAAGTTTCGTATCCAGATCCTGGGGCGTCGCGTCAGGCTGAGAGCATATCAATGGATCTAAAAATCTGGGTGTTTTGATATACAAACACTGTATGACAACACATCGATATGTAAATAAATATCTATATATTCATAACTTTTATTTCCTTTGTGTGTCTATGTATACATTGCGCCTACCCTTGTATTTTGCTCAACTCTTGAAATCAAGGGTAAAATTGCGTTCGAGCTGGGACTTGTCATAGCACTCTGCTAGGGAACTATGGCCAAAATCATTGATGACCACAAGAATATGGAAGGGTTCTTAAAATGGAAGACCCCCAAAAATGACTGGTTTATTGCTATAAATGATTGATGAAGGATGATTAAGGGCACCCCAATTTTTGGAAACAGCCATGTATATGATTGGTAAATATTGGCTATAATGTTTCACATGGTGACAGAGTTCTTGCAATAACATGTTAAAATATCTAGCATTCTCGGTAACAATATGGTGGTTTCTCAAAATCAGGCACCCTCAAAGATGCTTCCTTTCTTACTACAAATTAACTCATGTTGGATAATAACTCGGGGTACCCCTATTCTGAACCACCATGAATGCTACTGCTATGACAATCAGGTTGGTGGTGCTCACCACCCCTATGAAAAATATGCGCAAGTCAACCAACCATTTGCAAATGATTACGTTTGGGAAAAAAAAACATATCAATCAAATCACCAACTAGTAGTTATCTGATAACTATTATTGTTTTCGATTCTCTCCTATTATTAACCACTATTATATAATGGTCATAACCCCTATAAAGCACCAGTCACCAACCAAATCCAACCAGTAATACTGCCAGTTGCGGTTAGAATCCAACGGTTTCCTTGCCGACAAATGGATGACTTGGTAACGTGCCCACCTCCAGCATGTCGCCCACGTTGCGTACGTCCCACCGGTCGCATGCTTCGATCGTACTCTTCACTGGAAGAAGTAGAACTCAAGGGTAGGGTCTATATTTGGTAGGGTTCTATATGTAGAAATTCTAGTTTCAATGGTCCTATATATCTATATATAAGTATAGTAGCTTCTCCTAGTAACACGGTGTAACACGTAGTGGTAGGTTCACTTCAAGCAATTACTGGTAGGTTCTACGAATCATCAGCTGTGATTGATATTGATGGATTACAAATGAAAACAATGGCTATTAGATGTTATTAGTCATGCTGAACGAAATAAATCACCCTGGTTACTCGTCATCTTATGTGGTCATCCCGACCCTTCCAATAGCTCCAGGTTCTGAGGACAAGACCTCAAGGTCTTGGTGGTAGCCTTGTCGAACCTCCCGGCATTTCGATGTGTGCGCAAGCAACTCTCGTGACAGCGACAGGTTTTTTGTTGGTGTCATAAGCTGGCTGAAAATTGACGGCTAATACTGGATTTACACATTTGGCCATCAGAATCGATAGTTGTATATGAATACTTTTGATATCTTTTGATACTTCCAAGATCTTCCAAGCAAATCATCCAGCTGGAGTGCACAATCATCAAGGCGCTTCTTCCGTGGCCCTTGTCCAGTGGCTGACTGTCCAGCTCAAGATGTGGTCCTCTTGACTGTGTCTGAACCATGCTGATTGCAAATCTGCGAGGTCTATGAAAAACCGCTTGATCTACTTACCTTTTCCAAGGTGAAACTCAACATGTGCCAGGTCACCTACTCGGACCCTACTTTCAATATTTCAGATTCACAAGGCGCTAAAAAGTCAAAGCCCGACCAGTGGATTGGCACCTTCCAGGATGGCAAACCCGGCTCAGGTTCCTTTGCCAAACTCAATTTGAGTTTCTCCGTCACCTCAGCCACACGACCTTCCGTGGGAGAAGCATAGCACGCAAATGCCATCAAATGATGTGGAACCACTTACATCTGGGTCATGAGTCAGAATCTTGAACAAGCAGAGTTTGTTGTATCGGTTGCCTGTTGCGGTACGCATACACACGATTTGCGGACTGTTTTGTTTTGACCCCGAGCTTGCCGGTGGTCCTCCCCCTATTGCGCTGGCAGTCACTATGAATGAGGATGAATGAGGGAAAATAGATCTAACATGCGCATCGCTGCATGATTGGTGGAGCCTAGCAAATATCCTTTCATATGTATACATCAAGACCTTTGCCCTCTCTCTCTCTATATATATATATATGTAATATTCTGCCACACTATATGATCTTACATTTGATGTGTATGATTGAATGGCAAGTTTTGTTGCATATATGCTTATGCATGGAGTCAGTAGAGGTGTGACCACAAATTAAGAACTATCCTTGATAATCCTTCATAGCGAAGCCAATTCCTGGCAGTCCATTTATGGAGATACACGTCTTGGCCACCCGTGTGTTGCACTACCCTGTAGAGATCTAAAATTAGTAGCGTGGAGGTGAAGCACCGGCTGTTGAACTTTGAAGGATTCTTCGAAAGGGCTGTGGCTCCTTCATGTTTTGTTTACCATTTGTGTTGCAAATGTGGGTGTTTCTCAAGCCATACGAGACCCCAAAGTTATGGTTTGTTTATTGCTATCTATAAATTCTATAAATTAATGGTACGGGGTCCCCTAGCTATTGAGAAACCACTAAACATCAATCTCTCCCAGAGTGGCAAAGAAAGAACAATAAAGTGTCTGATTCTGACTCATGATCACCAATCCAGCAAGTGGTGGTTTCTCACAATATAGGGAATCCAAAAAATTGATTGGTCTATCATTATAAATGGCTAATAATGGATGATTTGGGGGGTCTCCTCTTTTGAGAAACGCCCAAGTGAACAAGCGCGGGTCACCAGAAAGCAACTAGCTGGTGGATGTAATTACTACCCAGTCCATGTATGATGCTACATACCAAAAAAACAACCAGAATTGAATCACAAACATCTTAGCCTGATTGGTGGTTTCATTACTAGTCAACTAACCAATTGTTAATAATTACTAGGGAAAATAAAAAATGTTTGCAACCACCAGCCAGTAACACACGGCGAACAGCAAGCATAGTGCTGCCAAGACACATCCTGGCCAAGTAGTCCCTGCAACACCTGAGAAAGGCAAATGGACATAGCTAAGCCTATGCTGGGTTTCCAGATCAACATGAACAGCCATGTGCAGCATGTTCTTGGTCACAACAAAATTTACAACTCACAAAAGAAAGCTTACTGACTAAGAACCATATCTTAAAATGGGGAAACCCCCAAAAACGGATGGTTGATCATGATAGATCTTAATCATAATTTTAAATGGATAATTTCGGGGTACCCTATGACTCAAGAAACAACAAACCACCGTGGCTCAGGCCCTTGCGGTTTCATTCAGATCCAGCCTGGCACTGTGGGGATGGTGGTGCCCTAGGCAGCTGTGCCACAAGCACTTGTGGCTTCCATGGTTTCATGGGGTTCTTGGGTTCCTGATCCCATGGAAAATGCCATGGATTTGCATGGACATTCCGTGGTTCATGTTACTGATTCAAATTTCAATTGGTTTTCTTTGTGCCTGCCATGGGGTTCCTGATTCCAGTTTGTTGCCACCAGTGGAATCCATGGAAAACCCTTTCCTGGGCTTGGAAGGCCCTAGTAGTGAATATCAAGTTGGTAGATTCATAGCCTTTCAATAACCACTGTGCATGACATCACAATGATTGGATCTTCGAGAAGTCAGTATCAGCAGTTTTGGCCAACGCTGTCAACTCTTCAAAATGATCAAGCAACCAGTGTGAAACAAATACAAGTTAACCATTTGATTTCGCCATTGAAACCCCCCCCATTTTTTACATTGTTTACACCTGATCAAAGAACCGTCCAACCAGTTCTCAAGTTTTTTGCCCACCAATGTCCACCGAAACGATGTCTCCCAAGGACGCACCTGTGGTTTGCAGGCCCTGCCGGATGCGGTAAAAAACATAGAGAATCGCAAAGACCTCGTTGCAACTCACATCCAAATGGTGGCTTCTCAAGCCATAGGGGTACCCAAAAAATGTTTTTTACTACTAAATGTGTGGTTTGTTACGAAGAATGTTTGGTTTATTACAAAAAATGATCATCAATGGATACTCACATGGGGGTTTCTCAAGCCATGGGGGACCACCGCAATGAATGGTTTTATTACTAAAAATGATTAATTACTAATGGATGATTTGGTGGGGACCCCTATCTTGAGAGACCACCATATCAATCGCTGGTTTGATTGGAAAATCTGTGAAACCGTAACCCCCAGACGACTGGTGGCTTACACACTTGGCTTTCCAACGTAGATTTTCCTTCCAACCAAAGCAATGGATCAAGCAAACAACCATAAACATACATACTTCCATGAGATATATTTGATGAACATATATATTCAAAACATAAGTAAATAAACATAAATAAATATGTATATCTTACAAACATTACTCCCAATGATTACACACGTTCACGACAGCCTGCAATACATGCACACACTGTAGTCACCTTACGCAGTACTCACAAATATTTACTACAGACTTGACGGACACCTTGCGCTTTACACACATCACACACATCGCACGAATCACAAACTGTACACGCATTATGCACGTGAGATAGGCCACATTACAGCGGATATATCGCACAAATAGCACACATTGCCTACTACACTGGCTTTGTCAAATGTCTATGGCTCAAACACCGCAGTCCGATACATCACATATTAAATATATTGTATTACCTTACCTTACAGTACACTACATTCACATGACATGACATGACATGACATGACATGACATAACAAAACATGACATGACATGACATGACATCACAAAACATGACATGACACAACATGACGTGATGTGACATGACCTGACATGACATGACATGACATCACAAGACATGACATCACAAGACATGACATCACAAAACATGACATGACACAACATGACGTGACGTGACGTGACATGACGTGACACATGTACAAGACTGCATACCTACACGAAACGTGCATATATTGCATCAGTTACATATCATTGCACACAAATCACAACATGCATACATGAATGGTGTGTATTTTTCCAATACGAAATTTACGCGCATACAATACGACCGATCCATAGATTCTGTAAAAAATCCATACATTCCATCATGTATATTGTACAAAAATGCGCATTACATATATAGCATAGTAGCATAGATTACATACATTGAATGCATGCCACATATCAAATAAACAAGATGCAACACCAAATATGTGTGTATATATACATATATATCAATATTGAAAATAAACACATAAAAACATATATAAAAAATCAAACT
The DNA here is from genome assembly GCA_009767595.1 of Symbiodinium kawagutii. Lineage (NCBI taxonomy): Eukaryota > Dinophyceae > Suessiales > Symbiodiniaceae > Symbiodinium > Symbiodinium kawagutii. The sequence continues at coordinate 67,039 of VSDK01010117.1, read as the reverse complement.
AACATGATAATACATGATAATTAAAAACCTCTGGCTTGGGGGATGTTTAATATTAGTCCTAAACACCAAAATGGTGTTATCATCAGGGTCCTAAATTTAATCTAGGGTCCCCTTCGTGTGGTTGGTTTTGAAAAAAACATGAACAGGGTGTAAAAACAAATAATAAGGCAAACAAAAAACGCCAAACTGGTTTTGATCATTAGGGTCCTAAATTTAATATTAGCGTCCCCTAACATTAAATCCCCCCCAATATTTTAAAAAAAAACTTGGGGCGCTTAGTATTTGGGGAGGTGGGGGAGGGCGTAGTAAAAGGGGGAAGGGATTAGTAATATGATAATTCATTATTCTTTGGTGATGCTTTATTCATGGCAATGTTGTTGTTGCTATTGTTGTTGATGATGATGATGACGATGATGATGACGATGATGATGTCTCAGCTTGGCAATGCACAACAACCATGGACCATAGACAAAAAAGCAGTGGCGCGTCCACCACTGTATGTTAAGTACACTAATTAGTTTAGCGTAGAAACCCCGTATGGGGTGATGATGGATGATGATCTTCAGCCCATATAAACCCTGAAACTTGTTTGACAGACCAGCAACGTGGATTTGTTTTCCATAAATTGAGGGCCGCAGCACCTCGAAGTCAGAACAGCTACAGCTACAAAAGCCTACTTCCGCCAATTCAAGAGCTGCTCCTTTGTGAAACTCCTGAGGCCAGTCTGCAGTTGCACTTCTACCGTCTCCCCAGGAGACAGCTCGATGCCCAGGTTGTTGTAGGCAATGGCATCAATGTTGTTGTCCAACTTGATGGCCTCAAGGTACAACTCCTTTTTGTTGAAAGTCTTGGGGCCAGTCTGAAGCTGCACTTCTACCGTCTCCTCAGGAGAGAGCACGGTACCCAGGTTGTTGTAGGCAAGGGCGTCCTTGTTGTGCAACTTGATGGCCTCGAGGTACAACTCCTTTTGGTTGAAAGTCTTGGGGCCAGTCCGAAGCTGCACTTGTACCGTCTCCTCAGGAGACAGCTCGATGCCCAGGTTGTGGTAGGCATCTGCATTGTTGTTGTCCAACTTGATGGCCTCAAGGTACAACTCCCTTTGGTTGAAAGTCTTGGGGCCAGTCCGAAGCTGCACCTGCACAGTCACTGTCTCCTCACGAGAGAGCTCGATGCCCAGGTTGTTGTAGGCAAGAGCGTCCTTGTTGTCCAACTTGATGGCCTCGAGGTACAACTCCTTTTTGTTGAAAGTCTTGGGGCCAGTCCGAAGCTGCACTTGTACCGTCTCCCGAGGAGAGAGCGCGTTGCACAGGTTGTTGTAGGCAAGCGCCTTGTTGTTGTCCAACTTGATGGCCTCAAGGTACAACTCCTTTTTGTTGAGTGTCCGGGGGCCAGTCTCCAGTTGCACTTGCACTGTCTCCTCTTGAAAAAGCATGATGCCCAGGTTGTTGTAGGCGTGACGGTCTTCGGGTTTCACCTCGATGACCTTCACCAAGAGCTTCGCCTTCAAGAGGATAGGTTCAAGGAAGCACCTGTTATTGTCAGCAATAATGACGCACGCTATCAAATCAACAAAGACAGAGCGCAAGGGTACAGCAGAGAGGCGAATACTCCTCTCTGCTGTACCCTTGCGCTCTGTCTTTGATTTGATAGCGTGCGTCATTATTGCTGACAATAACAGGTGCTTCCTTGAACCTATCCTCTTGAAGGCGAGGATCATCAAGTCCAGTGATAACTCTGCAACGCCATTTTCGTTCTTCTTCTGATAAAGTGCAACTCGGTAGGTTTGGATGCCGTACTTGGCCAACTCCTGGACCAGCTCGTCTGTCTCAAGCCGCTTCTCCAAGATCTGCACAATCTTGGCGGATGATTGCTGGGCATCTTTCACTCCCAGATTCTCAGCGCGTGCTTGTTTGTAGATTGAAACTAACCACACATCGCGCCAGTCAGGCTGCCTCTCGTCAAAGCAATTGCGGCCTTTCAGCCTCTTTCTACCGTTCGGCATCAAAGGGCCATCAGTCACCTCTTCCATGACATTTTTGGACACCTGCTCATCGACAATCAGTGGAATACAACAGTCTGCTTTGCCAGCGTACTGGCCCTTGACGTAGTCTCCAATCGCACCATTGAGGGCAGCAGTGAAAGGAACGTCAGGCTGCGGCAAATCCAAACCTTTTTTCCTCTTAAAGTTCTCCATGGTGGAGCCAAGAGCTTGGGGTTTTCCAAGCTCGTGATTTTTTTGAAGGCATCCTCAGGAGTGTAGTGAAAAAGGACCCGATCTCCTTTACGTAAACCTTGGTGTCCGGCATCTTCTCTGACATCGATGGCGCAAGCCCACATCTTGATGCCCGTGGCTTCGTGCTCGATGGTCAGAGCATCTACGTAGCTGTAGCCCTGCGCCTTCAGCCGGGCTCCTTCGAAGTAATCTTTGCTGCCAAAGAAAGTCTCCGGTGATGCCACGTTTTCCATGGCAAAACGCTGCTCCAAGAATAGCCAAAACAATAAGGGTGCCCTATTCTTGCTCTAAACCATCCAATTTAGGCCATTCTGGGTAGGCAATAAAACCTTTCAACATGATATGCGCCAATTTGTCGGCCACTTGAAACCATGACTCTGTAGCAAGCACTGGTTGAAAGAGCAGAGCAGCTACAGGATGATCACAATATGTATCCCATGGCTAGCACATACTTGAATGATCACATCCATCACATACTCATAATGCATCCATTACAGACAGCAGGTAATGTTCACGCTCTACATACCTCTGCGAACATGCCTTTTTTGCTTCACCTACGTGCATTGTGGAGTAAATTCGCATTATGTACATGATCTGCACTATGTAGGTTGCAAGAGCTATACACAAAATAGATACGCATACACGGATGCAATACATAGATCAAATATGGTGAAATGCGTTGCATTACATAAACCACTTGACATACAGCACACCCTTCTATTATTCACGTATAGCAAACAGCACCCTCCAGATTGCACACCGCGCAAACTTTCATTTAGTGGATATCGTGCACATTGCATTCCATGTATTTCCATTTCATACATTCCGCATCCAAGTTTGTTTTTCCATACCACATGTTACGTTCAGCACTACAATTACATGTAGAAAAAATACTTGCAAAACACAACAAGACTCAAATGTTGAATAAGACAATACAAGTATCACACAGACCCAAAACAACCATGGCATAGAAGAACAAAACAAAACTGAATGCTTGACATCACAAAATGTGTTCACATACACCAAATGCAGTGCAACTACAATGATTACATGAAACCGCATTGCATGCATATTAACTTACCACATAACAAAATCTTACACCACAGTACAGCTTTGATTACATGTGTCGATTACCGAAACCATTGCGCATAAATGCATCCATCCACACATGCCCACATGCGTACAGAACTACACGGGTACGTGCATACACAATACATGAATGAACACCAAACACAACAACACACAACTAAACACCAACAACACGTGAGAGTACACGCCACTACAGTACGTCAAATAGATATTGCAAACACATGATAACATGACATATCATGCAATAATGATTCATTGCATTCCGTTACAAGGAAAGTATACATTGGCCTCCCCTGCATAGCATGTATAGATCACATGATAACATGTGGTCTTTAGTCACCTCAATTAGATTGAAATGTCGGGTCTGCTGACATCTTGGCTTCTGAAGGGAACAATCTGAGGTTCCCTGCATGCGAAAACGCAGAAAAAGCCAATGGCCCCAACGGCCTTGCAAATCAACGCAAGGTGTCTGGACCCAGGTACGTCCGAATTGGCGTTTCCATGGAAAACATCCGTGTCAATAGTCATGTCATGATCTGGCTGCAACTTGCGCGGTACCCGATCAATTGGCATAGCTCTGCTCTGGCTCGCAGTAGTTGTAAATGACTGTGTGGAGAGCCGGTGCCGAAACAATATGCATATATGTGTGATTATCTAACTCTATCCATCATGTTCTTCTGATATATGCAAAAGAAATGAATAAAAATTGAGTGCTTTCCCAACAAGTTCAACTACTGTGAGCGGTCCTATTCTGTTCCGAATCGCCGACTTTCGCAGCGGAAAGCTGGGGCTCGGCTGGCGGGCACAGCCCCGCCCTGCCTTTCCCGGCACCGGGATGGCCCAAATGCCATTGCGCTCAGTCATGAAGCAGGGAAGCAGGGCTTCTTCAGCACAGATTTGTGTTGCTTCAAATGTGGATACCAGTTCTTGACCAATGAATTGAGTAGGGTCTTCTCGTGCTTGTCTCCGGCTGTGCTTAGTATCTTCCTTTAAGCTGGGTTTGGTCCGATCCAAAAGACCGAACACGTCACTTCCGCAAAAATGCAAGTACAAAAAGATACATGAATGCGTGTGGGGATACAAATATGAATTCATTGTATTTCCATCGAGCATATCCATTCATGGTCTCTGCATGACCCTGCCAGCTTAGAAAGCCAAGACATGTTCAATCGTGTTCGATGAAGTCTGGCATGTACAATTTTAAGCCAAGGCATGTTCACAAGTTCATATGTGGTTCCTTCTAAGAAGGTTTTCCCGGTGATCGCTATTGGCTATCAACTGAAGTAACTCATTCTGATCTTTGCGTTGTGCTTAAGCCTCAAGCTACGTTCCACCATGGATGTTTCTCAAGTTAAAGGGGTATCCCCAGTTCTCATCCAGTTCAATACCCACTTCTAGAACTAAACCAACCATTATAGTTGGCGCTTCCCCATATGAAATCTTATGATTCCCCTTTGAGCAACCATTGTCAACTATTCATCAGTGAGAAACTAACCATGAACCAAACATAGTTGGTATATCCCCTATGATTGTTCGTTATCAGATATTATCCCAGCAATAAACCAACAAAGGTATTATCCCGGCAATAAACCAACCACAACTTGTGGGTCCCCAAGTCCTGGCTTAAGAAGCTCCCACAAAGTCATCGGGTCCATCACGGCAATCGACGCAGGCTGCGAAAGGCTGCTGATGGTGGGTGGTTAAGAACCACTGGCCAATGACAATGGCGATTGTTCATGGTAATGTATGTTGGAAATATTGTGCTGAACATAGTCGGTGCTTGATGTGTGCAATCACGGATGAGGTTGACTGAACCCCTCAAGCGCTACTAAGCATCATTGACACACTGCTACCTCAATGACAAAGTTATGATCACGCTCAATGGGAAAACAATGGGAAACCCTTCAAATCAACCATCCGGCCTGCTTCGCGCTCGCAAATTCTTTTGAGAGGAGCGATGGCATTCCCACGCGTCAGGCACACGTGTGCAGCAATTTCTGCTGCTAGTTCCACGTGACCAGCTCTCAGTTGAGTGGCTGCACTGCTATTCGCACAATGGACAGAAGACCGTCCACAAAAATGACGGAACCAATTTGAGAAATCACACTATCACCTTTTCAATCCTGATAATCCGATTCTTAGCGAATGTAGCCCGGGCCAATCAAAGCTTTCATTTCAGTCATCGCAGCTGCAGTTTTGCGGCTGTATTTCACCCCCGTCTTTGGGAGGCTCCTACAGCCAAGTGAGCCACGAATTTGGTTCTGAACCCTTTCACGAAGCCGTGGTTGGTGGGGTTTCATTGGCAGCCCGGCACTGAGCCCTTGGTGGTACTAAATCATGATACTTAAAGAAAAAACAAATGCTGTACAGAACAACATGTTCAATTTTTGTTGGGAGTTGCAATTTCTGTCCGCGAACCTTCAACGCACACCTGATCTACTGACGTTGAAAAACCTCGGGATTCAGTTAGATTCTGGCTACTTGGCTGCTCTTCCAGTCTTCTTGGAGTCGCCATCCTGAAGTTGCCACAAGCTGAACTTAGCATGTTTGAAATGGCTGAACCGGGCAAATAATCTGGTTGGTGGTTGAACCACCCCTATGAAAAATATGCATGTCAACCAACCACTTGTTGATAATTAATCACCTTTGGGAAAATGACATCATCACCAGTTATAAGTTATCACCTGGTTTTATCAGTTATCACCCGGTTATCACCTGAAATCATCTACATTCGAAGTATAAAACCACTCACCAGTTTTCACCATCGTCGCACCAAGCCATCGGCTCGATCAATGGTAACTGATAATCTTCCAAGAATCCAAGCAGGTGACCTGCCATCAGCTATGCTCATCGACCATTTGTCAGGCAATCAAACTCTGTGACAATTCTGATTGAAATCTTGGCAGTACATGGATACAATGATGATGATATAATTTCATTGTATACAATTTCATTCATATGTATATATACAAGTAATATCTTGATAATCATTAGTACCTTGATGATGCCATGGGCAGTTTGGGTTGTTGGCAAAGCATGAATCTTCATCTCAGGTTTATCATGCAGGTTGAGGCAAGGATGTGACTGCCTCGATTTCTCTTACAAAGTCTTACTTACGGAAGGTGTTGAATCAATATTGTAATGCGTATTTGCGTAACGCATACGTATGTACAATTTATATAAATAACTATATAAGAATAAATATGCGTAGATAAAACTTTACACATTTATATGTATATCTGCCAGCGAGGGACCATTCTCTATTCCATCTTAACAAATTCCTGCCGTACTGTTCTTGTCTATCATGTGACTGTCATGCACAACAATTCGCCACTTTCAAATGTGGCTATGAACCTGATCTGCCACTGCTAAAACCTGATTTTGCCACTGTTTTGCTGTACATGTGGTTTTCACATGTTTTCACATCTGTACAGCGAAGGATATGAATCTAAGAAATAAAGGTCCAATACATCATGTAAACATTTAGATTTTTACATACACACGCATTTGTCTTTGAATGAGATCTATACATCTGCTGCGCGGTTTGAAAAAGAAACCTGCGTTTGTTTGGTACATGGTTGCAAATTGCGGACATCGACGTGATTATGACTGCCCCTGCAGGCAAGCTTGACACGGTGAACTGGTTGGCTCCATTTCATAGGACTGATCAGTTCCTCAACAATTAAGAAATGGTCACAATTTGTTCCCAATTACTGGCTGGGTGAATAGGGGCTATACTGTAGCCCCCCACACCGCGCCCCGCACAGATCTGCGCACCTTCTTTTTCTTTTTCTTTCCACCTTTGGACCTCGACATTGCGGCTCTATTCTGATCCGGAGGCCGATAAGCTTCTTTCTCATCTATCCCGTGCCACAAACATGATTCGACATGGGTGTTGGTCAAAATGATCCCAAAACATACAGGGGACAGGGGAGTTTCACTCTCTCCATCAAAGTGAACATGCCAAAATGTCTGGTCCCTTGGGTCTCCAATGCTTTGATTCATACCAATTTTCTGCGACCCCAAACCACCTCAAATTGATCCAGCCATCCAAATGAGGTTTCGTGTTGCGATGTCCCGGGGTTTATCAAACCCTGATACGGACTCTGGCGCTAGTCTGGGGTTCTGCTTCGGAAATTGTTCCAATGATTCTCGATACCCAACAGTATTCTTGGATTTGTCCAGCAACTCTACAGAAAGATCACAGTGTCCGTTGCCAAATGACACTACTTTGATCTACTTGCAAGGTACATGGTTCCAAAGGGGATGGTTGAGAGCATCACCGGACACCTCATCTCTTCATTGCGCAGCCACTAATGATGCGCAAAATCATGGCTTGATGATGCATTTAACAAACCTTGATGGGGTTTAACATGAGGCTACCAGCTTTAGACCGCTCTAGACACATAAGAAACACATGTGGCTGTGGGTCAAAACCCTGTACCCCTGGTTCCCCATCATTAACCATTGTTTTCCCTTATTGTTGCTGGTCATTATCCCCCATTAGTTGGTTGGTTCATATTGACCCATAGCCATGTGATGGGCTTAACGAAATGCTTCACATGGGAAAATCGAGCCACGAAATTCAGCTGCGGACTTGAACTTGGAAACGTCCACGGCAGCTCGCCCAGGCTCCACCTGCAACAGGCATCCCGAGTGGTTTCCCCATCAAGTGATCCAAGGACCAGCCGGACCGTCACACGAGGAACTGGTAGTGGCTGGAAGTGACTGGAAGTGACTGTGAGTATTCCGTGCATAGTCATGTCAACTTGGGATGAGCCAAGGGATACCACCATGCATGAACATAGCCCATGTCATCCCTACTTACTGCTATGGTTTTCCAGAAAAGAAGGGGGAAGCTCTCTGCTGGATCAAGACTACTGATTCGAGATCCCAATCTTGGCATAACCTTTGGCTTCTTGTGTCCAACGATTTAGTCATTAGCCATCATGAACAACCACCAACATTTCACAGCATCAATTTCTTAACCAACTTTTTGTCGGATATTGTTGCTAGTGGATGGTAACTGGCCATTCCCCATTCCTGTTCCTTCAACATTCATTGCACAATGTGGTCATTGCTCGTCAAAGATCAAATTGGTCTCTGAGCTGCAATAGGAACAATACACATACACACCAATGAAACACGATGTGCATACATGGTGCTTTCTGAAATTAAAATAGGGGACCCTAAAAATGGATGGTTTATTGCTATAAATGGCTAATATATGTTGCTACTGTTAGCATGGGATGGTTTGGGGGTACCCCCATTTTGAGAAACCACCATATGTATACATTTGTCTATCTAGCCAACTAACTAAGGCCCTTCCGCGGCCATGTGATGCTGCATACGTACACCCCGGTGGAAACTTCCTTTCCCACCGTCTTGTTCTTGTTTTAGAAATGAAATTCTACTCCATCATTGATACTTGATAGTGATACATGATCGGGCAACTTGCGATGAATCCTTTTTGTTGAATAACCGAGCATTCAGAGATTGCTAATGGTTGGCTATTCAACCAAACTAACCATGGTTAATGACCAACCGCGAATGAAATCCTTTTTTGTTGGTGGTGACAAAACCAAACCCATCAGCTCAGGCGCGCTGGGTCAACTTGCGACCGGCGGATGGCCTCCTTGGCGGTATAGACATCCAAGACCGCTTGGTGCTTGAATTCCTAGCTGCTTTGCAGCTGCCAGAAGCAACAGCTCTTCCCTGGAAACCTATCCCTGGAAGGGGCAGATCCAGTGCGCTGCTGCTGGTTCCAATTGATCAAAAGGGGGGATTTCCAGAGATCATCCAAAGCGGCTCCCACAGTCACCTCCCTTGGGTGAGTACTCTTCGATGATGTGATTCCGGAAGCTGGGGAGCCCAAAAGTTTACTAAACAATCAACAAATATCAACTACTAAAACTGGTGAGTTGGGCCGGCAGGCCGCTCCTGCGCGCCCTTTGAAGGGATAGCGTGAACCGTGAAAGCCCTGAAGGAGTCGGGCCTTGGCCCACCATGCAGCATTGAAGCCCGCGTAGTCCATGATGGAAGGGTCACCACCTGAGGGCACGACGGTGGTGGGTCCCCCGTCAGAATTTACGGTTCATAGTGGTGATAGTGACGAGATGGTGGTTTCTCGATAGCTAGGGGTACCCCCCCCTCATCCAATAGTAATCATTTAGTAATACACTTACCATCTTTGGGGCTCCATATTTTGAAAAACCACCATATCTTGACGATATATGACTATGAATGATGCTTAATGATTCCGATCATGACTATTCTACTCCTATTATACTGAATCATAATGGTTAATCTAATGATTAGAGTGGCTAATAGTGGACATCACTGGTGGTTGAACCACCCCCTCATGAAAAAGTCTAAACCACGAGCTGCGCTGTTGCGGCGCTGGGGCTGGCCCCCAGCCGCACGCGAATCGGATGACAATTCCCACATGCAAAATCTATTGACTGCAGGATTGTTGGCTATTTGACGCTACGTGTTGTTTGCTGATCAATTCTACATCCCTATCACTAGTGTTTCTGTCCCATTGTCCCACTATTCCTGATGAGTATCCCCGATGGTTACTATCAATGCGGGATTGGCATGGGCTCCCTTTCAGTCCCTCACCAAACAAAGGTTTAATGACCAATATTATTCAATCATGGCCAACATTGCAATTATAGCCTTTGTTGGCACGACGCAACAACATCACTTGCTGCAAGACACCCCTCAACCATCGTTGTGAAATTTTCGCAAAATATAGCAAATCACATGCCTCCATGATGAATGATGAGTTGGTTGAGAGGGTCTAAGAGCCATAACAGCGAGGGCCATGGATTCCGATGCTTCTTCGTCCGGCTTTCAACAGCTACATAGTTTGTGGCTTGAGCCAAGCCATCATCAATACTATCCATGGTTCACCAATAATCACAAGGATCCTACATTTCTACCCGTCATTGAGCGCTACTAGCCATCATCTCCCATCAATTTACAATTATGAATTACTATTAAGGATAGATCACCATTGTCAGCCATCATGCGCAAATGATGTTTCACCAGCAAATCAAAAACTTATCAACCTTTATCGACATGGTACATCATGATAGAACACTTTTAACATCTTTTTAAGCACTTACAAGGCTGTGGGTCAGTTCACCCTGTGCCGTGAGGCACCATCATTAAGCATTGTAATTCCTATGAGTTTGTTGGTGAAATTATCAGCATAAAATTGACGTTTAACTGCTTGACCAAGACCCATATTGCTGGTATATCCAATATCATGTGTTGGTTATCATCCCCTGTTATCAAACACTATCATTTGGTGGCTATCGACCAACCAGCCATATGACGGTTTCTCAAAAGACAGGTGCCCCTAAATCACCCATCATTGACCATTTGTGATAATAAGCCAACCATTTTTGGGGTTCCCTACTTTGGGAAACTCCCATATTGTTGGTTGATCATTCGTTACTTGGTCAATGTGGACCCAACTCGCCATAAGATGCGTTGTTGAAACGCTGCCTTGGGCCTTGCTTGGCTCTTGGTTTCCCAGCCATGCTCCAGGATCAGCTGAGTCACATCTGCTTGTCCTGCCTCAGGGCCCATGAGACACGTCTACCACTGGATAGATAGAGGTTGTGAGGTAGATGGATCAGGTAGGTAGATAGATAGAGGCTGTTAGGTAGATCGGAAGGTAATGAGGCAAGTAATTAAATGGATACACAAAGAGATGCAAGCAAAGAGAAAAAGAAACAGAGATGAAAAGAGAATAAACACAAAACCCACGCATGATCAAAGGTGATCACCGGTAACAAATATATCAAAATATATCAGTGAACATTAGTCGTGAATTAACCCAGGCATAAATCGTTCAGAAGAACTCCCGGTTGAAAACCTTGGGCCTCTCAGTGAGCACAACTCCTGGGCTTCACGACCACAGCTGCCACATGAAGAGGCCTGGGGACAGCGACAGCAAAATGAAAATCAGCAAAATTTGCATCAAAGATAACTTAAGATAACAGGTCGTACCCCAAAATCGTTGTTTTCCCTGGGAAAATTGCAAACGCATCTACTCTTAGAGAAGCCTTCATGGATACTAGCGGATATGACCCATTGTTTGCGGACGTACCCTTGGCTAGCATTGGGGTGTCCAAATCACCAAAGGGGAATGCCTCACTTTCAATTCACGTAAAAATATAGTGTAAAGAGAAACAAATGCAGAAACAGTAAGGAGATACAAAAGCGCATCATCAACATGAACCAAATAGTGGGGACACTTGAGACTTCAAGGACCGAACAAACACAGACTTGAAACATCCCGAAACATACCATCCAAGATGGGAAAAATACTTGGAGGACTGCGTCCGAATGGATGTCAACCTGTCAGCCATTGTCACTACCGTTGGCTCAAGGTGAAAGGCTCAAATCCCACTCACCAGCTGTGGGGTTGCAAGGCTTTGGGGTTGCCCCATCAAGGTCTGACACAACTGTGACCCGTGGCTGACAAATTGAAAGGATTGGCAGGTCACTATCTTGCACTGTGATCTTGCTTTGACTAGCAGTAGTATGCAGTAGTGCCATGAAACCTAGCAGCGACTTCAAAGGTAGACCATCTGATCCAAATTGTCCGAGCCAAACATCTACCAAAACATCTGATGATAATCATCCAAAGTCATGGCATCTCGCTGTATCACATCCTTTGCTTCACAAAGTGTTGAGCGTTTGCGACAGCACCTCATCACCATCCCACTGTGGCTCCAGTCGTGCCACCACGCGCATCTTGGATGCTGGGAAGTGCACCTGAACATCTTGGCAAAGGATCTTCGGTGATCCGCACCAACTATTATAAGCATAATTCAAACATATTTCAGAGTATTAGTCTGTGTGTGTGTGTGTCGTGGGCTCTAGAACAAGTATAAACACTTAAAATACAAACAAGATAATGTCCAACTAACATGAACAAACACGATTTTCAGGGGTAAAGTCTATACTTTGAAAGATCACCAGTATTTGCAATTGGTTGCCTTGCAACTTGATCTGCACCTTGCTTCCCTGCCTGCAGCCAGTAAATGGGTGGCAATCTCAGCCAGGTTTCCGTGCGCCTTGGGAACCAGAGAGTCACAGGATTGCAGGATCCAAGATGAACCAAAACCTATAGAGATCCATTCAGAAACAGCCAGCAGGATGGATGGATCTGATTCAGCATCCTAGTAGAATCAAGTAGATGGATCTGTATAGGTTTTGGAATAGATTAGAATAGTAGAATCATGTAGAATCTATAAGTCTATAAGTTTTAGATCTCCATTTGGTTAATCTTCTGGATTCCCAAAGCCATCTTGGCCTTCCAACTTGGAAGCCATGGAACTTGGCTGGTGAACTGGGAAAGATCCACCTGGATCCGTGAGAGTCCCCTGGATACGGATGACTAACATTACACATTAACAAATTAATCAATTAATCAATAAAAACCTACACATGGATGGTTCACGTGCTAAGTAATTTGGATGGAACAAATAATGATCATTGCTCATCATGAACCAGTTTGTTTTGCATGCTTTAGCACGCCACAAATGAACCGTTGTGAATCCCTACGATTCATCTACGAACCATTATTATTTCAGCAAATCATCGTTATACACGACTATGGGCCATTTTAAGAATGTTCTTTACCATGATTGAGCATGAGCCTGAAACTGGTGATTGATGAAGGGTAGTTGAACCCCCAAGTTGGCGTGATCCATTCAACCAAAACGAGGTCACACTAAACCATGGATTGGATGTTTGATGTAGTTGAACAGTTTGTTAAACTATTAAATTGGTTTGTATTTTTTTCAACTAAGCAAAGAGATGACAAGAAACTAATCTCTCCCAGTGCTCAGTTGATTCTAGTCATGGTTGATTAACAATTTTCAAAAAAAAAAAAAAAAAAAAAAAAAAAAACTGACATGTATAAATCGGCACGTATCAATAGTGTGGCACCACAAAGAACATGTGGGATGTATTGCAACCATGTGTTGACTAAAAGAAAACAACTTGGATTGAAATCGACGAAATCATGCCAATCATCTAGCACTAGGAGTAAGGCTTGAAATATTTACCAGCACATTGCACTCGCTGGCTAGTAATAAATTCCGCCCATGAGTTCACCCATACAATTATCATGGGTCATCATTCACCATGAAGAAGTATTCAGTCTTGGGCACCATGAATCGACAACCAATAAACCGATCGATTAACCAGCAATTACAATCTGGTAAACTGATCTGGTTGCATGGAAAATCAAAGCAACTCCACCACAGAAATCGCTGGTGTTTCATGGTCTTTCTTACATCAAAATTGTAAGCTGTCGCTGGTTTTCAAAGGTTGGCCATGTTTTTCCCCTATGTAAAAACACTGGTTGGTGGTTTCAGACTGAAAAATATTTGTCAAACAAACAATCATTCTTCAGGACTAGGGAACAAATGTTTGAAACCACCAGCCAGAAACATATCTTCCAGCTTCCAGGTGTGTTCAGGACCCCTTTGGAAACCATTCACAACCCCGCAGCCGGGTTCTGCACCGCCACATGGAGTGGAGTTCGTCCACCACATTGCGAGATCTCAGGAGGAGCCCCGCCCTAACTAGGGAAACCATGCGACCTGACATGGGGATCTTGTTGGAAGCTAACAAAAATACAATGTTTGATAGCTACAACCCGTACAATCCATTACACACGGTAAACATGACATGCTAAGACCAGTATAAATGTGGATGTTCCAGCAAAACTACCATTTGTTGATCCATTTTATAATGATTACCCACTAATCCAAAATGTCAATTATGACATTGTCATTCTATCATTTCATAACATAATAATGTCATATTCTATGATCAAGTCATGTCATTACATGATCCACCTGTTGGAAGCTAAAACCATCATGATCCATTACAAATGGATTGTGGATTTTTCAGGCAGCCAGGTTAGGGACTGCCAGGAGAGAAATGTCTCAGTCGAAGTTAGTTGATTGAGTAGTACCTAAATATCATTGATTAAGAATCAATTGAGTACTGTTGACTGATGGTTCTGAATCTTGTCGTGCAAAAAAGGCTACTTCTTGGTGACAAACAACATCAAACAACTATCTTCGTCTGTGTATATTGTTCATAATCATCTGTTGCTGGTTATCATCAATGTTTGTGTATTAATCAGTTGACTCATCGTTGTTGATGATTGTCAACCATTGCTTGCCCTTACAGTATTGACAATCAGAAATTGCCTTCATTCAACTAGTGGTTTTTCAAAATAGGGTACCCACAAGGCATCTGATATTCATCATTTACAATTGAAAACTAACCATTTTGGGGGGCTCCCTATTTCCTATTTTGAGAAAAGCCCACAATGAAACCAGCTATTTGTCGTCAACCGCAACTTCTTATCAGCCGCCTTGGTTTGAAGACCTCCAGTCACATGCGGTGTCAAGCAGTTTCGATTTGCGTTCACTCGTGTTGGAGTTTCCGTGTCGACTGTCCACACTCTGTGGTCAGAACGGTCAAAACCCTTCAAAATCAGGGAGTAGACGAAATGATCGTTTTTCAAAATAGGGGGTCCGCAAATGATCCAATATAAACGATTTATGATCCAATATTAATGATCTATGATCCAAAAAATCAACAACTTTTGGGGTCCCCTATTTTGAGAAACACCCACATACTACACTGATCATCTCTGCATGTGAGAAAAAAAAAAACCTGTGGATGAACACCGGATGATGCCATGGATCTAGTCCTCCTCCTCCTCCTCCTCATCATCATCATCATCATCATCATCATGATCATCACCATCACCATCATCATCATCATCATCATCATCATCATCATCATCATCATCATCATCATCATCATCATCATTCTCATCCGTCATCCATCATTAGCGCAACATCATCACGACTCACGACAGTGATTTTCAGACTCACCTCATCATGGAACTCACCGGACAAAAAACGACCAAAGAGATTCATCTACTGTATCTACCCATGGCCCTATTTTGCACACCGAACACCACACTCAACGACCTGGCACTGTGGCTACATGCATTGCTATTGTTGATGGATTCATAATTAAATGGATAAGATTGCAATAGATTCCAGATCTTCACACTTTGGACATCTTTGGATCTTTGATGGTAATCTTGTTGGGTTTTGCGGATCACAGATGTCATTTCAACAGCCACCTGACATCACCTGACATCACCTGAAACCACCTGACATCACCTGACATCACTTGACTCCTGTTTCCTCTCCTGGGATGCCATCCCAACAGCTTCGCGCCGCGCCTCTTTGATGTTGGGGTCTGCACGAGCAGAGATCAAGAACTTCACCTGCGCCGTGAACCGAGCACTCCATAGGAAAGAGATGATGGCGATCGATTCGGATGTCAGTGGAAAGGCACGGAATCGCCCTGGGAATGCGAGTGATATGGACATGTCTGAGATAGTGACTGATGGTAAGCCGCTCAGCTCCTGCACACTACCTTGGAACCACTCACTGCTACCAGCTTCTCGAAAATGTTTCACCAACCATGGGATGTCAGCATGCCAAGCCCATGCGTACAACACACAAATAAAACACCAACTAGCCTACTATAATGATAACTGGGAGGGTAGGGATGTGTTGTATATATATATATATTTTTTTGGGGGGGGCGGCGATGCGTCTTCACACCTTATCAATCAAGTTGACCATTTCAGCGACTTATGAAAAATCTCAGCAACTTCATGGTATCAACTGTAATTGTACAAACTAATCAACGCTAAGTTGATAAGTCCAATTGATGACATACCAGCCATACCACTTCATCGCAAGCACCAAGAGTTGCTGATGATCCTGACGGTCTACAGCTGAGGAAACTTGATTGCGGCCCAGTTTGAAATGAAAGCTGGGATGCAATGAACATCAACATTGGGAATGGTTCATGATAGAACATGCATGAATTTGGTGAAATGATAACAACATTTTTTGTCCAAAACTGTAATGAACTGTTGACAATCAATTCTTGTTGAGGGCGATCTTGTGGCACAAGGGTGGAGCTGCTTTGCTTACTGTGGCAAACATCATATGTGGCATTTTTATGTCAACCCAGGAACTGGATACCCAGATACTCCCCGTGAATTTGGATTCCAATGATGGAAATCATTCCGTTCATAGCAGGGATTCCCAGAATTAGTTGGTAGGTGGCTGGAATCAAACCTTGTGCTGGTTGGTGCTTACAACCCCTTCTGAAAAATAGGAGTCAATCAACCAACATCTTCAAAATAGGGGAAACCAAAAATGCTTCAAACCAGCAACTATACTAAGTATAGCATGCAAACAACCCCTGTGTGTGTGTGTAATCCTGCAGTTATTGATTAACCAGCGACCAACAGCTGTAAATAGCTCACGTCACGCAAATGCTGCTGGCGAGTTTGCCAAAAAACTCCTGCTGACATGCTCAGTGGGAGATCCTAGATCGACCACCAGTGTGCTGATGGCAAAGTGCCAGCTGTCCTGGGAAAATTTGGGGCATTTCTTGTACATTTGGTTAATGGGGGATCCAGTTAGAGATCCATTTCTCGTTTCAGCTTGTCTCTAAATGGATCTCCCATGAATCAAATCAGTCGCTTGAGCACAATTTCACATTGATGTTCCAACTCAGCAGGTAAACACATTTGATGGTCCAACGGAGTCAAGGGCCCCCACATTCTGCGAACACCCCCTCTCTTTGCTGTCGACCACTATTCGAACTGGTCTCTTTGCGTCTGGAGGCCAACCCCTTGAAGGGGTGAAACTTTTTTGCCAACGAATTGAGGTATTTAGAATTGCAAATTTCTCATGGAAGGTGCGCTACCCTCTGTCAATATCCTTCATCAATGGGAAAGCAGAGATGCTAAGAAAATTTATCCAAGTGGTGGTTTCTCAAAATAAGGGTCCCCCGAAAATGGTTGGTTTATAACTATAAATGACTAATATTGGATAATATTTGATAGTTTGCGGTATTGCTTGAGAAACCACGTGCAATTGAGACATGGATCTTGGTTGGACGAAGGATCAGAGCAGAAATGAGTCTGCTTTTGGGTTGTACCCAAACTATGGACACATGGGCCTGGAATTCTCCCAAGCTTCCATGGGAGAGCGGAACGTCCGTACAGGTGCTAAGCGATCGGATTTCGCTCACGAATTGGGCTGGCAACTGGGCTCATGGACCGGCACCCGTTCGTAAAAGAGCATGTATGCCTCCCGAGAAACGACATCTGACTCCCGTGCTGCAGACACCGTGGCGTCGTTGAACAAATACCAACGACGGTCATGTTCCTCTTCACCGACCTTGCAATAGGCCGTGTAATGTCCGAATGATAAACTTCCAGAGTGGTTCACCACGGCGTACAAGCGGTACTGCGCATCTTGCCCCCCTGGACCCATCACAAAGGGAGCCAAATCCAAGTCCATGGGGAATCGGACAAACGTATCGATCTTCTCTGTATCACCTAAGGGGAAACCAACGGCATCGGGTTGTCTCATTACCAGCTGTGGTAAATGTCAATTTTTATTTTCACAGGGAATCCATCCGAATCCCACCCACAACATCGCACAATATCTGACAATCAAACATCGAAGTGTGGTTTTCTCATGAAAAATTGCTTTACACCGTTACCAAGGTGAACATGACAGTTGTGACACTACCATTGGCATTAGTGAAGGAACGGGCAAGACTCCTTGATTTAGCTACTTACATGTCTTTGATGAGAAAGGACGTTCACCACAACAAGATTAGAAAAGTGGTTTATTGATGCTTATCAATGTTCTGATCTAGTAACCTTAGATCCAAAATGATCCAAAAAAGGCACACTCTGGTCAATCATTTTCACTAACTCGGAACCTGATGCAAAATCCACCGCGAAACGTTTCAAGTGGATGATGAGACATTCAGGTGCCGTCCATAGGTCCAGCTGCTTGCTTGATCTCTCGCAACGTCGAGTCGTTTCACAGTAGGCCCAGTCATCCTCCCCGAGTTCCTCGCGTGTTGCGAATTGATGCAAGCAGTCCAGCAGGTTGACCTCGGGCCGATATGAAGGAACGCTGGGCACCTCCGAAATGGGCAAGGACAAGTAGACCATGGGTTCAAACTTCAGAGATGGCTCCACATCAAGGTCGTCGAAGGTGATTTTGGAGCGGACCTTAGTCGATTTTCTTCTCCAGCAGTCGGATATGTAATCAACCATGAGTTCGTCATGAAAAGGAATGACATGGAATCACACATTGGGTACCCTGCTACTAGGCTAATCTAAATTTGTTGGGATGTTCATCCATCGATTTTTGGGCTCGGTTGGTTGCTGGGTTGCTGGGTTGGTTCTGACCGTCCAGGCCTTGAATTGGAAGACGTCCATGATCTTGGAACGCCCTTCCAAGTCGTCTGGAGCCGATCCACTGGCAGCAGATCCATTGGCCTCCTGGCCCCACCATGCAATCCCCGGGTGGATATCCCTGGCTGGGCACCATCTTGGGTACCCTCTTGGGCACCCCCTTGGGTCTCCCCGGGTGGGTCTCCCGTACCCAGGATGTCTCCCCGGTACCCACGACCAGCAGATCATTGGCCACGGATCTCCCGCCTCTGCGACTTCGCCCTTGCTGAGTGCAGAGCGATGACTTCGATTTACGTCCTGGAGAAAGGCCCAAGGGAACTGGCCAAGCAGCCGGCAGCGTGACGTGAGTCATCAAAGGTATCTTGTGGCATGTTGTGGTATGTTGTGGTATGTTGTGGTATGTTGTGGTATGTTGTGGTATCTGATGATATGTTGTGGTTAATGGATAGTTGCAGGGGTTGATCTAAATGGCGTCTGTTATGGTGTTTAGAGATAGAAACAGGAAGATTGTGTGCAATTATTGTAAATTACAGTGGTGATAACCCTGTATAATGATTATATAGCACTAGCCAGTTTTTTCTAGGGTCAGTACCATGGCTCGCAATAATGGCTATTTCAAACAAATAGTAATTCTAAATATCTTATTTGTGCAAAATTATGTACATAGTGTTTGTATTGTATGCTTTTGTAGTTATAATCCTTTATGATGTTGGATACTACTGCTGGTTTATGGATGTTTATGGTGTAAACTGTGTCAGTCATATTATGGTGAACATATCCGAAGGTTAATCATGCTGGATACAACCCTTATACAGTATGATTTACAATTCAAACGTTTCGAACTATTGGTGATTATCATGCTGAAACATCATGATCATAGATAATATGGCTCATTTTCTTACCAATGCCAGTGACAGGTGTAGTATAACGACCATCAATATCATGCTCAACCATATGTACATAATGGTCCCAATGCCTGTCAAGCTCAACCGAGAAGTCCCATCTCTCCTCGTGAAGGCCGTCTAAGAAGAAGGCCAAAAGTTCCTGGCGCGGCCAAGAGCTGCGGGAAATTCATGGTGGAAGACAGTTCCAAGCAGCTGAGGAATATGCAGCAGAAAGGACAACAACAACAACAACAACAACAACAACAACAACAACAACAACAACAACCACAATAGGATGGAACACAATACAGAAACAAAAATACCCCTGAAGTTCGCACCGACAAAACGCAAAACAGCAAGAAACATTGGCTGGTAATCAAAGTGAGAGAAAAACCCTTAAACTCAAGAGCCCGCGACCCGAACCCCGCTACCCGAACCCCGCTACCCGAACCCTGCTACCCGAACCCCGCTACCCGAGCCCCGCTCGGTGATTTTGTTCTTGTTTTTTTTGTTCTTTTTGTTGTTGTTGTTGTTGTTGTTGTGGTTGTTGTTGTTGTTGGGTCGATGCCCAAAAACCGCCATTTATAAAGAACTCAACACTATCAACCATCAATCGATAATAAGATCAATGAACATCCCAAACATTAAGCATCATTGACTACCAATCATAACCACCAAGAATTTCAACAACCATGAATCGTCAATACCATCAATCACTTAGCTTATTAGTCTTCTCACTAAGCTTATGACTTCTGGGTAACCATCATATCACCATCATATCACCATCATCTAACCATGATATCACCATCAGTGCCCTGCGTGTTACGTCGTAGCCGCGCCTGAGCATCGTGCTGTCGATAGCCTGCGAACTGCTGCCGCTTCTCGTTGATCAACTCCCGGAGCTTCCCAGGTGACACCACTCGACAGTTGCCGCCCCACAGGGACCGCAGCAGGTTGGCGAAGCCATCGGCCAGTCGTCCACCCATGCTGTCGGGAGATGTACAGATCTCCGCCTGAAAAATCTTCGGCAAAGACAGGTTATTCAGCGTTGAGGGGAGGAAGTCAGGGTGAAAGAGGCTGAAAGACTTGGAAGATCTTAGAAGTGAAAGCTTGAACACTTGTTCCAAGTTGTGGCGAATGGATGCGAATGGTGAGAGCCGTCCAAAACATGTAATGCAATGAAGGTATGCAGTGCATGTATGCATGCATGCTGCATGTATGCAAAAAATGTCGTGTATTGATGAAACCTCTTCGATTGTAATGTAAAGCAACAAATGCAATGCAATTATTTAATGTAATACAGTGCACCGTACCAGTAATGTAAAACTAATAGATGTATGCATAGAAATAGACATGAATACATAGTAAATCGAATGATCAAACACTTCAGTCTGCATCATTCAGAAAGAATCTGAACGCATGTGCAACAGTGCGCATATGTTATGGTGGTTCCCAAGTCATAGGGCTATCCCCAAATCATCCATTATTATCAATTTATAGTAGTAAACCAATGCATTCGACCCCGCGGCGTCGCCTTGTAGTGTCCCTCTTCATAGTAGCGCCGCAAGGCCACGGTGTTCGAGAGCGCTTGTAAGGTCGAATTCAAATAGCAGGTGTTTCCTGAGGTCGTTGGGATGCCAATCAAGAAGCTGGTGAGCTGGTGAATCATGGTGAGGGGTTGATGACAACAGCTGGTGTGGTTCATGATGGTTGATGATGATTGGCTTAATTAGTCATTTTACCAGAAAACTCTCAGAAAACACCAACTTGAACGCACTGTGCGACCACAGTACTCAAAACCTGTAGAGTGAACCTCGGAAGTAGCACACTTTGATGTGATGATGAAAACAATCCCCTACGTGCCAGAAAGTCTATGGATACTTGCTTTACTGGGATCATTGATTTTCCAATGCTCGCACTTCCCTGACATAAAACTATTGACCGTTGATGCCAAATACATGCCTTGTAAACATCGCTTACAACCAACGAAGGCTATGCGAAGGTTCTGCTTGCGCTCTCCAAAGCAGGGGGGAACCTCCTCGTTGAGCCTCTTCTTGTGCTGTTGGGTGGCTACAAATATCGAGACGAAATGAAGGTCAATGATGCTGAAATGATGGATGGCAGTGCTAACTGCAGGGTTAAAGTTAATTAATGGTGAAAACGGATTATGGGTCAAAACATGTCGTTGTTTTTGGCTTGTCTGCTCACTCTCTACTTTTCCTATTTCTCACATGTTGTTGGTGTTCGAACTCTTGGGTCCTTCGTGTATCAACTACCCGGCATCCACCCCGCTGACAAACTAAGGCACTGAACATTTGTGATTTTGGCTTCAGCTGAGGAGTATCCACGCACTCCAAGGTCAACAAAATCCTCGAAAATCAGCCACCATAATTGTTCATGCTCCTGTTGAACCACAAAAAGGAGCTAGAAAAACCTGAACGACAATCAATTGCAGTAGTTGCATGTGATACTATTAGCTCTTCTATTGTCCAACTGCCGTATATACACTCTCAAATGCCGTGTTGTTGATTGGAAGTGTATACATACATTGTGGTTCTCAAATAGGAACCCCGCCAAATCATCCAGTTCATCGACCATTTTGTAGTAATTCACCAACCATTTTTGGGTATTCCTATTCATAGAAACCACCATATAGTTGGTACATCCCCTCTAGTTGTTGGATATTATCCCCGACTATCAACCACTTATTGGCAAGAAACCAACCATTTAGTAATAGTAAACCACATATTGCTAATTGTTCTTAAGTTCAAGTTCTAATTTCAAACGGTTCCATCCCATTTTTGTTGTTGATCCGCGTTGATCCGAGCTTCCCATGTTGGAAAGTCCACATGCTCCGCTACGATCGCAGGTGCCAGGCACAGATGTGGCTGCCACGCCTCCTTGACGCATCACCAGGTGGATCGTATTGCCATCGGCCAGTTTGTAGTCCTGCGCCACCGTGCCATGGGCTTTCATCCCAACATATCCTAACCATGCAGGTGTTTCCCAAGCCAGGGCTTGGGGCATCTTAACAGATCTTAACATGAATCTGCAAGATACCAGTTTTTCTAAAGCCAGGACTGCATATACCCCCAAGTGGCGCTTGGAGTCTATAATAAATGGTTGATGTACGGGATGAGAACTGAGGGGTCCGCTATTTTGAGAAACCACCATGTGCAACCCTAGGCACTCTTTCAACGTAGCCCCTCGTTTAGGGGGGGTTGACTCCCTTCATGAAGGGGTAGCTGTTGAACCCCCCTGCTACCTCACGTCAAGTCCTGCACCTTTTCATGATCTAAGAGCTGCTTCCCGGCAAAGATCAATCTCTGCAAATCAGCAGGCAAAGCTTCCGACTTTTCGATCTTCTGCTTCACCTGGTGATGAGTTTCGCCCCGAGCAAATATGTTTCCACTGAACGGAAAATAAAACATATCAATCAAACCGAATCAAACGACCAACCAGTTGAGAATGTGTCCAAATTTAGTGGGGAAAATACTCCAAAATGCCCACCAAAACCCCGACCAGTCACTGATTCAATAGTCTCTCCCTGGCAAATGTTCACCGAAAAACTCTTGCCCGTCAAGGTCTTCACCATGACGTCAATGGATGCACGTCGAACCAGGTGTAGGTTGCCCTGGCGGCACGGAGCTGTCGCTTCTTAGGCTTTAGGGTTAGATAGTACCGGATCAAATAGATCTAACACATTATATAGGCGTAGTTATTGATCTATTTGTTTATCTATTTAGTAGTTACAGTAGTTAGTTGGTAATTATATCAGTTTGTTTGATTAGTATGGTACTAGCACTAGCTTATGTTGGACTTGGACCGTGAAGACTATCGATTCAACATACTATTCTCCACTATGCCGCGGCTCAACAGCTCTGGCTCCGGCAACAAAATCCAACAGTTCTCCACGCATGATGTGTTTGTACAAATATGTAAATACAAATGTAATCATCTGTATATACATACATATTGTATGAATATCACACGTAAGTATGCACAAAATATGGAATAAAATGTGGATGTATATCTATTTAAGTAAAAACTCATCATGTATATTTACACATATGATATGTACATGAAAATTCACAAACACAAATGTTTGTATGCGCAAATATACATGTTCAGCCATTCTTTGAGGTAAGCCCACGCAATCCAAGGGACCACCCTGAGACTTGCAGCCGTTACACAGTACTCATCCTTCAACGAGCACTGACAGTGGGGCGAGGTGGCTGCACACTTTGAATCGTACAATTTTTCGTGCGAAAACCCAAATGGTTTGGAATTACCCCCGTGATTGACAACCTACCGGAAAATGCGGGTGCTTGATCACCACCAACATTATGGCACCATTCATGCCCTCTCTATATCACCCCAGCTCTTTCAGATACTATTTTGATTCTTATTTATATAATTCAATATGTCACTACTGCAAAGATGTGTGTATTCTATAACATTTCAATCAATCGTATTGTTCCTGCTATGGGGCCTCGATATCCAGGATGCACTGTACTCAGCATCAGTTGGTTTCAGTATCAATTTCTGCACCACTATTTGGGCCTGGGGTCACTTTTAGATACCCTCAGGTTATCATTTGAGCCGATGTCACTTAATTAGTCATATCACATATCACATTTCACATTTCCGCCATCCGTGTTTGTTGGATCAGCAAATGATGCACCCGCCTTGAAGTCATATTCTCCAATGGTTCGGTCGTCCTCCAATTTGGCACCTGACTCAAGCTGGTGTAGCGCCACCCCCTCACACAAGTTCGTATGACTATGTAACAATCAAGGACGGACATAGCTTTTAAAGGCTATTTCTTGTGACTCCCATGGGCACCACTGTCCAGTCCCTGTTCGTGGCCATAACGGGTACATGGATGGTTTCTTGACGTTGCAAGAGTCCACTTACCGTTTGTACAGCCTCAACGTCCGTGACTTTCCCAACCATGCAACCAGGCTCAACATCCGTTCATGGGCAATCATCGTTCAACCTAGGCTCAACAGTGATCAAAACAGGTCAGTCTACATCGAAATAAGCTCACACAATTTCATCAACGCAACCTCCGCATTAGGCTCAATATGCGGTGATTTCCGTCAAATATGAAGAATTGCGTGGTCCATCTGCTGCAAAGGCTTTGCGGCAGTGGAATTCGTTCAGGAAAACCAGCTGCACTCTTCGGATTTTGGGGTGTCCACACAGCCAGTGGAACTATTGGATACTCGCGGGGAGCCCTTTGTGCTGGTTTATATGCTGGTCAGGTCATTCATGATGCTCAAAGGAAGAATGACCTTCAAACAACCATCTGATGAGGGTTGGTTCTACTGGTTGAATCTGGTCAGTTGAGGAGACCAGGGTGAATCACAAGCTCACAGGCCGTTCAGCAGAACCTAGACCTGTCCTGTGCTGCATGTCCTAGCTCCATTCACAGGTAGTAACTGGCCAGTACAGTCGGTTGCTTGTTGTGAGAAGCATACGGAACTTTTGCACATGTTCTGAAACAGCTGCACTTCCAGGCATCGCTACAGCTGACAAAATCAGGCCCACCACCGATGCCGAACACAAGCCCCCAAGCCCTGTGTCATCCCTGGTTGCTCAATTTCCTATTCCCAAAGCTTATCATGAAGAAAATCAAGGAATGTTCAACCCTCACGCTCGTTCATTCGCAATTCGTTCACCACGAAATTTCTCTCTTTCCTATCAACCCTGCGACGTCAAAGCACAGAAAGTCATCTAAACCCGCTTTCCAGCATACTTGTCGTATCGGGAGATTCTGACCGAACTTGGCACTCACTCGACTATTCATATCATCCATGAGCCAACTGGGTAGAATGGTTAGCTCTATAGCAGTAAGGGTATATGAGTTCGGCACCCAAACCAATTAAAACTCCTGGTTGCCAGCAAAAAACCAGATGACATCAAAGCAGAACAACATGTTGCCACCGGTTCGGGTAAGTTCCCTCCGAGGAAGTTGCAAGATGTAAAACACAATTGTTGCAACTGCGCTTAGGGGCATTTCTCCCAATTTGTTTTCCCATTCGCAGAATGATGGACCACGGGAATGAACCAATTGTTGAATGGGAATTCGATAGACCAGGGGAAATTGCATTTCCCATTCGCAAAAGTAGACTGGCAAAAAAAAACAATTTCATGTTAAAAAAGTGTCAATCTCCTGAAAACATCAATATGTTTCCATTCAACATATCTATATGATGCCTATCTTTCTTCAACCTGGGGTGCCAACCAGCGGGTACCAACCTGGGGGTCCAACCAGGCCCACCTGCGTAGACCAGCAACTGCTTCTCCTGCTCTGCAATCATCTCCTCCAGGAGCGAACGAACGTTCGCTGCGTGGCACCGCTCCGGCCCCCTGGTTGCTTGGCAAATCAACGCGCTTGGCATCACCGTTTTACCTCCAAAAATGTAGTGATTTTCAGCCAAAAACCAGGCTGACTGCCAAAGGGTATATAATCATTAACATAGCAACCATCTGAGAGTTGATAATTGGAGCTATACTATAATATTTAGATTTTTTAATGATCATTATCATCAAGTGTAATAGCAATATCATAGCAACACTTGTCAACTCTCACAGCGGTGTTCATGAATTGCTGCATAGGTTTTGACATGTGTTGTCTGTGAATGGAGACAATATCAAGATATGTCAGGTATTAAGTACAAAGTATGAATGGACTGCTAATATCAGCATGCAGCACGTGTGGCATCTATTGATATTGATATTGATATTGATATCAATATATATATATATACACATATACAACCCCATATCAATGATATCAAATCATATGAATACGTGGCACCATTGGTTTTAATATGATGGTTTTCAACAAAGTAGATCGATCCGACCTAAAGCAGTAATCTAGTATACAATATCACAATTAAGTAAACAATCCTATCTTCTTTACAACTCCTATTGGAAGTGTTTCAGAAAAAAAAACATGGAAAACCTGACAGATCATATGCTCGATTGTTCACCAATGTAACATGTCATTCACCAACATTGTGAACAATAAACACAGATCATCCCATATTATCTCAGTGTTCAAGGATGAATGTTTAACACAAATGATCAAACTATTGCTCGATGTTCATCAAACAATCATTGAACATGGAGACAAGGGTAATCCCATCATCATGCACATTAAATCAGAGTGGCAACTATTAACTATGAAGTATCAACCACTATTGACTATCAACTATCAACCACTTTTAACTATCAGCCACTATCAACTATTAACTAGAATTAATGATATCATCCATTATCAACCATTACTATCAATAATACCTCCTGCGCACTTACCATCAGTCACCCTTGCCACCATCCGTGACGACCACCATGAAAAAAACCGTTGCCTTGAGCCTCTGCAGAGTGTCGTAGCTGCTCACGGCGACTTCGAACAAGTTGCCACCGGTGGGTTTGATCTGCAAGGTCTCCAGCTGGTGCTGCTGCTTGATCACCAACCTGAGTTCGGGTCCCGTCGGGTCTGGGAGATTGCCATGGAGTGATGCTTAAGAATAGTGAATAATAGTTGATAAGCGGGAAAAATGATAGAAATTATGGATCATTATGGAAACTAGTGGTAAATTTTGTTGATAATGGAAAAGAACAGTGAAATGATGATGGAGAATTATGGATAGCAATGGATAGGAATGGATGAGAATGGATGATGAAGGATTCTGCACAATAATGGATTATAATGGATAATAGTGGATAACAATGGATAGCAACAATACCGGACCATGATAGGGGATAGTATTGGATAGTAATGGGTAATAATGTATAATCATGGATAATGATGGATAATCATGGACAATACAGGATAACATTTGATAAACAAAGATAATAATGGACAATAAAAAACAATAATGGACAATCATAGAATATAATGGATAAACATGGATAACAATGGCTAAAAATGGATAATCATGGATAATTAAAAAGTAATAATGGACAATCATGGATTATAATGGATGATAATTAGTTAACAGTAATAGGTCGTTGTTAATGATTCATCACGCTTTGATAGTGGTATACCTAGTTTGTGATTTTGAAACATGCAGGAATTGATTGTAGCTACAGTTTTACTTCTCTTGCAAGCACTCTCCGAAAGTTTGGATGGCATTGTTTGCATTTGCCTTACCTACTTTTACTTGCTTGATCACCTACCTCACGGCTACAACTACAACCACCGCATATGTATGATTGTTTGTGCAAGTGGGTCAATCGCAACAGTACTAACCCTGATAGGTAACCAGTGACATTTGAGTACTAAGTAATATAGAGGTGCAATGACAAGCAGTACAATATGAAAACATATAGTTAGAAACAACAACAAGAACAACCACGACCACGACGACAACGACAACTTACAAGTGCAATAAGAGCAGCAGCAGCAACAGCAGCAACAGCAGCAACTACAAGCATCTCCCAATACCCACCACACAAAGTACGACGACGCCAAAAAAAAACAATACATCGACATCAGCGATCGTACCACTAACACAACAACAGCAGCAACAACAGCGACAGGAAAAGCAACAGCAACAGCAACCACAACGAACAGACCACGATGACATGGGTTGGAGGCCACAACAATCCTGCTCAACGCTCATCTCAGCAAAGCTGCGGGAAAAATAAGTGATTTCTGTCACGGCGTAATATCATGAGGGATGCAGGTGATTTCTCCAAAGGTGTACCCCAAAAAATAGAGGTTTATTAAGGTGTGAATAGTGAGGATTGCTTTTGTCGCCTTGTTGTTCACAAATGTATTTCCATGTCATGGCTTACAATCCCACCAGTAAACCATGCAATTTGAGAACCCGACGAAACGCGCTGCGTGCGCGTCAGGTGACTGAAGAGTGTACTGGGATTCGCAAAGCCGTTCGAAAGGCTTCACTGCTGGATCCTCCAGGACGACATTTTGGAACACCAACGTCTGGACTTCCTGCCGAGCAACCAAAAGTGGCCAGGTGATACCAGGTGTTGGCGAGTTGCTGGCCGGCCCTTCCCCAAAGCAGATCTTGGATGTGGCAATGTGGCAGCTCCAAATTGGAGCGTGGTGCAGTGCTAAAAATGTGGAGCATTTTAGAGGAACAATGTAACACATGTCTATACTTGTATCAGTATGCACATGTATGCACTGTACATGGATGACTATAAAAATCATATCAATATACATTTGTTCTATGCGCCTCTGTATGATGAAAAAAACTGATATACTTTCAAAGATATTCAATGATATTCATTTATAAATATATATATATATATATCTATGCAGTATATTATACAAAATACAAATAAAAGTATATATATAAATAAATATGAATATGTACATGAAATATACAAATGCCTCGTCATATTAATCTCTAAATCATGAGTCCAATCGTCAAAGCTCTCGCCGAACCTCGGCCACTCCGCCTGGTGCCTTGCGGATCCGTTCCTTCCTCGGCGGAGGGTGAAGTAATGCGGTTAGTCAGTGGTGAAACAATGGTTTTTGGTGGGGAAATCATGATGCTTCCTAGTTTTACCACTAATAACCAACTTAGAAATTAATTGGTGGTTAATAATTACTTCCTAGTGAGTATAAGTGATTGTTTGTGATTATTGGTTATTGTTAGTGATTATCGGTGACTATTGGTGATTGAAGGTGATTAGTAATAGTGATTATATGTGGTTAGTAGCGGTTAAAAGTGGTAAAACAATAGTTCTTGAAATCTACTCGGTGGTTATTAGTGGCTAAATTGTGGTCATTAGTGGTTATTAGCGGTAGTGGTTAATACTGGCTATTAAAGGTTAAGAATTTGCTGGTCACTAATTGTTAGTCATTAGTGGTACTTATTAGTGAATAGTGGCTATTAGGATCTTATTGGTGGTTATTAGTTTGTAGGAGTCAACGGTCATGGTAGTTCATCATGATCATTGCTGGTTGGTGGTTGGTTTCGCCATCCCAAACACATCAGTCAACCAACCATCCGAAATACCGGGGAACACTACAATGTTCAAAACCACCAACTAGCAGTAGTATCAGTAGCCATTGCAAAATCCATGTTGTTGAACAAATTCGTCTGCCTGTGAAAACACCATCCGAACAGACTAGTGACTGATCATTTATCGCACAGGCCTCACTTACGACACCTGTCTAGAACTCACTTGCGACACAGGTGCGTGCTCACAATCAACATCATCATCATCATCGTTGCAATCATCATCATCAGCATCATCATCATGATAATCATCATCATCATCACCACCATCCTCCTCCTCATCATCATCAACAGCATCAGCAGCGTCAGCATCATCATTATCATCACCATCCTCCTCCTCCTCCTCATCATCATCATCACCATCATCATCAACAGCATCAGCAGCATCAGCATCATCATTATCATCACCATCCTCATCCTCATCCTCATCCTCCTCCTCCTCCTCATCATCATCATCATCATCATCATCATCATCATCATCATCACCATCACCATCACCATCATCAGCATCATCATCATCATCACCACCATCCTCCTCCTCATCATCATCAACAGCATCAGCAGCGTCAGCATCGTCATTATCATCACCATCCTCATCCTCCTCCTCCTCCTCCTCCTCGTCATCATCATCACCATCATCATCAACAGCATCAGCAGCATCAGCATCATCATTATCAGGGAAAAGGTCCAGCGTCACGAGCGAGACAAACCGGGGCGTCACAAGCAAGGTAGCAACTGTCATTGATGGGATGTGAACAGGTGAATTGCAGGGGATTGACCCACAGCCATCCTTTTTCATGTTTAGTGTTTTTTCTAAGTTTGTTCGATGTTCACCCACTACTGTAACGGTTTCATCCACATGTAGCACTTGATGTCGTATTTCATCGGCATGTCTGCAACGCCCCAGCTGAGTCTGCTTGCTCTCTTCATGCTGTCCAATCAAATCTGGTTGATGAACGAACGTAGCTGCCCTAGCTTGTTGTTTTTTTCCCAACTGGACCCGCTGTCGATGAGCAAAACATTGCTGTCACCAGAGGATACCAACTCAAGTCCCTGGTACCATTTGGTCGTCCACCATGATCAGTCACAGAACAAGAAACCCAACAAACACGTACCAGGCTTGGAGCTCATTTCGTAGCAGGCAGCTGGAGTCCATAAATGAAAAGGATCGATTCAACTGATTCATTGCTTTGCTTATCTTAGGCTTTCATAAATGTACCAAGAAGCTGTAGAAACAAAGAAATGCTTTTTGGAAACCCTAAGGTTTCAGTTGCGCATAGCATCCAAGTGTGGCAATTCTACAATTGTCAATCAGAAGGAACTTGTCAGTAGGGCTTCTGTTGCCAGATCTTGGAGCAAACATCGCTGACTGGCGTAAATTTGAAAAAGATTTCAAGCCCCTGGAGTTTCAATGGCTATTCCTACCCATCGAAAAAAACGCAAAAAAAAACATGTGCTCATGGGTTGCGGTCATCGCTGGACGAAATCCAAGTCACAAGTCCGCTGTGGTGTCTGTAGAATATGCGCTGATCTCCATGAATTCTCCGGAAATCTTCTGCACGTGAATGCCTCTAGTCTTTGGCAACCGAAGTGGGTGTTCTCGGAACTGATCATTTTTTTGGGGCCAAACATCCAATGCTGAACGGCCATATATGAACAGCCTCCTATTGCACTTCACTGAATAACGCTTGATAAAACATGATAAATCCATCCCTTCACTTGAGGAATTTGGGCTTCCTCCGTAACGATCAGGAATATAAAGCAATAGCACTAGTAGTACTAAAAACAATAGTAGCAGAAATAGAAGCAATAATTGCAACTGTAGTAATAATAGTAGCAATAATTGCAACAGTAGTGGCAGTAGTAGTAATAATAAAAATAAAGAATGAAAATAGTAGTAGTAGCAATAATGGTAGTAGTAGTAATAATAATAAAAGTAATAGTAGTAGTAATAATAGTAGTAGTAATTAGTAGTAGGAGTAGTAATAGTAAAAGTAGCAGTAGTAGTAGTAGTAGTAGTCGTCGTCGTCGTCGTCGTCGTCGTCGTCGTCGTAGTAGTAGTCGTCGTCGTCGTCGTAGTAGTAGTATAGGTTGGAGGAAGTGGGTCTTTGAAGGCAACGTGTGGTTGTAGGTTCTGTAGTACCCTATAGGTGGCAAGAAGGTAGTTGTACACTTAGGTAGTTGCAAGCAGTATTCGGCTGGGAAGCAGCAACGATAAAACCATCTAGCTGCCCCGCCCCCAAAAAAATGACAAGGAATAAATGAATTGCTAAAGACCATGAGAACCCAAAACATATTGAGTCTGGGCTGCTGTCCAGTTTGTTTGGGTGGATTACACCTTGGATTATGAAATGCTTGATTGAACCCTGCGATAATCCAATGTGTAATCCACCAAAACAAACACAGTAATGTTGGCTATTGATTTGTAAAAGGGTGTCGATTAAAGAAAAGTTTTTCCAAAATTATTCTAGAGCCATCAATTTTTAAAAGGGGGGTGATTCAAGAAAAGTTTTTTTTTGGATGTTTTTTTCTGGATTTATGGATGGTGTTTTTTATTCCCAGGTGGCCCTGGCTGCTTCTATCTTTTCCTTTTCCCTTTGAATTCGTTATCTTTCTCTCGTGCTTTCTATTGGCCACTTACTAAGATGATCCAACAATTAAACTCCTTTTAAACAATTGAGCTTTTTCAATTTTCCAAGAGGGTAGCCCAGGAAGAGCCAAGATGTTGAATAATAGGTTTACCAAAAGGGGGTTGATTAATGCAAAAACACTTTTTCTTAGGGTGGCCCTGGCTGCCTCTATCTTTTCCTTTTCCCTTTGAATTCGTTATCTTTCTCTCGTGCTTTCTATTGGCCACTTACTAAGATGATCCAACAATTAAACTCCTTTTAAACAATTGAGCTTTTTCAATTTTCCAAGAGGGTAGCCCAGGAAGAGCCAAGATGTTGAATAATAGGTTTACCAAAAGGGGGTTGATTAATGCAAAAACACTTTTTCTTAGGGTGGCCCTGGCTGCCTCTATCTTTTCCTTTTCCCTTTGAATTCGTTATCTTTCTCTCGTGCTTTCTATTGGCCACTTACTAAGATGATCCAACAATTAAACTCCTTTTAAACAATTGAGCTTTTTCAATTTTCCAAGAGGGTAGCCCAGGAAGAGCCAAGATGTTGAATAATAGGTTTACCAAAATGGGTTGATTAATGCAAAAAACTTTTTCTTAGGGTGGCCCTGGCTGCTTCTATCTTTTCCTTTTCCCTTTGAATTCTTTATCTTTCTCTGGTGCTTTCTATTGGCCACTCACTAAACTGAGAGCTTGCTGAAAGGGATGATCCAACTATTAAACTCCTTTTAAACAATTGAGCTTTTTCAATTTTCCAAGAGGGTAGCCCAGGAAGAGCCAAGATGTTGAATAATAGGTTTACCAAAAGGGGGTTGATTAATGCAAAAACACTTTTTCTTAGGGTGGCCCGGCTGCTTCTATCTTTTCCTTTTCCCTTTGAATTCTTTATCTTTCTCTGGTGCTTTCTATTGGCCATTGACTAAACTGAGAGCTTGCTGAAATGGATGATCCAACTATTAAACTCCTTTTAAACAATTGAGCTTTTTCAATTTTCCAAGAGGGTAGCCCAGGAAGAGCCAAGATGTTGAATAATTAATAGGTTTACCAAAAGGGGGTTGATTAATGCAAAAAACTTTTTCTTAGGGTGGCCCTGGCTGCTTCTATCTTTTCCTTTTCCCTTTGAGTAGAGTAGAGAAGACAAGAGTTGAGAAGAGTAGCGCAGAGAAGAGCAGAGTAGAGAAGAGAAGAGTTGAGAAGAGTAGAGAAGATTAGAGTAGATCTTCCATTTCTCAGGAAGGTCTCTCAAGGATTAGTTTATTAATCATCGCCCCAAGTTTGGTTGAGGGGTGGGGGTGGGGGGGAGGGGGGTTTATAAATCAAGACCCAACATTACCAACTTCATCCGTCCGGTGAGCAATTCTTGGAGTTTAATTATCACCGTCCAACGAATATGATCATTCTCAAAACCGTGTTCTTGTCATTTCTTGCTAGACCACTCCAAAATTTCCATGTCATGTGTGGAATAAGTAGTTTGTTGTTAGTGAAAACTGCCAGATTGACCGGACTACGGTACAACATTAGTGGTTGTTTAGAATGGCTAAACACAATCAATGATGCTTCTTGGCTACTGATGGGTCATAGTCCGGAAGACACAAACATTCTTGGGGGGTTCTGAGTACACCGTCTGGCGATGTCTTTAGCACTGCAAATCACTGAATTCAGTAGCGAAAAAAATACGTACACCAGTTTGGATGCCTTTTCACCCTTTCCGATTGAGTCGTCTCGAGAGCCTAGCAACAACAAGCGGAATTGGCAGACCACTCTTTCATTTGGCTGTGGATCAAAACCCTGTACCCCTGGTTCCCCTATCATACACCATTGTTTTTCCCTATCATATATTGTTGGTGAATATCCCCCGTGAACGTTGGTTGATTAACATTGACTCATATTGACCCATGGGCATTGAACGGTCGTCAAGACAAGGTGACCTCTACAGTTCAACTGTACTAGTGACTGCTACCGCTGTTTCACCGCATAGTTTCATCCCCGGCCCTGGGATCTCTGGGACACTGGCAGTGAACTACGACACACAACATATCCATAAGTAAAAATCAATAGCAAAGATAGCCACAACATGCCACAACCATACCCGACCATACCTCAACCATAACTCTAGCCACAACTATCTCATAGCCACAACTCAGAATCAAACATAATCAAACTAGCCACAACTCATACGTAGTAATCACAACTAATGAACTCACACCATCAACTCGCTTTCCATCGCGCGGCTGATGGCTCTGGGGCTTGGCTCCAGCTCCAAAGTGCATTCGCTTTGGATCTCGTAGTCGGACACAGCGCACTCGTCCCGGAGCGCTTTCCTGGGCAGAGCCGCCTGCCCGGGTGGCCCAACCACACACTCGGGATCAGCGGTTGCGTGGAGAACCACTGGTTGAGGATATACAGAATGAGTACTACTTAATAAATACATCAAAACAATGTTAAAAATCAAAACATCTATGCACATGTGTACATACATATCGGATCCTATATAGGTCGTATCATATGATAGAAAATCCTGGAGAAGCCATGGCGTGGCCATCTGCACAACCTTTCTGGTCTACTTTTTTGCCTGACCCGCCAACGACCCGCCAACGACCCGCAACCAAGTGACCCAGCGAAGTACAGGACCTGCTGCTCCGGCGGAATCTGCTCCTTTTCCCAGATCTGTTCTTTCACGCTGGCCACAGTCGCATCCGCTTCCACTTGAAGCACCG
The DNA here is from genome assembly GCA_009767595.1 of Symbiodinium kawagutii. Taxonomy (NCBI): domain Eukaryota; class Dinophyceae; order Suessiales; family Symbiodiniaceae; genus Symbiodinium; species Symbiodinium kawagutii. The sequence continues at coordinate 32,121 of VSDK01010117.1, read as the reverse complement.
GCCGCTTGCCAGTGTAGGTCTTAATGAAAATCTGCATCCGAAATCTCTGGTTTTTCTTTCATCGAATTCAACCGAGTTGGCACCGAGTTGAGCAGCAAACAGCTAAGATGCCCCAAGTGCCAAGCCCTGGAACCCCCGAGAGCAAGAGCAAATGAATACAATGGAACCGGAACGACAATTGAACACATGGGGCCCCATATGCTCATGAACACCAAGCTCCGTGGTCGTATAGATAGAGGTATAGATTTATATGGACATAAGTAACTGAAGTAACCAGCTGGACTGATATACCCTGGATGCATTACAACATGGCTTAGTAGCCCATCGTGTGGGAAACACATGGAATCTTACGGCCCCATGGAATTCAGTGTCACCATCGTCCAGTTCTCAGCTGTGCACCATGTCCAAATCTCCACTCCGACAGGCCGCATGGAGAGGAGTGGTGTTGGTGGGAGGCATGGCCTTAGAATCCAGCCCTCTTCACACCCCAGGGAGTACTAGGGTCTTCCTATATTTCAAAAAAAGCACGTAAAAAATCATAAAACTATTATAGGGGTTACTATATGGCTGTGGGTCAAAACCCCGTACCCCTGGTTCCCCCCTGTTAACCATTGTTTTGCCTTATTATTGTTGGTTATTAACCCCTATTATTGGTTGATTAATATAGACCCATGGCCATATAGGGATTACTAGGGTGCTTGGTACTAGGAAACCCCTTGTTCACACCCGAAATGCCTACATGGCAACGACAAATACAGGTGTTACTTCAGGCTACCGGTTGAATCACAGGCTAAGCTAGGAGAACCTGCCACGGGTTCATTAAGCAGCCAGCTGGCCGCTTTCAATGACTGGATTGGTGACCGAGAACACCATTCAGAATTCTTTGCGGCAGTAAAAAGTTCTTGACCCCAAAATTGGTCGCTTGCAAACTAAAACGCCACATATCTTGAGCTTTCAAGGTCTCAGGCGATCGTGTTTGTAAACCACAAATCAAGATATACGTGGTCCAGAATTATTGAAGTACAATGAAGTACACAACAATCGGTTTGGACTGCTAACTAGACGTACAAAAACTTGATCGTCTGGATTTCCCACCCTCAACCCCCCTTGGCCCAAAAAGCAGGAACTTGAATATGCTGAAATGATCTCAAACAAATTTCATGGTTCAGTCAGGTGGAAGGCTCATGGTGGATCCGCTCAACCTCGCAAATGCATGCTTAACGGTGAACTTCTCATGAGTCACAGAGATTCCAAAACAATTCGACACTCCATTGAGCTACCAAAATAAGAATGAACTTAATTAAGTGATAAACAATGATCTTGTGATAAACTATTGAACTGAGGGTTTCTGAAAATCAGGCACCCCAAGGTTAGGGTTGGTTGATTCTTATGAATGGTAAACAAATTGGATGATAACTGGGGGTACCCAAAGCTATTGAGAAACACCCAACTGGTGATAAGAATAAGCCATCTAAAACCATTTATGATGACTAAAAAACCCAAACTTGTGACTACCACAAACGGTTGATAACACTGTGATAATTACAGTATACTCTACAGGCACCAGTCAACCGCTCCGGATTTGTATCTCACAACTGCGATGCTGAGGGCCAGTCGAGCTCCGGTTGTGCATGCCTCAGGGCTAGGAGAGGATTGCTGGCAGGGGCCCACATGAGGTATACATTGATGTACATCGACGTCCAGCTTTGCGAAACAACCAAGCATAACGTGATGCGTGGATCGCAGGAATACCAACAAGAAACAATACTCAAGGAAATGCAGCCAACAATCTTGAGGATAGAAGTGGGAGCCAAGGACAAAGGCCTCCATCGCTCCAAGAATTAACATCACCAAAAGGGGCCTTCACCGAAAGGTATTCATGCAGGAGAGCCACAATGCGTGTACCCCATTCGGCAATGCCAAGGGATAGCAGTAGATTAAAACAAAAACTGCCAACAGCTAAAGTGGCGATGAATTCTGCTCAAGTGCTTCAACTGCGATCTCCATTGCCCTATCATTTGGGTCCCTAAAACGCCATCAAAATGTTCTCATTTCACATCATTTTCCACGTAAACTCCTGAGTTTGTCACTCTCTCCTCGCTCCAAACCCACCGTTGCATGAGTTCCCACGCCCTTTTTGGATCAGAGAAGCAGCCTCTTCGATGTCTCCGTACTGAGCATTCGCGGGGCCAGCAGGTGTCCCCCTGGGTACGACAAATGTTTTTCAATGGTAAAGGCGATTGAAAAGTAGACACATGCTATGATATATCATCTTCCATCGTATGATATCCATCATCATTGTCTATTTTGATATTCATACACATTATTACATGGAAAACAGTTTCAGTGTATAACATATCATAATCATAAATATGTTTAATTAATGATGCTACACAAACATGAACAAAAAAAGCTTTGCTCATACTCATTATATGCAAAGCATTTTTTCACAAACATGCTGTGTCGTCAAAGGAACCAGCTGTGAAAATGGTCTTGGGGAACTGGCAGCGCAGGTGGCGAACATCCACACCAACGAAATGTGCATAACCAAGGTATACTGTCTGCTTCATGTCAACCTGTCAATAATAAACCCCAACTGTTTCCATATACTGTTTGGTTGTATATACTGTTTGCTTATACCGTTTGGTTATGCTGTTTGCTTATACTGTTTGGTTATGTTTGCTTATACTGTTTGGTTTCTCAGTATCAGTATGTCCCAGATGGAGAAACACAGCACAACACAGTTAGTGTCCAAGGAGAGACCAAACAAGTGAGGACGGCACAACATGAGCTTCGGTGCACAAGAGTCTTGGCTATACGAATCCACCCATCTCCGGAAAGGCCAAAGTCGGACAAATCTTCAAGGCCAACGACTCGATCTTCACCATTTAGTAATTGGGAATCGAGCTTCACACCTTTAAATTAGGCACATGAAATAAATTAACACTGGTTGCATGGTCTCACAATCCCACCAAAAAGACCATAATCCCACGCAAAAAAAGCAACCAACGGCCAGCCAGATTCTATCGATTCCTGTCCGCTATTTGATTTGTTCATGCACAAGCCATTCAGCACCTGGGGTCGTTTCCTTAAATATGAGGTGAGTAATTGAATTACAACTTTTCCTGCAAACCGCTTGTCTCCCGACCCACAAACTGCCCAAATCTTCTCTGCGTCGCGCAATTTGTGGACATCTGGAGATGAGATTCTTTGAGGATTTCCATGCATTGGGTGATGCGTGCGGTGACGCATGTGCGGGGCTGGGGACCACTGAACAGTCTGGTGTTTTCATTTGTTTTCGAGCTTGCAGCTGGAGGTACCAGGGATACGGCAGCCTGTGAAGACTAATTGTGAATTGGTTCCACTCAACTGATCAGGACTGCCCGCAAACAGCGATGGTGCCCAGCTTTTAGCGAAATCCAACATGATTCCAAAAAAATGTTGATTGATCATTGGGTTGCTGCATCTGACAGTTGTCTCACCTGTGCCCAACCTCTATTCTTTGAAGGTGGGTAGCCCAGGCAATGGTGGGCTGTCACGTGATCAACAACCCCCAGTTAGTGAACACAGGTTGGAACTAAGATAACTACCACTTACAGCAGACATGACTAGCCTGTAAAAGGGCGAATCGTAACCAACTTATAACGTTTTGGGGGCTCTGTAGAACTGATACTCTGTGGGTACCACTGCTTGGGCACCGGCAGAAAAGCTGGACTGGAGATCCCATCAGTTCCCAGCCTGTGCAGCTCGCAGAAGTAAGTCCTGGTCGAGTGATCTCCGCACCCGGCACCCCCGGGGCTGAACCATCAGCTGTGCACGAAGCTGGCAAGCTGTGAACGCAACAAATCATGGAGTTCCTTGACCTTCTGTGGTCATCTAAGTATCCACTTGAAATGACTCTCTACCGCCTTATCTCCATTGTAGCCATTCATTTCAGCTACTCGCAGTGCTGTCAAATACTGTAGGTCAACCGAACGAGTGAACATCTGATGATGTAAAACCAAACAAACATTCACCAAAACACCCAATCAAAATCAATCAAACAGTACAACGTGACAGATTAAAAAAAACAAGTTGAAACATCATGCGACTGTCCTGCGCCATTGCCGTGCACGGTGATGTGGTGCAGCCGCCGGGTGTTAGGTCGGTAACCTCTCTTTCACTCTTTCGTAGCACTTCACTGATAGACTGATGGTATTAACAACAGTACTTAGTATGCAATGGTCAATACATGTCAATGCTGAATACTTTTTTTACAAGAATGGACAAAAAGCCATGGTAAAGCTTCAACCAAAGGATTGGAACACAGTTCGGAAAACAAACGAACTAACTATCGTTTAAGTTGGGGCAACTGCAGATTTTTCCAGAACTCTGTGATGTGCGTGTAAACGCTTTTGAATTATTGTAACTAAGTATTAACAACAAACCATCTTTGCTAATCATTGACCATTTGTGGACGCACAAATCTCATTCATCAGCGATCTGTTTGCAGCGGTGTAACTTGAGCCATCAGTCGAAGAGTAGCATACTTTTTTCCGTACACCTGATCAGCGAGAAGTTTGGGCCAGAATGCACTGATACCCTTTTATTTTCTTTAAAGCAAACCTGCTGTGTAACGTCTTTGAGCTGAGGAAAGAACTCCCATCCCTGTCAGATCCCAGCTATTCATTTCTGCTGGGTCGAAGGCTCAGCAATGACTCAGCAACGTCATCCAGTATTCCTGGATATCACGCCATGTCAACCGCTAGGGAACACCCAAAGCAACAACGTATATGTTTGTTTGATTCAGCCCGTGATTGACAATATCATCCTGGACTTTCTCGGCGTTCCCGTTTTCACATCTTTACAATTGTAGTTCTTGACCACTGCGCTAGAGAAACAGCAGCAATGAATCAAGAGATGTCCAACATTGTCCAACCAATCGGAGCAAGAACTTGAAAACAGTCTTTGACAAATGAAGCACTGCATCCATGTTCAACCATGTTCAAGGCACGAACTGGCAATGGGATCCAAACATGAAACCACCCCAGGGATTTGTGACACCAAAAGTGTCTGAATCCCAGCCCTAAACAACGAGGTACACCAGAAATAAATTCGGCTGGACTTGCAGCTAGCCGCCAGCAGTAGCCATATTTAATCATAAGCATCATTCCTGATTATTGAGCATATTCAGGATTTACAAATCATTACAAGTCGTGCCTCACAGGCAGTTAGCCAATATTCACCATTTAGAACCATCATGCAAAAGTACCAAAAAACTACGCATTGTTCACCAGTATTGACCACTATTGACCCATGAATAACTGTGAATCACCATAGATTCGCCGCCGTTACAAGATGTGAATCAGAATTATGTACCACTCAACCATCACTCAGAATCAATCGCAAAATTTGCCGATGATCGGGCTGTACCTTCATTGGGAGAAGCAGGCACTTGCTGAGTCACTACCTTTGTTTGTTTATTGAACACCGTTGAGGAAATATTATTCACCATTGTCATTCACTGTTGATATTGACCCAATGATATTTACCACTATATAGTAACCATGTTGAGCAAACATGCACAATTGATGGCGCCAATGTTCAATCATCATTGCAAGACATGTTTGACCCCTCAAAACAATGATTATCATCAATTTGCCGTGATTCCTATGAAACATTGTCCCTAAATTTTGCTTAATTATGCTTAATTATGCAGTATCAACTACCATTATCAATCAACACAAACTATATTAACGTAAAAATATAAATAGTTGTGATTCATGTCATTTCAACCAACTATACATACATATAGTACTTATCATCACTTGTTTAGCGTGCTCATTGATGTCAACCAACTATTTAGTGAAGCACCAACCATTTTTGGGGTTCCCCATTTTGAGAAACACCCATATATCAACCACCATTGTCCACATCATTCAGTTCTCACCAACATCCATGCTCGACCAGTACGAACCATCACACTAGTGCACCATCATTCACGAGTATGATCAATCATTCACAATGATTAGCCATCATTCAACATTACTAATTCACCATCATGGAATGCTGGCCAATCATGCTGCATGATAATGATTAATTAGTCACCAACTATCAAAATTGTTGAACATGTTTACTAACCACCATTTAACATTGTCAGTCGTGGTTGAATTTTGTCGACTACCACTGACCACTTATCAGAACTCACTATCAGTAGCAATCATTGTTATCTACCATTGACTATTGTTATCCATACCATTGATCTATTCTGATTATGATAATTGTTCTAAGTGACTCATGGTTATCTTTGCTATCTGGATCAGTGGTTTGCAATATCATCTACCATTTACCATTGACCACTCATCAAAATGGCTGGTATGATCTGGTTTGATTTAGGCTGCTGCTTGATACATCTTGTATGTTTGGGCTTGAACATGTTGGCATATCCAAAAGGATCACACAATTACCCTCAGCAATTTGCAATTCCTGAATGTACATATTACATATAACACACATGACTGACTCACCCTAAAACCCACACAATGATCCCATATGGCTGATGCAAACACTTATAGACACTATTCAATCTGGCTGAATGATTGCCACCAAGCCAAAAAAGTGAGAGTCATGCCTAATAAACAAAATTTGGGGTAGTTTCCCAAAATTGGAAACCCAAACAATGGTTGTTTGTTGCTAGACAATTCTTCTTAAAATTCGATGTTCTTGTTTTTGTTGCTAGACAATTCTTCTTAAAATTCGATGTTCTTGTTTTTGTTGCTAGACAATTCTTCTTAAAATTCGATGATTTGGATTGATTTGGGGGGTCCACCGATTTGAGAAAGCACAGAGTTGTCCATAGCTCTACTAGAACCGGGTCTCGCTACGGAGGTGGTCACTTTTTACGGAGGGCGGCGGCTGAATCAACACCGATGCATGCTGCGTTTTGATTGATCTGGCGCCGCCCGGCGCCCCCACATGTATCCACAGTGGCGCTCAATAAAAGTCATGGAGGATAAACTGAGGACTCGAATAGTGTTTGATCAAACATATGAATTCATCACAAGTTATTACTTCAGTAAATGCGAGTTTATGACGGATAGCATAATCATCATGATCTTTCATCATCCATAGAACCGTGCTTTGCATTGGTTCAAAGTCACTGATTCAACAAGCCATTCACCTGGCAATGGTTGGAACTGGCTTCAAATACACGGCTGTAAAGCTGATCAACGGAGGGCTCGCACCGCACGCCGCGGAGCTTCGCAAGGCGGGTATGGATCAGGCCGTGAAAAAGTTCATTCAAATTTCGGCCGTTCGGAACGGCGGTTGGTTTTGGTAGCGGAATTCGGACTGCAGGTTCCCACATGTTCCCAGCACTCAAGTGAAGAATCCGTAGATAACAGGTAGAACACACTGGGTTTTGTTTTTGAGACATGAGAATGCACTCCAGCGCGATAGAATTTTGAATCATAATCACGTAATTAGATGTAATTGGTATAGGCAGCAATGGTCCTGGGATTCTGAAATCCCATGTCATGAACAACTTGGTAGCCTTGTACAAGTATCAGCAATACATAGGTGAACAGAACCTCCAAAAATGATCAATGTTAATTAGCCATTTTTGTTGGACAGAAAGAGCTATTCAGTGACAACGGAAGGTCCAAAAGTTAATCACCATCGGTTCAACCCAAGCGGGTGGTGACCACCAAATATGGAAAAAATGATAATATGGATCTCCTCGGTTAGGATCAACCAGCAAACCTTATCACCAACGAAAAGGGAGGTTTTTCCTTCTGAGGGAATGGATGCTGCACAAGATCCAGTCAACATCATCGCATACTCCTTAGGACCTTGGTTGCTTCTCCGAGTGATGCAATGACCGCTGCCAGCCAAACATACCTCATGAACTCATGAACCATTTCTGGAGATGAAATCATTATAGTGAAGATTCCCAGCACTTGCGACATAACTCCTACCACACCCACAAGAGCAACAACAATGACGACGAGAACAACAAAAACATCAAAACAACGAGGACAACCACAAAAACATCAAAACAACGAGGACAACAACAAAAACATCAAAACAACGAGGACAACAACAACAAAAACAACAAAAACAATAAGAGCCAAAGAAACACTTTTGATTTTGACTTTGTTTAAGTACAATAGTACTATACATCTATCATCACTGGTTACACCTAAGAGATAATACAATGATTTACCATCATGTACACACTAATTCAGTTTATTCAATTTCATTCATGAAACACATCGCTGTAAGATTTGATTTTGAACTCATGGCTTCCACGAGGCTTCCACGAGGCCACGCCACGTGGCTTCCATAGCCTATGCCTCGCGACGTGAGACGTAGCGAGCCGCTCGCTCGGCTCGTCCCTTTGGGGATCGGCGCCTCACAACGACATGATCACCTAGCTGGGCACCGGCTGGCGTGGCGCATGGGGCGTTGCGAGGTGCTCGGTGGTTTTCGTTGCGCTGGGTGGTTTTCGTTGTGCCATGGTGATGCGCCATGGTGATGGTTCTTACTACCGAAAAAACATAGTTTACTCATAGTTAATGATAGTTCATCTCTGTTAAATTATGGTTCAACTGGTCAATCTCTGTAAAATCATAGCTAATGATAATGAACATTACTGGTTGGTGGTTGAACCATGATGATTGATTGGTGATCTTTGGTGATTCATCATGCTCATAATGGTTAATAGGTATTGGTTGGTGGTTAGTTGCGCCATCCCAATAAATTCAAACCAACCAATCAACTATCGCCAAATGTTGGAGAAAACCAAAAGAGGTGTAAACGCAACAACTAGGTATCCATGTCCTGAGTGAATGTGGGCCAGGGCCAACCAAAAACTTGATCAATGAATATCCCAACAACAGTGCCTCTTCGCTGTTTGAGCATTTTTTCGATGCCGAAACATGCAGGCAGGATGGGCAGGTCTTGTAGGGGATGGATTACCCCTTTTCGGTCATAATAGGAATGAGTATTGAATTTGGCACCTGGCAACAGCTTGAGCAGCATAAAAACCATCCGATCGGACAATCGTCACAAGAATGAATAATCATTACAGTAATCATTACAATTATCATCATAATAACCATGACAATGACCCTTGATAATAACCATTACAATAAGCAGTACAACAAGCATGACAATCACCATCACAATAACTATCCTATACTGTATCAAGAGAATGTAGAAACTAGTAATGGTCACCAGAATGACCATCATAGTAACCATTTAAGACCCATCAAACTAAGCAACAAGCCGGCCCCTGGCTTCACGAAAACTGCAGAAGATTCGTGAGATATCCGGAGGGGATCATTCCCGGTCGAGGGTGCGGTGGTGGGCCTTAATACTGTAGCTCAACTGAACCTGTTGATTAACAATCATTAATCAAGCATTGATCAAGCATCAATTAACCCATTGCTTAATCACGATGAAGTTAATGAAGCATCAATTATATAACCATCAAATACGATCAAATAGTCATAAGTTTACCTTATATAATTATCAAAAACAATAGATTGATTTCAGACCATGATACGACAATGACCGAGTATCTGAGCCGGGGTGATTCTCCAATATAGAAAATGTAAATGAATTGTGACGCGCAAGGAATTATGATATGATATGCCCAAGTTCTCCCAGCAGGAGAAAATTCAATAGTTTGGTTGCTGCAACAATTAGTATCAAATCATCTGCGATATAATATATCATGTTGCATTGTACAATTGCATAAGCATATATGGTGCAATATATAAGCATAGTCTGTGATCTGTACACATGTGTACAGCATATGAGTGCATATATATATAATTATATACAATTGGAAGGTAAACACACAAACGTACATATACACATATAAATGATTCAATGCCAGTCTGGAAATAAGTAGATATGCCAAGTTGCTGGGTTGCGTATCTACAATGAGTGGATCCCGCTGTCCTTCTCAGGGTGCCTGGAACACCATCAGTGTAGACTTAGCATTTTCGGATTCGCTCAAGTCCCGGGTTAGACCTGCCACCGATGAAACAACCAAACCACGGTGAGATGTGAAGCGCCAGTGCGACATGTTCTCTTCCTATCGTGCCAGTGTGTCATCTCACGCGTTATGTGAGGTGATTTGGATTGTCTGTAGCATCATCTTGTGGCAACCCCTGGTGACAACTGGCAGTTTCCTATTAAGAATGGTCATTATTGTTTGGTTTGAGGGTGCCATAGTTCATGGATCAACCCAAATGGAGAAATGGCCGAAACCGAACATCTGCCGTTACTCTTGCCGACGAGTGACACTCTGAGATGATGAGCTAGCCTCGGTCCCAACTGCAGAAAGATGATTCTCAGAACGGGAGGAGCTACAGCAGCTGACACCATGAGGATAGAACCAAAGATATGCTATAGTACCCTACCCTTCCAGTTACCATGGAATAGTAGGTAACCAGCTGGTTTCTACCATTGTTGTGACTGGGGGTGGTTACCTGTTATAAAGGTGACTGTAAGGGTAGGGGTGCAAGAGATTTCTGTGTTCTATATGTATATGTGTAAAAGTAGTAGATCATAGATGTAAAGGACAAAGGTAATTATATATGATTTCTTAAAGAAACACCGGACCCACAATGAGGCGATTTTGGTGGTTGGGTATCATCTCCCATCCCCTTCGCCAACAGCAATTGTTGGCCGCTTGGACCCCTCAATATAGAACAAGCGAAGCAAGCGGGTGCAGTTCTTCCAGGAAATATAACCAATTCAAACCCTGAAAGTCAAAGATCACAATTCTCACCATGGTCTATGATGATAAAGTCTTCCTTACCAAACTCTTGAAGTATATTTGCTACGTGCACGGGCATGGCTCAACAGCAAAATCTAAATCAAAGGGTCCTCTAAATTGCAAAGTTCTAATGAATCATGAGTCACCAATCAAATCGGTAACAACCCACAAACCCAAGACCAATTAAGACTTGTGGTTCTGCTCCAAGATCCCTCACACCGGTCCGCAATTGTTTGCATTCCTGATGAACATCGTGAACAAAAACATGCTTCGACTCTTCGGATTCTAACCACTCAAAACTTTATTTCACTATGGATATACATGGGTGTTTCTCAAGTCATATGAGTACCCGCACTTGTCATCCTTCATCTATAGTAATAGGCAATCATTTTTGGGGTCCCCTATTGCTGAAGAAACCACTCCATTGGTATAGCCGATGGTTGGCTTGGCGACGCACCATCACCAACTCACTCACCAACTCGTATCGCCAGTTTTCCTCCCCGGTGATATCTGTAACTACGAGGCCCTATATAGGGATTATAGCCATTATTAATGGTCAATAATAGGGGACAATGACCAACAAGGACAAGGGATATGCCAACTATATGGTGGTTTCTCAAGCCATAGGAAACTCCCTAAAATGCTTGGTTTACAAATGACAATGATTACTGGTGGATGATTTGGGGGTGCCCCTATGACTCCAGAAACCACCATATCTGTCACATTATGTGCATGTTATAAATCCTAGCCCTGTCATAACCCTTGTCATTCTTGGCAATATCATGCAGTATCCCTGTTCTACCTCTGTTCTATCCTTGTTCTATCCGATTCTATCCCTGTTCCATGCCTTGTCATTGGTGCTTATATCTCTGTTGTATCCCGTACTATTGGTACTTAGCTATAGGATGCTATAGGGGTGTTTCTCAAAACTATGGCACATACCCTAAATCATCCCATGTTAACCACTCGTTGTAAAAAAAACACATCCTTTTGAGGATCCCAATTGTCGGAAACCACCATATCCCTGTTATATATATAGTATTTATATATATATATTCCTTGGTGTTTTTAGCTTTGTCTCTATTCAAACCCCTTGTCATTGATTGTGTTCGTGCTATTGCTGGTTCTATGGCTGCAATATACAATGTCCTCTGTTGATTCAACATGGCAATGGAAAAACTACCATAAATGCTTCATTTCCGAAGGTTCCTCTATAGACTATGGTGATTTTCCATTGCCAAATTACATGACTGGAGTACCTGCCTGCTATATCCCTTGTCAGACTTCGTTCTACCCGCCCCAGTGGCTCAACCCATCGACGCAACGGACGCAGCGGACGCAGCCCCGAGGAACGGCCGTGGTCGATCGATGATCGCCACGGGCGACGGTATCCTCATCCTGGTTGCAGTCGGTGTCTGCATTTGGGGGTCGACCCTTTAGTTAGCTCCTGGCCCCCTCCCTCTGGCCCTCAAATGGCTATGGGTCAATATTAACCAGCCAACTAATGGGGGATGAAACCAGCAATAATGATAAGGAAAACAGCCTGGTGAATGATAGGGGAACCAGGGGTACGGGGTTTCGACCCACTGCCAAATGGCTATATGGGTTACCACTGGCTCCAAATCGCTCCCAAAACAGATCACCAGAACCACTGTTGTTTCTCACTGTGAAGCAATGGTTCCACTGGTGGATTTGGGCATATCCGGCATCCCCCATTGACTGGAAATGGGTGCACAAAACGGGGGGGGGGCACCCCGACCATCCAAACATATGGACCCTGGCAGGAACAAATGGAATGCACCCCTGAACGGATGGCACAATTTGTTTGATTATGGTTCCTGCCCAACATCTTGAAACACTATTACTACTACTACTACTACCACCACCACCACCACCACGACTACTACTACTACTACTACTAGGTGATCTGGATAGTCCATGGCGTGCACGAAAAAGAGACAACCCTTGACTTGGTTGAAGCCGTGTCATCTATCAATTCATCCATTCCGGTGCTATGAACTACATCCACCACAAACATCTAAGTAATTCACAAGAGGACGTGACCATTTGCTGATTACGAGCTCTAGACATCCCTTTGATCAAAATGATCAAAGATCCAACCCGGTTGTGCCTCAATCAGCAAGGTCTGAAAGCTACTGGGTGGCACTGTCACCAATGATTGCCTTGGCGCTCCGAGCAGCAGTTTCGGTAGCTTCGGCTTCACAGAAACGCACTGCCAAGAGCGAAATTTGCCAAGGCGAAACTTTACATCAGCCCGTGGGGACTCAGCGGCGACCTTGAAGTTGAAGAAAGCAAACGCAAGCGTCGCAAGGTGCTCACTCCCAGCAGTTGGTTGGTTCCCCACGTGATCATCACCGGAACCTGATGATGGAGTTTCCTGACTGTGCTTCTGTTGAGAGTTGGGTCGGCTTGTTGGGCTAATTATGCAAGGAATAAGGACCTGAGGCATCGACAAAATCACGAGAGCCTTGTGGTGGGCATAAACTTGGTTTTGAGGGGAGCATCTGTAGTCTCCTACTCACAACTGGGCGGAACTGACTACGGAACCACTCCACGCAAGACAGGAATCCACCACCAAACACTAACACAGATTCCATCTGGCAACGCAAAGCAAAAAACCTAAGATCAATCTTGTTGTTACCGCTGGTCATGTGTAGCCAGGAATTCATCCAATATGCATGAGTTCTTGATCAACATTACCTCATCTCAAAACGGCATTGTGGACAAATGGCTGTGGGTCAAAACATGACAAAACCCTGTACCCCTAGTTCCCCTATCATTAACCATTGTGTTCCCTATTGTTGTGGGTGGTTATCCCCCATGAAGGTTGGTTGATTAATATTGACCCATGGCCAAACGAATAATGAAAAGAAAACTGCGTTTCGTGGATGCAACTTTGCCGAACGGCTTCAAGTATTCTGGTGGAGGCACATGCTGAAACGATTCTGAAAGTCGTACTCCCGAACAGTGACTTACCAGCGATAAAGGTGGTACATGTTGCCAAGAAATCATCAATTTGCAAACGAGGACTGATTCCAACGCAAAGAAGATTGAACATTTTAGAAAAACAAACTAAACATAGATCTGCCATAGATATTTAATGATGTTTACTTGTCGCCGAGGTATGTGCGTGCATGTCTCACCTACAATCCCATTGCGCTTCGAAATCCCATGTATGATGGCGCCCACGGAACTCATCCTGAGGCGGGACTAAGTCCCCAAACATATATTCCAAAGAGTCGGACCAACTCCGGCCATTGCAGAAATTCCCAAGAGCCTCAAGCAGCTGCATCGCCATAGCAATGGCAATAACCATCACTAGTACCGGGTCATTGTTAGTTCCTGATCAACTTTTGACAATCTTACACAGCATTACCAGTTTTGGGAGAAAATGGAGATCCAATCATTGATGATCTTGTTGTTTTACCCGTATCCGTATCAATTGCAAATTCACCACGGACATTCACCACTTTCAACGCGTCTTGAGGCAACGTCACTATTCATGGCAGTGTGTTTATGGGTGTTGGTCATTCTTGTAAGCCTACCCCACCCTTCCGGTTACAATTTGTGGGTAACCAGCTGGTCTTTGCCATTGTTGTGACTGGGGGTGGTTACCTATTATAAGGGTAAGTGGAAGGGTGGGGGTACACGAGATTTCTGTGTTATATATGCATACATATATTTATATATGTATATATACATATATTACCCACTATAAAGGTGAGTGGAAGGGCAGGGCAGAGTAAAGGAACATCATTCTCCAGGTGAAGTGGCGCGCTTCTCGTATGCCAACTCAGAGGTGCACACGAAAACACCAACGAGCTTTGACATCTTGGGGTCGGAAATCCTACACTTGCAATGTACATGAACCTGGCACTGGGAAATCACCTTCAAGGAAATTTACCACAGGGTAACTTGTCCAATGATGTCCGGCCTGTCTCTGAAGCACCGATGGAACGCTTGTGATGAATCAGAAACAGGACATACACCTGCTATTGTTTGCCATAGCCAGGTGCCATAAGCGGGCGAGGAGACTAGCAGGCATCTCCACAACTTGCAAGAGATTCGAAGGCTTGCTCACAAAAAACAACTCATTCTGGACAATTGCTTCGTCTCCCATTCCCATGTGTTCTCCACCAACGAACTCAAACTAAAACAAATAACTGAAATCCACTTCCAACTTCCATGAACCCATGTTTTGGTACACCAAGAACTGATGACCAAGAGGAACCCCGGAAAAATCCGCCACCCTTGGGGTCCTTGGACACTACCAGGGTCACCCAGTGTCGAGGTCAGTAAGGCCCAATATTTTGTTGGTGGTATCATGTGGTGCCTTTAAAATTGTGACCCCCCAGCCGCAGCCATACAGCAACTAGCCCAGCAACAATCACTACAATCAAGAATCAATTGCCGAAGGTGCTGGCTATGTGCCCCATTCATCAGTTCTGTCCATGTTAAACTGGTTGAGTATATGTCCATTTGTAGGTTATTGACAATCATTTTCCACTGACACCAGTTGCTATCGATCACAATGAAAATGCTGATCATTACCTTTAAATTGTTTGGTAGTTTGATCTTCTGGAATTTCCACCATTTCAACTATAGAAATAAACAAACCTCAAATGATGAACCCATTGGGGGTTTCTCAAACTAGGGGTACCCCTCCAAATCATCCCATGTATTTACATGTATTTACCATGTATGCTAATAAACCAACCATTTTTGGGGGTTCATTATGGCTTGAGAAAGCGCCATTTGGTAGCACTACTCCTGGTAGTTCCTGCTTGCTCCGCCAACGGAATGACACACTGCCACAGACTTCTGTGACTCGGAACCACGCCACACCAGCATCGATTTCCAGGCCTGAAATGCCCACCGACCGCTGAACTGGTTCCAATACATACGGGACCTGTGCCCGTGCATGCGATGGCCGGGGCAGCGGCCACGGTTCACAATGCTTGGCGGATGCGAACCGAAGAATGCTTGGCTTATGGTTGATTTGGTTGGCTACTGATTGGCTAATGGTTGATTAATGGTTGGTTTACAATTGATTCATGATAGAATTTGGTAAGTAATGGTTGACTAACGGCAATTCACTAGTGGTTGAGCAACGATCGAAAAATGGTTTGAGCTCAGTTTACTGAACAGTTGGTTCATGGCTGATGGCTCATGCTCATGGTTGGTGAGAATGGATATTCTGAATGGAAAACATTATGATTCGGTTAAGATCATGATACAATTGCATATGAATCAATAATTAATCAAGATCTGAATTGAGATCATGGCACATTAAGTGGATGAAAATGAATAACCAATAATTGCCAAACGGCAAACCAGCAAAGGGTAGTTGTAGCCTCTGGAACATCCTCGGCATGTTGGATCTGGTCCTCTTATCATACAAAATCACAGCACTCTTGATGACCTGCGATGACAATAGCAACTCAAAAGGATTCATCATTAGATGACATGCAGGGTTTCTTGAATCGGGAGGTTCTTCAACTAAAGTTTCAATCAAATTACTCTGAACAAACTCCAGGTGAAACCCGCACAAACCCCAACATATTCCCAACCTTTTCTTGAAGTGCTTCCCAAAAAAATCTTCATCAATGCATGTCAAAAAGTTCGGTGAAGTGTTTCCATTGGGTACGTTGTGGGTGGTTCCCCAATTAATTTTTTCAAGTTACAATGATAATCAAATTACAATTTTCAACAAATCCTTTCATTCAACTGTCATCAATTTAATGGATGATGGTAGCATACATACCAAGTCCAGACTTTTGGATGGTTCCCCAACTTCAATCAATCATCAACCATTCCTGGAAGATCAAACCAATGAAGGCTGTTTGGGTACCTGGTCCAATAGTCAGGGGAGGGGGTACATTTCAGCACTCATTTCATGGATTGAGTCCCAATTCCCATCGATTCCCATCGATTCCCATCATCCTTGCAATGCTCTACCCTTCCAGCTACCTTTATAATAAATGACCACCCTCAAACAGCAATAGTAGAAACCAGCTTACTATAATGGTAACTGAAGCGTAGGGACGTGTTGTCGTCATAGCACACATGACCTACCAAGGTAGGTTGATAATCTATGTGGACAATGGACACAGCTGGGTTTTCACTCCGTAGTTGTGCTTTCCCATCGACAAGCAACGCTGCTCTATTATATTTGGTACTTGGCCATCATTGCTGCAGTCATCGTTAGTAATAATTATAATAGTAATTGTGGTGTATTTGTGCGATTGACCCAGTGAGATATGTGCAGATCCATAGCCGCCACTTGTATCAAAAGCTGGTGTGCTCCCGCCAGTTCACAAACATGGCGAATGCTTCAATGGCACGGCGCCAAAGATGGGATATTGGCAAGTTTCAGATGGGTGATGATCAGTGATGCCTACAGTTGACTCGGTCCCGACTGAATTCAACCACCTATGATCTCGCGCCTGAAGAATCCGGGAAAATGGCTTGGCAAACTTCAAACATGCCGGCAGTTCATGATGAGACCAGTGCAGTCTTTCTTCTCCTGTGCGGTTCCCATGAGATTGCTTGCTCCAAATGCCAAATGCTGGGGGTTTCCATGCTCGAAAATCAGTTCACGGGACCCTGAGGCGATTGAAGCTGTGTTCCTGCCTCTTCTGGATGAATTGTATGCAAACAGAACGATGTTTGCATATGTTTGGATACTTATCTACATAGAGTGGAAACGAAGCCTATAATTCGTGGACGCATCTGATTGTGTACGCAAATGTAATCATGTATGTGCATGTGGATAAAGTGATCTAGGAATCAAATATACATGCGTAGTCATCCTATGGGTACATGCACGGATGAACATGCATGAAACAAGTACGTCCATAAATACGCAGATAGATCTCAGACACAACCAACTTGTTTGATGCTTCGAAAGCCCCTAAGTCTTCGGTCCAAAGACAACTTGATTGATGCCCTTTGTTCAACCAGATTTCAACATTTTTTGCTAGGTATGTTGATCATGGTGGTTTTTAAAACTTTAACCTTGAGTGGTGTGTGTGTGTGTGTGGTAAACTCGTCTAATCCAAAACACACAAAAAACCAAACCTAGCAACTGGTAAGCAATCATGGCAATTGGCCATGTGGGCGTATGGGTCATTGGCTCCCTTTTTCTGAGGGTTAAAACCATGGTCAGTGTGGCTGTACTCCACCCAGAAATGCTTACACTCAAATCTTGATCTTGCTGGCGGTTTCAACCTCTGTGAGAAAAAAATAGTCAAGCAACCATTTGTTAATAATTACTGGAAATAGAATCAAAAGTGTTCCAAACTTTAAAACCAACAAGCATTAGATAGTTGTATAAATCAACAATAAAAGATATACATGTATGATAACAATCAAACATGTTTAAAACCAACAAGCAGAAATGGTCCATGTTGATCTTTGGATCACCGGGATCGCTCCTCCGGCATCGAATATCTCAGGATTTCCTTCCCCGTCGCATCCACGATCTCAGCCGAGCCAGGTGACCGATGAATGCGCGATGCATCGCTGGGGCATCAAAACCAACCTTTAACAACTGCTGTATGATGCAAAGCCAAAAATGGGTAAATCAACTAATGCTTGACTTCTGGTTGATCCTAAATCAACTAATAAATCGCCAAAAGCAAGTTGATTAATACCGCTGGCGAAGAATTGGTTTACCAAATTAGTTTATCTCGGCGAATCGTGGGTGAAAGTTGGTAATACCACTGATACCCATGGAACTGACCGACTTGCAGCAAAGGGTTTGCCTCCACTGCCCAGTACAAGGGCCCAAACACAATCCCTTGATGGTGAAGAAACTTTTCGAAGATTTGTTCCCTGGTTGGTGGTCTCTGGCCATGTGAGCCAGCGGCAAAATGTAAGCATCAAAACTGGAATAGCTATCAAGCCTTCGTTTTAAAGGTCCGCCTTCGTTTTCCAAGGCTTTAGCCTATATTCCACTTCAGTACATCTGCTGAGGTCACCAGGTTTTTTGACAGTAGCTCATGTCATGTTGTCTGGAAGCGACCTCCACAATTGGTTGGTTTCCCTTTTGGAAAAAGCATAGCTGGGCCGAGGGGTATCACCACGGACAACCCCATCCCAGGACTCGTCTTCCACAAGCTTAGAACCGGAGACCCAATTGCCCTACAGCTGGTTCCACCAATTGTACGCTGAGCCAGCAAAGATATGGGCTGTGGGATACTATGCGCACAAAGCTTTTGAGGTGAACTTCCAAGTGAGGGACTTGTAGATGTCATGTGTTGTGACGGTCAAACACGGTCAACCACCAATCAAAACACTGCCTTGTACCCATGCTTTGGTAGAAGTGGCGCTGTCTTGACGAAACATTGGTTGGTAAAGATTGAAAGCCACCTTTTTTGTGCACGCAAAAACATCGTTTGTCAGCTTGCCTGGAACAAAGCAGCTCCTCCGACCTCCAACCATCTATGGGCTGATTAAGAACTTCTGCAGCTGAGACTCTGTCACTTTAATGATGAGTCATGACACTGGTTTGCCAGACTCTTATCATCCAAGTACGGTACAAGGGAGTGGCCCGAGGTCAATGTCAAGGCCGTCATGCGCAACTCAAACACAAATTGCAATCCTTTACAGTCATTTCCCCCTATAATGACCCCCTGTGAAACTGCATCGATTCTCACTTAACCAGGCAGCCTGGGCAGTTCGGAGATTGTCGGACATGATACCCAGTTGTGTCTATATAAGATCTTTAATACACATATTAATCTTTCTCAATAGCTAGGGGTGCCCCCAAATAATCCAATATCAATCATTTCTAGTAACGAACCATCCATTCGGGGGGTCTTCTATTTTAAGAACCACCATATGCACAAAATGTGGAGATGCATTAGCCAATGGTCCATACAGGTTCGCTTGGGCCTGCCTTCAATGGCTGCACATCATGGCGGATCCACCCGCCACAGCGGCACCAGGGCCCGAACCGTGCAATGGGGCTGTTGAACTGCCGTGAAGTCTTCTTCTGCCACATGGGCAGTGAGATATGCCGCTGAAACCTGAGGAGCGCCACCAAGTGTCTGGGTGAGCTTAGGGAGATGAAGGCTTAATAAACCATTGGCATAAATAGACTTCTACCATACTACACGTTAGTAAACCTAGATGTCTGAGTATACATGTGTAAATGTTGGCATAAGTACACACATATAAAATCATATAAACACGCAAAAACATGTGATCATTCGCAATGGGCGCTTCGTGCTACTATGACTAGTTTGCATCCAGTACCTTGTTTTGACGCTGTCAAACTGCAGAGTAGAGCACTCTGCTCTTCAAATCGCAACATCAAGGGACAGCCATGTTTTTTCGTGGGTCCAGTAACAGCTATCTACCTTTACAAGGGACGAATACCAAACAATGGATGGTTCCGATGCCAAAATCGTATGTTTGCTACATAGGGATGCTCCTTCAATTATAAAAAAACAGTAACATTCACCACTACCACTAACAAATCATCAGACAACAACCATTCAACACTACAAGTGTCCACCACCATTATGTAATCATTACCGTTGACCCTTTTCCTACAGCCACCTGCTGCTCACATTTGAACGCTGACCTCCACAGGCAAGGCATCGAAATCCACGAAGATCCCAGCGGAAAGACAACCATCACCTGCTGTCAACGAATGCAATGGGTGGACTGGTGAATGGATATGGGCATTGCCAAAATAATTGCACCCCCATGCACTCCCAAACCAGTACTTCCATAGTATAATGAACATTATGAAACATTGGTCATTAATATAAATAATGAGCTTCCAAGCTTAGTATAATGAACATTGGTGGGTTCTTGGCTGCCTATTTTGGCACTGCTGAATGGTTAGTGAAATGCGTGCGCCATTCATCCGTGCGCCTCATCGGAGCTACAAATCACTGAAACCACCAAAGGCCCGGGAGGGGTGTAGTATACTAAGAATATATCGACATATGAAAGGCATAACCAACACTGAGAGGTATGTGGGTGCAATACGCTATCAACATGAGAATCAATATAGTTTGTAAATTAACTATTATGTAATATGAAAGCTCTCCAAAGATTACGGAGCCTGTTCATGATCGCCCACTGCAGGACACCCACTACAGCAGGCATTAGAACCCAGTGGCTGTCGGACCTTGAGCTAAGGCTCGCAGCTGCACAAATGCTGATGCAACTGCCAAGTGGATGGTCCCATGAACAGCTACGGTGTCAGAATCACTCATTAGTTCGTTTGGATAAGCTACAAAGGTGTGCGAAGCCTAGTCCCAAGACGGTAGGATGCCTCTGCAACCTCTCTGGCACCAATTGCCCCGGCTGCTTTCACCAAAAATCTTTGGAAGTTCATCCCACGTCAGATTGATCTCATCAACGGAATCGTGGGATTTTGTAGATGGGTGTGCGCCATTGTATGCATGAAAAAAGCTCAAACGAAAAAAACTGACAAACATAGTTCGGGTGTTCCATGGTGTTGGCAAGCTGGGTTGGTTCGTTGGTTCTCTCCCTCCAACCTCTCGGGGCCCCATCATCTCACCGGTTCGGGGTTCGGGTTGCCGCTGCCTGTATGGAAAGCTCCATTGATGCTTTGGCCACCCTTACATACCTGGAGAAACAAAGGCAGAAACGCACGGTTTCCGGGACAGGAGGATAGATAGGAACGCTTGGACTTGGAAACCACGTAGATTTCCAATAACCGAGTGACAATGAAACAACTCGTTGGTGTGCAAGATTCCAGCTGATCCCCGTCCACTTGTTAGTTCACACGTCTGGCACGGCATGGCTATGTTTCGATCAATGAAGTTCACAGTTTCAATTGATGATTCTAGAAGTTTCCATCCTGATTGGTGGACTATGACAAATCTTAGTCAACTATTTATCAATGATTGCTAGGGACGATAAGAAATGTTTAAAACCACCGGCCAGCCATCAGTTGCCATCTTCAAAAGTTGTCTAAATTCAAGGGCTACAACCGACCATCCCATCCGGGGACCCATAGCCCATCGCATAGTGCCGTGCCATTCAGATCCCAGGAAGTGGTACCATCGCTTCTGTGTTTCTCAGCTATGGGATGATTCACCAGGAAATCATCACAACGGTTCTATGATGATGGGTTGTTGTTGCATCCCCAAATCTGACACCATATCATACTGCTGGTTAAATCCCACAAATTCCTTCAAATTCCATGGTGAGTGATGGTGATACGTGATGATGCCAACCTTACAATCCTCTGAACAAAAAAGATCTTTCATGACCATGTCCCAGCAAACAGCAGAGATTCCCAGCAATGGTTATGTGACATTGCACCCGATTGTTCACCATCTTGAAGGCACATGCTCAGGAGGACCTTGCATCATCAAAACAAACATGAATGATGATTGATATGTGCAACATGTTTGATCAATAGTCATGCATCAATAGTATAGTGATCAACTTGCCTATCAATCATGTATCTAACTTTATGATCAACTATTGATCTCCCCTCATTAGCACTTGTCAACATGTATCAAGTAGTGCTTGAACAATATGCAGTCTAGAACGATGCATCAGTGCTGATGAATTTAGACTATAGTGGACCGTGATTGTGCATTGGTTTTCGTCATCAACCCGGGTAAACAAGGCATATGACTGCTGATGAGAAACTACTCTATGTTGACGAGTAGCTTCTGACTAATAGATACCAACCACCTGGATGTTTACCCACTGGCAGCTATAGATCAGGATCAACTACTACGATTCTTGCCACGCAATGGCTTACTATGGCTTACCATGGCTTACCTTGGTGCATCATTCCCTTGCAGCGGGATCTCCACGACGCACGGGCGGATTTTGGATCCAAAGGAAGCTTCAAAAGCTCTGCATCCAAGTCACGTCTGTGAATACCGGGTACAGTTTTTAGCGCGAAGTAATCATGAACCTTAGCATTTGTATCGATACTGTAAGTAATTTGTATCTCACTATGATAGATTTCATGTGTATGATATTTAGCGCTACAAACCACTTGGCATGATACTTCGACAACTAAAAAACATCAAACGCAGCAAAAGACACTCAATTTTGTTGTGCAAACGTAGCACAAACATTTGACACGTACCAACACCACCATCCCCACCATCGCCACCACCAACAACACCATCATCACCAGCACCAACAACATCAATCATAATCTTCCACCAGTGTATGCCCTGTCATTTTTGGATATTTTGCCCAATGGCTGACCATTCATCATCCACCGCTATATACCATGTTCTTGGCTATCACCAACCATTCATATAACCAACCATCAAACCAATAGTGGCCATTCATAATCATAACCATTAATTAATGAATGGTTGGCTATCCCCCACAGTTAACCATTCACCAACCATTAGCCAATCATCCAACCACCACCAACGTGCCGCGGTATGCCGCGGTAGTCCGTGAAAGGGCACCGTTGAAACGTGCTGCCCCGTGGCCGTCAGGAAGACCTCGGTGCCGCTTGAATCGACGACCAGGTCAGTTCAGCAGCAGCGTAAAAAATGACAACAGCTCCAGGACACTTCTAATCATCGAAATCCCAAGAAACATCGGAATCAAGGTGGGAACCACGGGAATGCAAGGAGACCCAAGCAGACCCCAAGGAGATCGCAAGGAGAACCCGGTCGGAGGCCCCGAGGCACCGGACCAACGCGACTTCCATCGCCAAGGCCTCCTCAGCATAGAAGTCCCAGCCTTAGCGGCTTGCTTGGTGACCCACCG
>VSDK01010102.1:0-25085 GCA_009767595.1 Symbiodinium kawagutii | reverse complement strand
CGCCGCGCCGGCAGCAGCAGCAGCAGCAGTGCTGTACGCAGCTCAAAAGTGGCCGGAGTACGCTCGTAGCCAAAATGGCTGTGCTAGCTGAAAAACTGCTCGCAGCAGGGGAAGTGCTAGTGGCCTCGGCCCGCAAGCCATCACAGAAGGTTTTCCAAGCTACAAATCCCTTCCCCTCACTATGCTCTGGTACTCCCGATCCGCTCTTGAGTTTTTTGGTTTTCCTCTTTTGAATTTTTTGTTCTCACCTGATCAGTCTGTCGTGTTCCTCTTTGGAGTTTTTTGGTGTTTCTCTAACTATTGACTTTTTATAGGTTTTTGTCGTTTCGTTTCGCTGAGCGCCAGAAAACAAGCTGAGGCAGTTGTGTCACACTCCAAGGATCCAGCTCCACGCAAAGCAGGCGCGCCCTGTCACGTGTCAAACATGTCATGGGTTCGCTTCTCACAATTCACAGTCTATCTGCCAGGGATGTTGCAGGTGTAGATTCGCATGTCCATTTGATCCAACTTGTCCGTACATGTAGCGCCATTGACTTGGGAGCTGCTAGTCTTGTGTGTATCCAAACTCGGTGATTGAACAAGGGTCATGATATTTCATCATCTGCAATAGGTTGCAAATCTGCATTTAAAATGAATCATAATCTATCAAGACCTATCAGAAATTATCAGAATCTATCATCCTGAATCATTCATCCTCGATGATCCATCATGGTCATCATCCTTCATCAGCCGGAGGCACTGCAGCCTGTATTGATACTTCCCTTGGCAACTGCACTGCGCCTCTGTGTGCGATGTTCGTGCCACTGGGCCTGAAGGTGTCTGACATCTTCACAAATCTCAGAACTTGTGCAGAGTGGCTCTCCATAATCCTCCAAATAAGCAGCAAAGTGCATGCAATCCAATATATAATCCAATGGATTCCAGATGATTCAAGTTTCAGCCGATTTCAATTTGGTGCTTGCGGATACGGCAGGTTCTGAATGGCAAGGACAGGCACAAACTGTGTCTCCCCTGTGTAGGGCACAATTGCAGCAAGTCTCTCTTTTCTCAGCGCAGTCTACTTGGAGACAAAATTAAATAACATTAAATAACCCAACGCCCATTTCGGGAATGGACAGGGCAAGACTCAGTCAGACTCAGTGTGCGAGAGCTCCCAAACGGAGCACTCCAAGCAGTATACCTCTGCGGCGCTGGCATTAAGCATTACTACTCTTCGTCTTCTGCTGATTCTTCCACTGTTCCTTCATGTTCAACTCCATGTCCTTTCATTGGTTTAAATTTTTTGTTTTCGCAATCGTACTTTCACTTTGAGCCTGTCTATGATATCTCGTCCCAGTGTCGAACCACGGCACAATTCTTCAGGACGTGCACGGCAGTGATGTCAGCGAAGCTAAGACTGCTTGAAGGTCAGCTGGAAGAGAGTCATCGAGCTGTAAACGTGTCCCTGGCACTGAGCGAAGTGCCGGGGGATGCAGCATGAAATCCCCCCTCCAACACCTCCAATCCCTTCAACCCTTCAAGCGACTGCAGGCCTGCCAAGTCTCGCAGAGCCATATGCCAACAATGAAGAAACAGCCGCGGACACGACGGCAGCAGTGACTCCGAGCCTGCAAAACGCTGCGTCACGATAGCCACGGAACCAGGAATAGGATCCTCTCTACAGCAATCTACGTGGACCCCACTCATGGGGAATTTCATGGAGTCAAACGTGTTGAACTTAGATGAACTTAGTATGACGTTCTTTCCACAAATGGAATCTTTCAATGCAATGCTGCAATGCCTGGGAATGTTACGCAGCTACCTGCTGGTGGCTTGCCTTTAAAGCACTACAACATTGCATGTTAAAAGTTGAAATCTAAAAAAGAAATCAGAATGGACATGTACAGGCAACATCATGTACACCTAACTAACATCATGCAAATCATAAACCCCCAAAAGCAACGGCAACCTAAACCGGTAAGCTTGCTTGCAGTCCAGTGAGTTCAAAAATCCTTTGAAGGATTGTGTGCAATCCAGGGTGCTTACAGCCATGCTTCAATTCTGGGCTTGAAAATACAACATATAGAAGCACTGTAAACATCTCTTAACCCCATTGATATGACCTGTGCAAAGCGACATACCAAATATCAAACGCATCAAAACACGACAGGTTGGAGGTGACTTTACGAGAGCTCTGGGCATCGGCATCTGTCCTTGTCCATACCTGCCATCTCCCAGCAATGGCCGCCCAATGCTGGCGAAGTGGACACGGATCTGATGGGTGCGTCCTCCACACCGCAAGGACCCATGAAACGTCGCCCGAAAGATTGCAGGGCTCAACACAGACTGGCACTAAGAGTTGTAACATCGGCCCTTTGCGGGCCTGTGGTGGTCTTCACACGTAGGAGCATCATCTGTAACCTGATAGGTCAAGCCCACGAAACCATCTCTATCAAGTACATTGTAATGTATTGCCTACATCTTAAGAATAGGAACAAACAGAAATATTAACTCTCTATTATGAGTTGTTTTTTGTCCACACAAATCTGCAGGCACCAAACTTAAAAGGACTATGGCAACACTTCTCCTGTCATCCGTACCACCAGGTTTTGACAAATCGACATGGCAAATCAGCAAGCTACTGAGGACGACTTGGATCAGGGGAACGAAAGCGCTGCACCACGGCATACCTCAGAACCCACAGGTGAGAAATGGTGGGAACCTGACAGGTTCACCTCATGTTGTGACCCGCGAAATCAATGACTTTCCCGATGTGTTCAAGATCTTCAAGGCTCACATCGGCTCACAAATGTCAAGGAAATGAGTCCAGATATGTCCAAGCAGATTGATCATTTTGAGCTCGGCCTAGACTGTTGTGACACGACGTCTACTGTCTACCTTTTTGTCCCTGAGCAAAGGTGCTGGGTGTGAGCCTCTTGTCCATGTTCCGACACCACCATCCTCGTGTGCACACCTCTCCTTATTGCAGATGCAGATCACTACCAGGAAGACTCCTATGGCAGCAAGGAGAAAATCTACATCGCTCTGAAGGACATGCTCACATGATTTTACATAATCTATCACAATCCTTTATTGTGCAAACACTTCTCTTTCATACATCTTAAATAAATAAATAAATAAATAAATAAATACATAAATATATATATATAATTATATATCTGACACATACACATCTCACATACATCTTTCATCTCACATCTTACCTTCCAACATTTGAAGCACTTGACCCAGGCACGACAATTGGAGCAGCGGTGCACGGATCTCGCCACTGTCGAGTGCCGCTCCTTCACAAAGGCAGAGATACTCCTGGAGCACCGGTGCTTGGACGGCGGATGAGGTGAGGTCGGTCTGTGCACAAGCAACGCATAGCCACAGTCTGCCAAATAGTCCAACCCAAACAGTCCAACCATCCAAGCATGGTCTCAGCAGACGCCATGTCCTTCTCAACCAGGCGAGAAGCAAACTGTGCCTTCAACGCAGGGGAGGAGAATGTGAAACGTGAAAATAGGCATTGAATGATGTTGAATTGGGGTTGGATTACTGCATTTGTTGCTACAATGCCAATGTCACGCGAAATGTGCATGGACAAGAGAATAATAGAAAACCTCTTTGGATCCAAAGCAAAAAAACATCACAACATGCAAAGAACTGGAGGTTTCTGATGATGCTAAAAGGTGTCTGTTCACCGACTGCAGAAGCACTTCCACCTTTGTACCCCTTTCAAGTAGAAAGATTGATGATAATCTAATTATATATATATATTTATCATAAACTGGGTGTATCCGAACACCCTAATACTGTCCCCAAACGCAGGTTGTGACTGTACGTACTGCGGCCCTGCAAACTTTGCAAGACTTGCGGTGACTTTCAAAAAGAAGGAAGTATGTACTACCGGAGTACTGCCCACCGGCGGGCCCACACCTGCAACCAGTGTCCAGCTGCTTGTGACCATGCCACTGGAAGAACTCCAGAAGCGTCCTTGTCCAATCGTGATGCCAAAGTCACCTTGATGCCGAGACTGTTTTTAGAATCTCAGGATACAAAATGCAGACGATATAAGAATTCTCATCGTGAGTTATTCATCTCCAGAGTTTAAAGACCCTTTCGAAGTGCTCAAATCGCTGAGACAAAGCCAGGAGCCAAGACACGGCCCCCAATGGTCCAGCGAAAGGTCGTGCACCCTCCCGAGTCCCTTCTGCCAGGAGGCCGTGGCTGTGAATTGCAGGTCTTCTTGGAGTCGCTCCATGAATTCCTCGCCTCAAATAGTGAAGCAATGAAAGAACAAGGAAGAAAATATTTCACAATAATGTTTTTTTAAAATAATCTTGGCAACTAGTGATACTTATCTAGATGACTTTAAGATAATGATTCTGATACAGCATGAAAAATATAATCTATCATCAAATGAGTAATGCGTTCCAAGAAAGAAAACGTAACCATGTAAACATTGCAATGTCATCCAATGTCTATGGAACATCATAAAAATGTTATTCAAAATTGCTTGATATCTGCATGCGTACAGTATCCGACTGCATACCTTCATCCCTGATTCAAAGCAGGCCACAGCCCCAGATTCATTTCACAAATTCTGAGACCCAGTCAAATCATGATGATCCAGCAATTGAGGTGTGGATCTTAAGCTGGTTGGAAATTAGACAGGGAAATATCACTCACCGGTGATCGAGCCCATAAGCACCAGACTTGTGATGCCTGAAGGCTTTGAACAAAGTGCCACAGCGTATCCAAAGGAACCATTTGTGCCACCTGCAGCTAGAGCTTTGCGCGCTGTGGGAACCAAAGCTGCAAGTGGCAAATCAAAAGAAGTGCTACGAATGCTTCGCAAATGCTTTGCAATCTGTAGAGCAAATCCCTCTTTCTGGGCCTTTGCATTCCGGCTGAGAGGAGCTTGCCAGCCAACCTCATCCAAGCCGCGTCGACGCATTGAAATTAGACGTTTGAAGGCATCAACACAAGAACTGGGGCAACTCTTGTCAGACAAACTGGTTTGCCAAAAGTAAAATACTTCCACAATAGATTGGAAAATCTCACCTGACGCAAATGTTTAGGTGTATCCCTATCTATCTAATTCTATAATTCTATGATTCTATGATTCTATAATTCTATCTATCTGTCTGTCTATCTATCTATCTGTCTGTCTGTCTATCTATCTATCTTGATTTGAACATAGATGTAAGATGTACATATACGGAGACACATATAGGTACACATGTCTATATATACTGGGTACTGATGGGCAGCTTTACAGCTTCTATTTTGTTCCCAGCAGCTTGAACGCAGTCTTCGTAGCAGCTTCCAAGCATTGAAACGCGGCAAGTGTTGACATACGGCCCCTGCTTGGATACCGCTTGGGAGCATTCCTTGGTCAAGGACAGGAAAACAAAAAAGCAAGTGCGGACAATTAATTGCGATTGCCACATCAAATTCAGCTCAAGCCACTGCGCTGATATCTTCTTATTCCACTTTCTTCACTTTCTTGCCATCTTCTTATTTCTTATCATTTCTCATCATGCTTATCCCATCTTATCCCACTTTCTCTCTAAAGCAGCTACCGGAGCTACCAATTGGCTTCACATCGGCATCCAAGCTGCTGCACTGCAGCATGTCCTCCAGCAACTGCACGGAGGATGCCCTGGGCGCTGAGGACAGGAGCTAAGCAGGGCTCCAAACACCCCAGGACCTCTGCAAGCTCACAGCTCCTCTACAATTCCTTACTCTTTGGTACAGGAAATTCTTCCTTTCACAAAGAAGTTTCAACTCCTGGAAAACACACAAGTTGGAACCTGGATACGTTTACAGTAAACATGAGATTTTGATCGCATCTCTTGGCCCTTGTATGATTATCGATACCTCACGCTGCAACACAAGGCCACAGACTTTTTATGCAATTGCCACATTTCATCTGCTTCTGGATGCAAAAAATCCGGCAAATTCCGCCAAAACATCTGTGCAAATCACTATTAATATTTCATAATATTTCTATTCGTTTCCATTCCATCCCCGTTCATGACGTGCCAGGCCGTGTCACCTTCTACTATTTTCCGGTCATTTTACGACTTATGACTTATGTATTTTTTCCAGGCCTTCACTTCAATTCGTGCCCCTTGACTCGTTCAGCGATCAACAAGCTGGACGGCCAACTATCCGCTTCGATGGAATAGCTTCAAACGATTTCAAAAGACCAATGCGCCGCTGCAGCAGAGTTCGGCTTCCCCCTTGCATCCTTTTCCTGCCTTTATCAAGATCTAGCTCGGGCATACTGAAACGACTTATGACTGCACAACTTGACATAGTGGGTTCGCCACTTTGTTAGAAAGATCTTCTGCTGGTGATTGAAACGAACAGATTGGCACTAGGACAGGAACATATTGATGCTACAGAGTCTTTCCGACATCAAGGGCACTGCAGAAAGGAAAATCATTTTGCGGAAATTGATCGCGTCCAACAACTTTGGCACAGGCAACCCCCACAAGGAACAAGCGCCATCGCCGTTGCATTCGAGTTATTCATTGTCCCTATGGAGCCTTTCTCTGCAATCGTACCTGCTGAAAGCTCCCCGTTCTCGTCAGGGACTCGGTCCATGGCTCTGGTCTCCGGAATTCTGCTGTTTTGCCACTTCAGAAGCACTTTCTAGAGAAGAAGCACTTTGTACAAACGTATTGTATACACATTTTTAGTTTGTATTAAAATGTTTTAAATGTAAGCAGAACACTTCTTGAAGCTTTTTTTCTTTGTGCTCCATCTGCTTCTACTCAACTGCTTCTTGCACGCTCACTGTGAAAAGATTGGAGAAGTCCATGCCTTCCTGGCAGCTTGCCTCTTTCAAGCAGCCTTTGAAGCACAAGCAAACAAGCTGCACGGGCCTGTAGCCGTCTCTGCTTCGCTTGCCAGGCGTTCTGGGCCGTTCTCCTTTGTCTACGATGCCATCCCAATGCCAAACGAGAAGAAACACTTTACGTTTGGCATTGGGATGTTCTCCTGTAGCGTCTTTGTCTGTATCTTCTCATCTGCCAAACGTAAAGTGTTTCTGCATGCGAACACGATGCTCCGATGATGGAAAAGATGCTCCAGTCATCGGTGCATCGTGTTCGCATGCAGAAACTTCCGACACCCAAACAGTGAACATAGACGTCGCCTGCCCTCAATTTGGCAGTGGCACTCACTTTCCCCACAGAAGAAATGATTCACCTACACGCACCATCCAATGCAAATGGACAAATCATGCAGTTGGATCGTCAAGAAATAGTGGAGCTATAGGGTGGAGAGTGGAGTAGGTATTGCACTCCCTCAGTCGCTTTGGTCATGATGCGGACTGCATGCATTTTCTTGAGCCGTGTCCACATGTCACCATATAAGCTGCTGAGTTGAAGATCTTTTGAAATGCAGCTTTTGTGCGTTGATTCTGACTTGCAAGGTAACTAGTCTTGAAGCTCTTGAAGGCTCTCCCCATTCCCTGACGGCTACCCACCTGCTTGGGAGGTCAGCAATACGAGGCAAACGTGTTGAATCCAGATACAATCTGCGGGACATCTGCAGCATGCAAGACACGTAATCTCTACCTCTGCTAATTTTTGTGGTCCATTCTGATTCATCTGACCGCTTGACAGTGAAAGTTGAGAGCCCCTTCTGCGTAACCGAATGTAAATCAATTCTTACTCCCTCCTCAATTGCCATTGATTAAGAGATACCTTCAATTGGCTTCATTTGAGTGTCATCTCCCTCATCCCTTTTTGCCAATAATCTGAATATGCTTTGATAATTGAATAGCTTCATCCAGAAGTCAACACGGAAAACTTTAAAAGCCTAAATCCGGACTAATTCCAACCTGGCTAGGTACGCGATTTGCTCAAACATGCTTGAACCCTGAAGCATCCCGTATCCAACCACGAGCGGGACTTCAAGTGGCCACTGTCGCGCATTTCCAGCAGATGTTAAAAGAGCACTGAACGTCACTTCGCTTGCCAGCAGTTTGGCCTCAGCACATTGAGAGAGACATGAACGCAGCAAGGATCGTGATGGCGATCAACAATAGGGTGCAAAAGATGCAGGAGGGATCCATGAATTGACACCCTACTTTCTACGAGGGTAAGATATTCCAAGATTCTGGCGCTTCTTTGTGTACTGTGCATGTCTGCATCATTCTGCATCATTCTGCATCTACAAGTAACTCCTCTACTTGAGTTACTTGCCCCCAATAAGAACTTGAAAGAACTTCGACCTGTCAATGCGCTCCAGTGCGCCTCTTTCATAGAACTTGACAGCTGCAAAGCGCGTTGCCACTGAGCAGAGTGGCTGCATGCGGTAATGACGCTGTTGTAACCTCACCAAGACACAGCAAGATACACACATGCCAACACAACTGACAACAAGCAGAAACTGCCAACATTCTAAGCAGCACAAAAATCCGGTAGAATCGACTGCAGATTGTAGGTCAGCACTGCCATGCGACGAATTGCATAGCACTGCTGCCGTCCCTAGATCTCCCTTGAACGGCAAAACCCAAACTGCTCGACATCTTTGGTGTCATCATGCGCAACTGCATGCGATTTCTTGAGCTCAAAAAGTGTAGCTTGGATCAGGCAACTAATCTGAGTAGGACTCAGCTGCTTCGAGGCAATCTCCTCCAAAAGTGCCAAGGCATGCTCCCATTGACGTCCCTTTTCACAGGCACTGATGCAGGCATTGAAGCTGATCACATCGTGCTGGACCTCCTGAGACTTGTCACTGGATCTGTTGCAGAACATCAGTGCCATGCTAAGCACAAAGGAAGCACACACGAAAGGCGGTCAACATGAATGGTAACTAATGTGGTCGATGAAAGTGTCATAGGAGAATCTCCGGTGTTTCAGACTTGAAAGATCTTAAAAGTTGACACACAACTCACAACACAGACCACAGCCCCTTTCGTGCACTGGTCTCCTCCAGGTGAAGCAAGTGCAATGCCAAAGGCCACTGTGCCGCCTTCTCACATGCGCTTAGGGCAGCATTGGAGCTGATCCTGAAGGGAAGCCTGGCATGGCCTCCCATCCATGACACTGATTAGAGTGACTTTCAAAACACCTTATGATTACTACTGTATAGATAGATTCGATGATAGATTCATAATATACTTACATACGCTTTCACTACTAGAGATTCGACTAGATTCCTGATGTAGTGAAGCGTGAGTTCATCAAAACCCAGCAAGTGTCTAGGGGCGAGCATTTGCTCATATTCCCAATACAAGAAATTGGAGGGGCGTTTGAACCCGTTCACACCTTGAAAACGTGGTGGTGTTGCATCAATCTACGCAATTGACCCCTTATGTACCCCTCACCGCGTGCCACTGCACTGCAACAAAAGGGGATTTCGGATACAATACACATGCCATCACATGCCTCACATTTGCCTCACATTCCTCATGTCGAAGAGCTGCCTTTCTAGAAATGCGTTGCCCTGTCCTGTCCAACTCTAGAGCTGCTTGTCGCAGATCCTGTGCTCGGCGGTAGCATTCATCGTTGTGGGGCTAGAAAATCAAGCAGAAGGCAAAGATCAAATCGGATATCTGAGTGGCTGCTTATGTGTGTTTCACAGTGTGTTTCCATGTCTTTCTGTTCCAAAATGAGCTCCAGTGTGCGACAGTCCCGACATAGCACAACAATCTTCAGACTGGGGTCCTGGAGTAAGTCAATGGCAACTTCCCACTTTTTAGCCTTTCCACATGCAGTGATGGTGTTGCCGAAGGTGATGTGATCTGGTTGAGCCTGTCGGCATCTGTCAGCTGAGATTCCAAGTGGAGAAGATAAGAGCCACGTGAACATCTCCAGCCTCTGTTCTTGTCATCGCCTGCAGCAGCTGTTTGCCGTCTTCAGATCTGGCTCTTGGCAACGGCTATTTGGTTGTGACTATCTGGTGCTGTTGGCGATTACGAGTTATTCTGAGTCAGTACCATCGTTTCTGTAAGCAGCGCCAAAATCCCTTTGATGCTCCTCCAGCGTCTCCAGGCAAACAGTCCATTGCTGAGTCTTCTGGGCAGCAATGGTGGCCATATTCCTCAGGCTGAGGCATTCTGTCACTCAGAAAGTACGCGTACATCGTCATACAATGTCAGTGACATCATATTACATATCATTACATCATACAATCTTTGAATATCTTTGAATCATCTCCTGATTTTGGACCGTGCAGGCTTTCCTAGTGGTGCATTTCTTGTGTGGCCAAGGATCCAGTGACGAATATCAAGGCCTACGCGGCCCTGCCGCAGAACCTGCACAAGCCATACCCTCAGACTGGCATCCTGAAACCAAGAACTTGCTGGGGATCCTTTCAGCAGAGAGCTTAAACATCTCAAGAGGCTCGGAAACTCCAAAACCAGAACCGGTGGTGAGGCAGGTACGTTCCAAAATGAGCAATGCGGCCCACTGTCTGAGAAGCTGAAATGCCCAGCCCTTTACGATTGCATCCGGCCTGGATGAGTTGAAGGCACTGGTTGTAGGCATTCTTGTGAGAAAGTGCGGTGAGGGTGGAAGTTATGTACCTCGGAAGCACGAGCTTCCTAGAGATTCCTGGGCATCCAATTCCAATGAAGTCTTCATTCCATTCATGCCATTGCCAAACCATCCATTTCGAAACTTGGGACTTTCGGACTGTGTCTTATGGCTGTCTGCAATGTCTCTTGTCAAGCCCATCTCCTGTCCCGTTGGCATAACTCATGATGTACACGCCAAGCTTCCGCGGATTTTCACGCCAGAAACTCCAACTCCTTCCCTGCAGTCCCTCCATGGAGCTGGAGCGAACGCTGTGAAATCTGCGGTCGATGGAAGTTCCGAGATGTTCCGAGTGTCCTGACCCTTACTGTCCTCCAACGTCAGAAGACACCAATCATCGTTTCACTTGACTCCACCAGTATCTCTTGACTTCTCCGAACTAAACAGTGGTCAACGTTTATGCTTTTGTTGAAACTGTGCAGAGTTGACGATTGAACCGAGAGCCAGTTTCTGCAGCAGGACTGGCCAAGTCTCCAAAAGCAAAACACGGAAGTCGGAAATCAAACTTGGAAAACATGGGACAAAGACCTATGAGAACCTGCAGGAACCTGGGCAACGACATCTGGTAAGCATTGAGACCTGCATTTTTGCTGCTAAGGCCATGACCCACGAATCCAGTGCCCACTGCTGCCATGCCTGGCTTGGCTGTGGGACAGGTCAATCGCAAGGCTCTGAAAATTCTCGCCTGATCTCACTTTCATCTTCATCTCGATGAAAAAAGTATAGTGAACAAGTGCGCAAGGGTTCTTCCATCAAGTCTGCGTTGGGAAGAATCATAGGACCCTGCTGTTAACTGCTTTTTGGACATTAGTTAGTTATGTGATGTGTCTTTTCATGGACAAAGCAAGTCTCCCGTTGTGTTTCCTCGTGCACCATGTTGCACAGGCCTGCCATGGCCGCAACACCAGCTCCAGCGGCTGCCTGCAACAGTCGTGGAAATCAAAATGACCATTTGCAACGATATGCGTCTCAAGGGGTAAATTCTTTAGATATGATATGATATGATATGATATGATTCGATATGTCGGGTCTCAAATGGCAAAGTCTTTGGCATAAACAAATCATAGCCATTCATGGCCACTGATGGCAACAGATGGCCATATATTGCCACTGATGGCCACTGCAACAAACCCTCCTCTCTCGGAAGCTTCTGAGTCTGGGTGCCCCGGCTCGTCGTGTCATGGCCTAGAAGCTGAAGCAAGTGAAACAATTTTTGAACACAACTGGAAAGACTAAGACCTTCAATTTCCAGGTTTTGAAAGGCACAGCTGGAAAGACTAAGACCTTGCCCCGTTGAGGCTGCTACAACAGATCTACAGCACATTTTCTATGTCTTGTCAAGATAGCTAAGTGCGTGTTTGAATTTGTTTGCACTTTCTCATACCATCATCCCAGCAAAACAATTTTGCTCCCTTTGGATACGCGTCACGGGCTTTAATCGCAGAGGGGACCCTCTTCCGGCTCACAAAGCCACAAAGAAAGCATTTGTGAGATGGTGCCGTCTCTTAATGGTACTTTGGAATTCCTCATGCCTTTGGTGCTTTGTACTGACTTTGTTGGCCGTGCTTGACTGCTGTCGTGACATGGGGCCCTGAAGCCCTTTCACTTAAGGATGTCAAACAAGCATGACTCCGGTCCCAACAAACTCACAAGCGTTGTTGTGTACAAATGTTTCCACTTCCAGGAAGTCTTCTCCAAATTCCCTGAGACTGAATAGGTTGTTTTATTTATGTAATGCGGTATGATATTAATGTGCATTGTGATCCCGGAGCTGGGTGAAGTGAAGAAATGCCAAACTAAGGTGATGTACTTGCATGTCAAAACAATACTGATCAGGCTGATGTCATACTGGCTGACTTTGAGAAAGCATGGCTTTGCTTTGATCAAAATTAGATTCCAATTGTAAGGCATGGCTTCGCTTGAAGCATCTTGAAGCAGAGAGCAACTTCAGCGGTCAGCTTTCGTGACGTCGAACATGTTGAAAGGTGTCGAAACGGCTTTCCACTGATCTAAGGCTCCAACTTCAATGTTGACGCCGCTTCGGGAGGCTAACAGTGTCGCGTGGAGCCTCCCTTTAGCCTGGCCTTGGGCCAGTGCTGCAACTTGGGATTTCGAACGAGACTCGAAACAACGCACGGCATTCCAACTTGGAACTTTTTTCATATTTTTTCAAGAAGTTTCAAGATGTTTCAATGTGCTCAAAGATACTCTAAACACTGCATGCCTTTTCAAGCAAAACCGATGCAAGGTGCACTGCCAGAATTGCCCCTACCAAAGAACCCAATGATCAAACATTTTCCAATTGCATCTCCTCCCGATTGAATGCCTTGTTTTGAAACTGATCTGTTTCTCCAGACATCGAGGCACCTTTTTGATCTTCCGGAGTTGATCAAACGTCTGAGGAATTTGTATCCTGAGTTCTCGGATTCGGTATTTTCTGTCTCTACGAAGGGTTGAAAGCCGATGCAAAGCATTGAATTCTGCCTCCTTTTTGGAAGCGGTCTCACACACTTTGTCCGTTGAAGTCGGCGAGTTCTCAGAAAATTTCAGGTCGAAAAGCCCAAATTGGTTGGTGTGGCCATGCAGATCGGACATGACCACAGCGACTTGGAGATTCGAGAGCTATCTCCACCTCAGTCTTCTTCACAAAAAGGGACTTTCTGAAGGGAACAGCTCTGCAGCTACCTGTAATGTCAGTCATGGGGTTCTGCATTTGTTTTCTAAACCAAAGCTGGACAACAGGTATCGACAAGTACCATTCATTCTTTAGTTAAAACCACACTTTCTACAGTCTAAGCAATGACGTCTCTGTTCACCATCCATGCCTTTTCGTGTTCTTGCATGGTGGGGCAAGGACATAGTGAGCTACGACTGCTATCACCTGAACCTTCTTGGTCAGCTTGCAACCCTGTTCCGGAGTCGGTCTGTGGCTTGACCAGGAAGTCACAACAAAGAACTTCACATTGTGACATGCTGAAGCCATGAAGTGCCATGAAGTGCGGCAGTTTCATCAGATTTTCTCTGCTTGTTAGCTTCTGGTACTGCAAAATGCTGCCCCAATGAAAACTGTTTGGCGTAGGCACTCCCAGTTGTGCGGCTGCGAGTCTTTGCGAAAGCCGCAAAGAAATGACAAGGTGCACCTCAGAAATGCAATGGCAACGGATGGAAACGGAAGGCAATTGCAAGATTAACAGGCTGAACAAATGGTGCGTGGGGGCCCCCAATCAAGTGGTCCCGCCCTCTCTTTCTGTATCTTCTTTCCAGGATGCTGCTCTAAAGGGACGAGGCCTTCTTAAGTGCATCCGTGGTGCGAGGCAAAGGTGACAACAGCCAAAATTCCGGCGGTCTCCAGCTGTCAGGACCGAAGCAATTGGCTATGCATGCATGATATGAGAGATATGGAGATATGCACAAACTATATCATGTAAAAACATGTCGTATATCTTAGTATATGTGATATGTTTTTTGCAAAAACGTTGTTGTACAATGTGTGTAATATGATTGAATAGGTCCCCAGGTCCCTGGTGTATCAGCCAACCGCTCGATGATTGGCAAGTCGTTCGAGTCCAAATCAATATCTG
The DNA here is from genome assembly GCA_009767595.1 of Symbiodinium kawagutii. Taxonomy (NCBI): domain Eukaryota; class Dinophyceae; order Suessiales; family Symbiodiniaceae; genus Symbiodinium; species Symbiodinium kawagutii. Next base: position 10,960 of record VSDK01010102.1, on the reverse strand, counting down.
CATTCCTTCCCAGCCAGATAATCAAGCCATATTTACCCTGGTCTTAGCACACAAAGTACAGCTGTGTTAGTTGGCCAAAGCAAAGCTTCAAAGTGCAGGGAGCTACCAGATCCAAAAGGAACAGAATAAGTCTCAATAAATCACTATTCATTTACCCAAAAATACCCAACAATTGAAACAAGAGCCAAATCAACAAAACTAGTCTCAAAATATCTCAAGTGAAACACTGGCAGTAGCAACTACTCACCTCGAACATTTATGAAACACTGAAACTATCTGAAACTATCTGTAACTTAACTTTGATTTTGTCAAAGCAAACTTTGCTGTTTCAGTGTATCAAAAATTGTATCTGTTGCAAGATCTTGTGGACATTGGACCACCAGGGCCATGCCACGTGGGTCAAAACATGTCACGATGACCTCGTGCTCTGTGGCCTTGGAAAGCGACACCTGTGTACCTCCTGGAGCCTCAAAAAAAGATAAGGAAACATAAGGAAACATCAAATATATTCAAATAGTCAAATATAAATATAGTATATAATGCATATAGTAATGAATATGGTAATAAATATACAAATGTACATAAGAAAGGATTATAAAGGATACATGTGTAGGAAATGTGTCAAACAATGTGTAGGATATCGAATTAAATATAGCCATATCATGAGAATGATATATGTGTATAGCTAATTCGAAATAAATGAAACTTGAACTGAATTCAAAGTCATCACTTTAATCATCTTCAATCCAAAGGTCACAGAAGTATTTTGCCGAGAGGCCTTCCAAATCATGAGCCTGAGCATCAAACATTGGGATATAAAACTGATTGAAATCGAAACAATCCTGCTGCACACTCAGGCCGGTCAATACACTGCTAGATCAAACAGCCACAAAGACATCAGCTGTTTTGGAGGGATTTGCTGCACGCCTGATTTCATGTTTTGTGAATACGTTACCTCAATCCCTGTGACGCAGGCTTCTGCTATTTGTCTTCTCAGTTTACCAAATCAGGATATGAAATGAGGCTCATCTTAAACAAATTCGCCATCCTTGTGGATTTAGTATCTTCGCTCAAGTGGCCCACAGGCAACGAACCCAAGGAGTAAAAAGAGGAACTTCAGCGTCTGCGCCACAACCTGAGCGCGGAAAGAGGAATCCACTGTTGCAGTGACTCTAATGGTTGGATGAGAAATGATTCGAGAACACGTGATGTTTGATATCTGTATATATACATATACGTATATATATATATATATTATTTTTAAAGAAATATGTATATAACATATATATAGAGAGAGATTAACATAAAAACAAATGTATATATATATATATTATGAACAATTATGTGATGTGCATATATTGGAATGAGATCTGAATGTATTCTGTAGAAAAGGTTTGCCCTTTAAAGCAGTTTTTCCTCCCAATATCCTAGAGGAAACTCGTACAGGGATTATTGCAATATATATTGTTGAAGATAGGCATCACGTTGTTGGTGCAAAACTGGAAATGTGCTGCGTTCCGGGTCTTTAGGTTTCAGCTCATTGGATTTCTTTCTCTTGCAAAAATGTGATTTCAATCACTATTCTCAGCTTTTGGATGTTTGAAACCTTCAAGGCATTGTTTCAAAACCCTTGTGTTTCGTTCTCAAACCTTTGTGGATTTTGGGGACAATGCACTTTCATTCATGTCCATGCCACAAGGTTTTCATCATTTTACGGCTCTTGACAACCTCAAACCGTTGGTTCATTGAAACCTCTTTCCCGTGCTTTTTTGGATGTCATTTTCAGGACAGATCCATTTCCTTTCCAACCTCAGTTCGTGCAAAAAACGCTTTCTGTGACTTCCATTGGCCGGTTGAACACTATCAATCTGTGCGTGTGTGTGCGCCACATTGATCCTCTTCAAATGCTCAATAAGAAGAGTTTGAACTCTAAGGAGAGGTTTTTCTATTCAGTAAGTTCTGTTCATTGCGGACAGCAACCAACAGGTTCTGCATGTTGCCTGTTAAGAAATTGCTGAGATATAATTTCCGGGATCCACTCGCTCCGCGGTCTACCAACAGTTCAGAGATACAGGAGATGTACGTAGCAGCAATTAATGTACCAAAGGAAAAGGACGCAAGCCTCAAAGGATGATCGGGGCGACACCTCAAAATCTTGCCCAAAAGGATCAACGATTTCCTTTCCAAAAGTTTGGACATTGGCTAAAAAGAGCTGAACTTTCCTCTAGCCTGGCAAACTGCTGCAAACAGTTCAGTGAAAACTGGACCATCGAGTGATGGACCCCTTCAGGAAGCCACAAGAAACAGTGACTGTCCGAATTCTATCAATGAGAAAACAATGGAACACTTCAGGACGCAAACTCACTGTGACACTGTGAGATTTTGGCAGACTCATTGGGTGCAGAGGTGACTTTCAACAGCAGCAGTTGCATGTGCCAAAGCATCGCTGAGTTGCCCGACTCCCATGGCGAATGCACAAGGTGGAAGTGGAAGCACGAAGAGGTTCTAACAGAGATCTCATACTTCTTCGATTTCAGGGCTAAACCATGAGTTTCGGAGATCAAGGTTGAGGAGGCCATGCCTTCGTAACATCTTCACTTCCATCTTGCTGAAGAAATCAGTGAACAAATACAGGTTGCCTTTTGATGAGAGTTTGGTGTTCACTAATGGCACCTAAATGTCTTGTAGCTTGAAAGCCCAAGTGTCGGGACCACGAATGAAGAGTTCCCAAGCATCTTGTCTTCAGCCACGCACACGATTCGCTGTTTGAGAAAGTACACTAGCAAATCATTGAGTAGTATGAGGTGTTTTTGAATGTTTTTGATGTATGAAGAGGTCTCGTTCCATTATGGTTCTTCTGTAAGCCTTGGATTCTACATGTTCATCCAAGTTTCCCAGTAAGCTCCCTCTGGTCTTCCATGAACGTGCACTGGCAGAGTTTCAAATGCACAAAGCGAGATCTCCACAAACTGAGAATGTCCAGTCGCGCCGCCTAGGTTCCAAACCGATCCTAGGTGAGCATTGCTTGCTGCCAAAGGCACTTTGTGCCAATGGAAGCCACACCACTGAACACCGGCTCAGGCGAAGTATGTACAAAGGTGCAGAATTTTGTCTGCCCGGAGATTCAGTCAAGGATACTCAATACCGTAGAACCTGCGCATGTCCAAACAGCAAGCTTTTCCAGCGGGCACAGGAACGAGCATTCACAAGCCTTGATTGATCCAGAAAACGGAATTACAAGACATACTGTCACATACTGCTGTAATCTTCGGCACGACTTAATTTGGTGAATGTCAATGTGAATCCCAAAGATGCTACAGATATCTAAAGATGCCCCTTGATTCCCTCCACAGATTTGGGACTAAGACTCGGCAGTTTGCAACTTTGTGACACAGGCAGGCTGAACCTGATGTCACCCTGGCGTCCTTCTAAGGGCATTGGCCAAGCCAACAAGGTTTCCACGTACCTTGAGATAAAGAACTTGTCAATTCTGTTGCTTCGCAAGGCTCTGCAGTTTCCAAAGTGTTTGTTCGGCACTATGAGTTTCATGTTTCGACATCCTTCCCAAGTCCGAGTTTTAAACATCTCAGTGATGTTAGCAAGAGCACATATCTCCCACTCTTTTCATGACCAAGCTCATGACCATGAAATGTCACTTTGGTGATGAACGTTGATCAACCAGCTCTATCCCCCCCTTGTTCCCCCCTTTCCAAAGCTTCAGCGCACTGCATCTGCTCCATCAATGCTTGCTTCCATTCCTGGGCTTCTTCCTGGTGGCGCGATTGAATACGTGGCTACGTGGTTCCTACTCGCATTGCCAAAGTCGTGAGAAGTGGCTGACCTCCAATTTGGATTTTTTACAAGCGTTCGAAGGCATTGGAAACTTTCAGAAACTCTTTAACTCACTTTATTACTACGCCGTGAAATGCCTTGAACATCTTCAGTTTTGCCAGGTCATCCAGGTCTACAATCAGCGTGTTGAGCCATCGTCTGTGTGTAACTTGGCCTATGCTGCAATCACTGGCTGCGCCTCTGTTTTGGTACGGAGGAGCACTCGCTCACCCATCGCCTCTGACTGTTAACGCATGGCACCATGGCGTGACAAATGAATAGATTAAGATTACTAGAGGGATAAGATAGAAAAGATAGATGAGATAGATGAGATAGATTAGATGCATGAGATAGATGAGCTGGATAAGATGGATAAAATGAATAAAATAGATAAGATAGATACGATCCATAAGATAGGTAAGATTGACAAGATGGATGAGATGGATAAGAGAGATAACATAGAGAAGATGGATAAGATGGATAAGATGGATAAGATGGATAAGATGGATAAGATGGATAAGATATATAATATAGATAAGATTGATAAGATAGGTAATATCTTCAAGATGCAAAAGATGGATAGGATGGATAAGATAGATAAGATAGATAGATGGATAGATAGCCGATAGCTGGATAAATAGCCGATAGCTAGATAGATAGCTGGATAGATGGATAGGTAGATAGATGGATAGAATGATTGATAGATTGATAGATTGATTGATCGAGAGATAGATAGATGGACAGCGAGACAAGATAAGATTCGATAAGTGGATGGATAGGTAGACAGACAAACAGACAGACAGACAGACAGATAGATAGATAGATGGATGGATCGATGGATCGATGGATAGATGGATAGATGGATGGATAGATGGACCGCGAGATAGATAAGATAAGATAAGATAAGATAAGATTAGATGAATAGATGGATCAATGGATAGATGGATAAATGGATGTATTGATAGATGGATTGGTGGATAGATGGATAGATGGATAAATGGATAGGTGGATAGATAGATGGATAGATGGGTAGATGGACAGATGGATAGGTGGATAGATGGATAGATGAATAGGTAGATAGATGGATAGATTGATCGATTGATTGATAGGTGGATTGATATGGTGGTTTCTTAAAATGCGGAACCCCAAAAAATGGCTGATTTATTACTATGAATGGTTAATAAACTGGATCATTTAGGGGTACCCCTATTTTGAGAAACACCCATATCCTGACAAACAGGTACATAGAATCATAAACAAGCTAATCAGATTTAGAGGGATGGATAAGTAGGACTAGGTACACAGGTAAGTAGGTAGATGACAAACAGAATCAAACAGACAGGCTGGCAAACAGACAGGCAGGCAGGAAGGAAGACAAGCAAACAACTAGCCTAGAGAGATTCAGCCAGATTCAAACCAATTCAGATAGACTTAAATTATGAAAAAAATCAATGGTTTAGAAATGTTGAGATTGAGAAAGATTGGAAGCAAGACTGGACAGTTAAGCCCGTCCTTCAAAGCTTCATTGCATCCATGACGGCTTTCACATCTCAGCTCTAGGATGGTTCCCTGGCGGCAACACAGCAGAACTTGGCCACAAAAATCAGCGTTGTCACCGAAGTGAAAAACAGTCTCAAGCATAAGCACCGAAGTACAGTTTGAATCCAATCATAAGCAGAGTCAAACTAAATCAAGTTTAAACAAATTAAGCAAAGTCTCCTTTCTTTACGAAAGGATCTTTATCCACAAAGTATTAGTATAGAAAGATTTCAAATCTGTGGATCTTTTTCTTCAAAAAACCCTCTGCGCCTCGTGACGCACCAGGACCCAGCGTGTCAGGCCATCAGAGAGGCGATACTGGGAGCAGTTGGAACAGAGCACAGGAGGAACTCCAAGGAACTTCAAAGGAACTCCAAGGAACTCCAATGATTTCAATAGGCAGCAGAAAGTATTAAAGAGAGAAAAGAAAAGGCAAGGACCTAAGAAGAGCTTATTTGAAGAGCTTATTTGAGGTCTATAGAATTTATACCTGAAAGCACTGCTGTTTACAAAGCTTTCAAGCATCTGCGTTCCCTTTTGACAAGTTCTGTGAGCAGATTGCCTTTCAAACTGTGTGTGTGATTAGTCAGCAGAAAACAAGCGATTATCTTAGAAGGAAACACAATGAAATATACGAAATACAAGATGGATTTCTCAGAAGGAAATACATAAAACTTAGATAGATCTATCATTAGCACCAGTGGGGAGACATAAAACAACGGTTTAAGGTAGGTGCAACATTGGTACTGCAGCAACTGAAATTGGACTTCATGATAGCAGATGGTACCCCTCAAGTTTGCTGCTCACTTCAGATCGAATTCCCCCCGTCTTGCCTCCACGTCGGGTGGTCCTTCTGCCCCCTGCAAGACCACGTTACTGACTTGTGTAATTTGGTTTCCGAGTCTGGTATTTTTCAAAAAATGCATCACGTAAGTTCAAATCTAAGGAGCACTTGCTGTCATGCCCTTGAATTTCATGATATTTCATGCCCACAAACCCCACAAATGTCTAATTGACGACCCAAGCTCACTATGTAATGGAAAGCAGCCCAGGAATCAGGGTTCTGTGCTGCGCTCAGCATTCAACAGACTACTGCAGCTGCGATTGATTGAAGCTGTAGCCTTCCGCCACCATTGAAGCTTCCCGCGTTTAAGCTCGACATGCCTCTGAGCCTCAACAAGCAAGACATGAGGAAGTGGATGCCGCGCTGCGTTACTGCGATGCTTCACATCTGCCACATCGGATAGCTCACCTTTTCTATTCTTTTCCTCCTTCCACAATCTTCCACATATGTTTCCGTTTTAAGGAAGCACATCTCTCTGCACGGTTTCTTTAGGACATTCTGAACCGTGCAAAGGCTGAAGGCTATGATTGGACATTTTTCATCGTTTTTTGGTGCTCTTTTCGGTGAAGGTATTCTCTCTCTGGAATTGACTGTCGAAGGATAAGAGTGCACTGAGACGGTGACCCACCACCACCCCCAACCAGACTTCAACTTCAGCTGGCCCGACCTTGCACAAGAAATGGAACCTTCACCAACGCCTTCAACGGACACAACACACAGCACTTCAGCACTTCATTGGACACTTGGCAGGGCTTTGCAGTTTCGGTGTCCATTTCGCTACCGTCTTCCAAGGAGAGCTTGCAATTCATACACCATTGCAGTGCAATTGACTTGCCTGATGATTCTGATGCCTGATTCTTGGCCAAAGTAAGTTCGGCGCATTTTCTATTTCAATGCATTCCACGTTTATTCAATAGAATGGGCTAACGCCCAGGTGCCGCCGACCCCAACAATGAGAGGAAGACGCAAGTAGCCAGAGAAGGAAAGGCTGCTGTGAGGTGTGAGGCAGATAAGCAATTTTTGATAATTTATTCACGGTTCAAAACCTCACAACAGTGTCCTCCTTCCTTCAGTTAGAAGGGCTGAGAGCACATATGAGGACCTATGCAAAGAAGCAAAAATGCGATTGGAAGATGGGTTGCGATGGGTTTGGATGAAAGAAAATGAACGCAATGAAATCCTACGTTTCCATAGCATATCCGGAATATGTGTAGTTGATGTTTCCGAGTGTTGGGGCCTGGTAAAGAGTGATGTCAGGTTCTTGGAGGCCACAGCGGCATGTGTGGTGTACCTGTAGTATACTGCTCAAGCGCATCTTCAGCGATGCAGGCGGGCCGGGCCGCCACTTGCCTACCGTGCTGGCATAAAATGCACGAGGCCTTCCGTGCGGGCAGTAAATGCACGAGGCCTACCGTGCTGGCAGTAAATGCACGAGGTGCCGAACGGCACTTAGCGGGCTTGTCCCGTGCCCTTGCGGGCGTCCCCTTCGGGGGCTTGAAGTTTGCGCCAGCTGTGGTCGTCGTGCCCGTGGTGTTGCCTGTGGTCGTGGTCATGGTTGTTGTTGCGGTTGTCTTGGTGGTCTTGGTTGTGTTGGTCGTCTTCTCTGTTGTTGTTGTTGTTGTTGTTGTTGTTGTTGTTGTTGTTGTTGTTGTTGTTAATGTTGTTGTTGTTGTTGTTGTTGTTGTTGTTGTTGCTGTTGTTGTTGTTGTTGTTGTTGTTGTTGTTGTTGTTGTTGTTGTTGTTGTTGTTAATGTTGTTGTTGTTGTTGTTGTTGTTGTTGTTGTTGTTGTTGTTGTTGGTGTTGTTGTTGTTGTTGTTGTTGTTGTTGTTGTTGTTGTTGTTGTTGTTGTTGTTTGTGTCGCTGTGGGTGTTGGTGTCGGTGTTGGTGTTGGTGTTGGTGTTGGTGTCAGTGGTGTTCTTGTTTTTGGTCTTGGTTTTGGCTTTTGTTTGGTTGTTGGCATCGTTGTTGGCATTGTTGGGGCCGTTTTTGTTGTTTGTGTTGTTGCTGTTTTTGTTGTTGTTATTGTTGTTGTCGTTGTTGTTGTGGTTATTGCTGCTGTTGTTTTTGCAACTGGTGTTGTTCATGTTTTTGCTCTTGTTGTCCTTGGGATTGGTTTTGTTCTGGTCGTTGTTGTTGGTTTTGTTGGCCTTGTTATTGTCATTGTCATTGTTGTTGTTTTTGCTGTTTTTGTTGTTGTTGTTGTCCTTGTTATTGTTGTTGTTGTTGTTGTTCTTGTTTTTGTTTTTGTTCTTGTTTTGATTGGCATTTTTTTGTTGTTGTTGTTGTTGTGGTCGTGGTGGTTTTTGTTTTCGTTGTTGTTGTTGTTGTTGTTGTTGTTGTTGTTGTTGTTGTTGTTGTTGTTTTGTCGTTTTTGTGGTGGTGCTTGGGGTTGCGTTCCTGCGTGCAACTTGGGGTGCTTCTCTGGTTGCGAGTCTCTGCCAAGACATGGTCTTTGTCGGCGCGCGCGGTTGCTCTGAGGCCGGTGTTTGGAGCTTTCTTGCTGGGGTTGTGTTGGTGGGTGCCATAGAGCCAGACCAGGTTGGGGGAAAAGCGTTGCTAGGAGGAGGGACAGGTTTCGAGAACCAATTCCGTGGGCGGAGAAGGTTCAGAGGCGGTGGCATAGCTTCTAGCGACCCTAGCGGGCGAGAGCTTGTCAAAGCAGTGTGCTTATCACTTGTCGGGGATCCGGCGCGAGTGGACGCGCTCTGGGGGCAAGAGTGGGTCGAAACTTGGAAGGGGGGGAAGGAGTTGGCAGAAGACGGGTCAGACGACATGGCCATGGAGCTAGCGCGGCGGTTTCTGAGGATTGCAGGCATGAACATACCCACGCAGAGAAAATCCAACCGTGAACGTTTACGGGAATTGGAAATACAAAAAGGGTTGCGCTTGCATGTCGCGTCCTCCCATGGCGTGAACAATTGCTTGATTGACACCCTTTTACTGGGGCTTGTAGAACATGGTTTAGCGCCGCAAGGAATGACTTTGGCTGAACGGGAACGGTTGTGCGCAGAATGCAGAGGCATGTTGCGTGACCAAGCTGGTGTGCCGCTTGGTGTGTATTTGGACGGGCATCGGGATGCTCCTCGAATTCTCGGCTTTTTCTTGGGAAGGCTGTGGAAAAGAGACATTGCGATCCGCGTGTGTTTCTACGATTCTTTGGATCATGCAGAGTTGGAGCTCGGGCCCGAGGAATTGGACTATGTCGATGTTATGTGTGGTAACGAGGCTAGAGCCGCATCAACGGTGCTTCATGTGTACAACCATACCGCAGCGACAGGTCAGGGTTACCATTTCGATGCTTTATTGCCTGTTTCTGCTAGAGGTTTCGCAGCAGACATCGCGGAGCAAAAGCATGCTGAACTTGTGCCTGCGCAAGCTGGGCGCAGCCTCCCGGAGTCAGCCCAGTTGTTGCCAGCAAGGGTAGAGTCCACGACAACAAGGCCCGGAACCGTGTCCATGCTTGCTGCGCCTTGCGCGCGGGAAGTGCAGGAATTGTTGCAGAGTTTTTTCAAGTCACGGGGGGTGCAGATCACAGTCCACTTGGAAGATGCTAGTGAAGTGTTGGCGTGCTGGGGGAACCGGCAAGCGTTATGTACAAAGCTGCACACGTTGCAACAAGGTGGGCTTGCCTACGCAGATTCCGGCTGGCATGCGTCGCTGCGGTTAGTAGATCAATGGATTGGCTATGTCAACAGCTGTACGCAAGGGCCAGCGCGGAAATTAGGCACGGGAATACAGAAGGTGCGCGACGAACAGCGCCAAAGTCATGGGCGTACAAATGCGCAGGGCACCGTCGCGGAAGATGTTCTTGTGAGTGAAGGAGGCAGCGAAACAGTTGTAAAACCCAACAAAAGAGGAAAGAGCTTGGTGGAGCACCGGAGCGCATGGGTTCCACTGAAACGCTTGCGGAAAAAAACTCCGGAGGCTGTGGCCTTGGGCAAAGGTGCGGAGGGTGTGGAGGGCCAATGCAGTGTTGAAGACGTACAAGCACAAGATATGTTCATCCTGCATTGTGACACAGTGAATAAGACGAAAGATCCGCGGCGTGTGGCAGAACAGGCCGTTGCAGCCTTAAGCCAGAAACTGACTAAGAAGCCCACGTTGCCGTTGCAGTACCAAAATTTGGCTTGTGCAAGAGAAGCGTATGACCTGCCATCGTGGCATTGCAGTTTCCAAGGCTGCGAGTTTGCCACGGAGACTGAGAAGGAACTAGAGGAACACATTACTAGCAGCCATGCGGAAATTTTTGCTGAAGTCAGTGGTAAAGCAATGAAAGAACAGGACATGCAGGACATGTATGCGGCAGCCATCACGTGGCAATGCCAATCTGGACCTCCTGTGGCGAACGTATGCATTGATCGTCGGGCCTTGCGCTTGTATCAGCAAAGCTTAGAAGGAAACAACATTTCATGTCTGCTTTGCTTCGTTTGCGCACGCAAATACCCGCATGTCAAGACCAGCCGTAACCAACACATTGCATGGGTGCAGCCAGTGGACGCCAAAAATGAAACTGTTTTCGGCCAGTCACTCGCAGCCGTAGAAAAAATCCTAGGGCTGCAAGCTTTCAAAGAAAAGTATGTTGACAAGGAGACCAGGTTTGCGCAGCAGGAAATGACTGCAGAGCTAGAAGATTGGACCAGCCAGGTTAACTTAGGGACTGCCTGTGTCAAGTTAGTCTGTTGCCCAGAGGACAAAGTGTGCCGGAAAAAGTGTAAGCCGGAAACATTGTGTTCGCAGTGCTGGGT